>VXAL01000795.1:395497-445228 GCA_013399475.1 Chauna torquata | reverse complement strand
CCCGTGCTCGTGCCCGCGCTCGCACCCGTGCCCTGAGGGCGCGGGGCCCGGGCGCTGAGGGGAGGCCGCGGGTCGGGGCCGCCGCCCCGCCCAGCCCTCGTTTTTCCTCCGAGGAAGAAGAGGGGGAGGAAGAGGCAGCGGGAGTCAGCGCAGCGCTGTCCCGGGAGACGAGCGTTCGGAAGCTTCGCTGCGTGGAGCGAAGCGGAGACAGCGTGTGTCGGGGAAGGGCTGAGGAGCGGCGGCTGGCGGCTGGGAGCAGGCCGTGCGGCTTGGCGGACAGGCCGCCTGCCTGCTGGGGTTTGCTGATGTTTTCGTGGAGGCCTCGAGGGTCCGGCGTTTCACGGCACGCTTCTCAGCCAGCTGGCCCTTCCTGAAACCTGCCCTCGGCCCCGTAACGTCGGCACCGTCGAGGGGCGTAAACCGACGGCACGCGCGGTCGGACTGTGCGTCTGGGCAACGCGGGCACAAGCCTCCTTGGCTTCCAGTTGCGGTGGTCCCGAGGCTGAAGGGGCGATGTCAGAGGCAGTGCCTGCCCGCGACTTAAACCTCGGTGAGGCTGAGAATTAAAGAATTGATGCCCCAAAGGATGCATCAGTGTTGCAAAATGATGTTGTGTTAGGACATGTTGATTGAGGCTATACAAAGCGCTCGTCGCAGACAAGAACCGTCATGTTTGGCAGCTGGGTTACCTTGGGTCAACAGCAACAAAGATGTTAAACGTAGTAGTCTTTGTTTATATTGACTATTATATTAAGAATTACGTGTTAATCGATGAACATAATGCGTTTTTCCAGCGTAGGCAAGCCCTTGGGTTGTATTTGAGATACAGGCCCATAGTGAAGTTAGAAGGCCAGTGTTTATATTTTTAACCTCCCCTGAGAAGTAATTAAAGAAGCTCTCCTCTTTCTGTAGTGTTGCTCTCGCCTGCTTTCGTTTCACTCGTTCCTTTTAATTGCCCATTGTCACAAAACGGTGGAAACAATGGAGTTGCTTATTCTTTCCTCCAAATCACATCGCTGCTGGTAGGAGGGGTGCAGATCCGAGAGCTGCCCTCTGCTCAGCCTGGCAACCGGCCTGCTTTTGTTCCGGACCTGAAAGGTACTTAGGCACATGAATGGTTACAAACGAAATGAATTATACGTGCGTGCCTAAATACCTGCTGACCAAGAGCCTGCGTGCGTATTTCATCCTGCCCTCGCTGAGGTCAATGGCAAATTTTCTGGTGATTGCAATGGTGCAGGTTGTGGCCTTAGATGCTTTATCCATAGTCGCTCAAATCAATTAGCCTTTCTATTGATTCTGATGGTTGTTAGATTAGGCCCTCAGACAGCAAATGAAATACAGACGCTGTGGTCTGGGGTTTGCTGGACGCAAAAGCTGACTCAGGGACTGGCCTTCCTTAAGGAATTTGATGTTTGTATTCGCATTACAGAAATCTCCAGAGCAAGCGAACTGCCCGTGCTTCCAATAGTGTGTGCAGCTGCCTGGTTCTGACTTCAGACAAGTCAGCAGAGTCCGTTGTGCTTTCTGTGTGCTCAGTGCCGGCTTAATGACACAGCCATTGCTGTGGCTGCAAACATTTCCACGTACTTCCCGAGCGCTCACTGCATCATAAGAATAGTAAATGATTGGGCAGTGTTCCCCCGTTATTTTAAACTATATCGATTTTTCAAGATCCTACGCATTAATGCAATGCATGACCTATTGCCTGGGTTCCCACTGCAGTGAAATACTACAGCAGTGTTTAGCAGGCGCGATGTATGTCTGGCCATGGCATACAGGAATATTGACCTTCCTACCACAAGATCGGCAAGGTACAATGAGCACATTGAGCTCCTAACAAAGCACTGCCATGTGTCGTGCCTCTTGGAGAGGCCCGACTGCTCGGTCATGCCTGTTTAAACAGTAGGTGAGAATGCAGATCTATCTTCATGTTAGAAACACCGAGTGGCAGGAGGGAGAGCGATGCAAAATAGAACTTGCGTGAACTAAGCAAAAATTGTCTTTGGTGAAGATATGTTCTCCAGACAAAGATAAATAAAAATTCTTTGCAAACTATCTGTAACAAGCCACTGTACATCACTCTGAGTGATTTTCATGAACAAGTCAATCATTTGTACGCAGCACGAGCCCAGCATATCTGCACAGGAACCTCCAAACCATTCATTTTTTCTGATATGTGTATCATTGGTTTAAGGTCAGTGCAGTCAGCTACCAAACACTTCAGTTTAATGTTCAATTAAAAACTGATGCCCTGAACCTGATTGTCATTGAGACCGAGTCTAAAGCCTTTTCCACATGGAAGATAGCTTCTGTGTGGCTGCGGCAGAGAGCTGTGCTGTATAGGAAGAGATTCTGCAGGATTCTGCAAGATCACTGCTGTCAGGTAGGTCTTGGTCTGTCCTGCTGAAAGCAATATGCAGAAATAGCTGGGGTTTTATGATTTTAGAAATATCTCAATTTTATAATTAACTACAATGAAATGCTTCACACACACACCCCATGGAAAAGATACTAGCTGGTGCTCAAAAGATTCCAAGCTTTCCTGCCTCAAATTTAGGTACAGAAACTACCAACCTGTTCTTTAAAGCACTAGCAGTCTGAACAGATCCAAGCACAAAAAAGCATGGTCTCGCATTTGTGTCCGTGTACAAAATGCTCTTTTCTGAAAGTGGACTTTTAGATTTAAACATCAACCTCAGTTAAAATGGCCGCTTCCTTTTCTGCTTTTCTTCCTTTGACTTTGGTTAGTGCAAAGCTTTCTGCAACATTGGCTTAAAGATACCGGATTGATTGTTCCTGTTGAAAGTCACAAGTTTGTGATGCTGTTTTCCCAAACAGCAAGTTAAAATTTTGAGCAAGACCAGGCCTTTCCAGATTTTTATGCAAAACAGGTGTTAGAGACCTGTCTCTGTATTTCTAGAGCATGAACTAAGCAAATTCAAGAATCCAGTTTGGACTTGACTAGGAGCCTCATAATTTGGCTGACCGAGATCCAAGGAGGCAGAAATTGCTGGATCTGATCCTCCAAACCAGACTGAAAAAGTTAGGGGTTTAGTTTTCTATGGAAGAACTGTTATCTGAAAACATTAAACCCGTCATCCTTCTCAGAAAACAGTCCTTGGTTAGACAGGGGAGAACACTTTTTTCCTTAAAAACTGTCAAAAAGCAATTCCTTCTTTTCATATTGTTAGAGAGCAAAACCAGGTATTATTCTGTCTTCAAATAGTCATTGGCAGGAAGCCATCGTAAATCACATCCACATTAAAAATAACAGTAAGCTTTAGCCATGCTTTGAGCTCTTTTCCTTGACTACGTCAAAATAAAAACCCTTTCAGAAGGCAGTGTAGATTCTCATGGTCTGAATACTGCTGTTTTTTTTGTGAGTGCCTTCAGTGAGGGCGTCTGAATCATGAGCTCGGGCTGGAGGGTAGAGGGCATCGCAGTAATAGTGCTGCGAGGTACTGGCCAGTGGGGAGACAGAGGCTGATGCCTGTTCTTGTGTCACGATGCGAACGATTTTCCTCCTGAGCCCTGAGGCATTCATCGAACATTTTCCACTGGAATTGGCTGTCCTCTTTCATATGTGTTTCTTGTACTAGAAAAGGTCCAGCATAGTTTCTCCGCTCTTGCCTGAACCTGTCCTCTCCTTCAGCACTCTCTAATAAAAGACCCTGTTACACCTCTGGGCACAACCCAGAATCGTGCTCCCTGAGTGTTTTCGGCTTTGCCCTGTGATTAGAGAGGCTTTCCAGAAGCACACCTCCTGCCTGAGACAGTCAAGGAGAGCGGTCCCCTCATCCAAAGGAGAAAAGACATGGGGAGTTTTGACTTTGGCATTGAACTTGCCAAAGCTACATTTATGAAGTTCCTGCACACCATTTATGAAATTCCTAACCCATCAGTGTTTGATGGGTTATTACCATGGTTACTAACACTTCAATTTTTTGTTCTTTATTTCAGTGGTGATCTTACGATGATGTGCATCCCACAGTCAGCATCTAGGCCAGCATGCTTGACCAACGCTGAGGAAAGCTGCTGCAGTTTCATGTCAGTAAGAAGTTGTTCTGTGCCTACTACAGGTTGAGCTTAGGAGGAGCTTACCTTGGTGCCATGATTTGTTTTCCTGTGCTGGATTTATCTTCATACGGATTGTCAGTTAATGTTCAGTGAAGGGATAAGTAGGTCTCTCTATTGGTAGCATATCTGTGTTTTAAATCATGTGGGAATGACAGACGGTGATGAAATAACAGAAGCGTGCGGAGAGCTTCCTCCTTAAATTGTCAGCTTAAAGCATGCTTTGCTGTGTGGCTAGACATGCTTAAAGCCATTTCTTGAAATTTTTTGCACAACCACAGAGTCTGCAGACACACACTGTACACATCTCTGAGGCATTTCTAGTCTGACCAGCGATCCACCTGTTTCCTTTTGGCTCTCCCACTGATTCATATGCTTCCTAAAATAGTGAGCACTATCTTTGTTTTGTTGTGATGAGTTACAGAAGAATTAGCAACATCAGCTTAGCACCAAGTAACACGAATCAGGTCATTTTAAAATGTGCTTGGATTTCAACTGCAAGACTCCATCCAATTGTAAGTTACTCTGAAAGAGTTCTTAGCCTTTGCAGTGTACAAAGCCATGCGTTTGATTCTGCACTGTAATCCTTTTCAGCCGTGGATGTTTCTTGCAAATTCTGAGCCCAGCAGAAGGGCCCCAGGAGATAAAAGAATGCACCAAATACTTCTGAGAGAAGACCAAATAATGTCTATTGCAATGGAGCCCAAGGCGATCACAGTGGATAAAAAAGACATGACCTTTCCTGCTTCTAAGTCTCAGGCACTGTGTGGGTAAAAAAGCCAATCAATACTTCACAAAGTCCTTAGCTAAGATGTTCAAAACTAATTTTAGCAAGTTATATATACAAATATGTATGTGTGTCTGTGTTTATTTTGTAAATTATATACACAGCATATTAGAGCATATATGTGTGTGTATGTAGTTTACACAAGGAGGAACGGACTTGGGATCCCAAGCACTTATTGACAGGTTCCCTTGCTTGTTTAGGACACATACAATGAATGCCAGCAGTCTGTGCCAGCCGAGCTCTGCTGAATGGGTAAATACTGTGGGAGGTCTTGTCTGTTGTGCTAAGCATTTCATAGAAGCCAGGTGCAAGAGTCATCATTGCATACTGAGTCACTGCAACTGCAAATCTGGCATTACATTCAGCTGAAGAGCTCTTTTCAGATAGCATTTTAAAACTGGTTATGCACAACAACAAATTAATGAGGTCTCAGTGTCTGCGAGGTTAGTGCTAATGAAGCCTCTAGGCAAGAGACAGATCCTGCCACATGCCCTTCCGGTCTGGAAAAGTTCACAGCAAGGTATAGCTTCCCTGCATAACGATATAGCTCCCCAGATGCCAGCAAAGTTTTTGGTAAAACCTGCCAGCAAGATAGTCTTGTCCAGTCATTACGGCAAGAGACCTGTAGTTCCAGGTTTAGTTGCTAACCTGCTGTGCGGCTTTGGGCAGGCTGCGTAACTCTGCCGAAGTTCCTCATACGTAGGATGTGGTCAGGTAGTCAGGCACTCTGCAGGGATGATGCAAGAGACTTGTCTGCACTTAACCCTTTTCACTATAGGCTGTCTAAGAACTTTTCCAATAACCGCAAGTTGTTGGAAAGGATCTTTGATAATGTGAAGTCAAACTGCTCCTGGATTATTCTTCCAGGTGACGGTTCAGCTGGTGTGTTCTGAAACCTAGAGAGAGTTACATTTATGATTCAATCCTTGTACATATACACCAAAATGGCACTTCCTGGCTGCGAGTGACAGCGTGACAGAATGTGACAACTTGACAGTGATGTTGCCCTCAGTCTCCAAGCTCCTGGTATTCCTGAGGCTCAACCCGAACAGCTGATGTGTTGCCTCATCCGTGCCGGTACTTCAAAATACATGCTACCTCATGTATTTTAAAGACGCATCTTTCACTATGATGTGGAGAAAGGGCTCAAGTGTTAGAATTCTTTTTTTTTAATATATAAAAAAACTCCTGGCAGAAGCAGGGCCTTAGAGTGTCTTCCAAGGTTTTTGGAAAAACATCATGACTGTGGTTGTGACAGAGTGAGGAATGTGTTGTGAGAAAACAGACGGTTCAAGAGTAGAGCTAAATAAAAGACACTTAAATTGAAAGAACTCTTTTTCTCTGTGCCTGAATTTTCTAAATATTATCATTCAAATGTCAGTGCTTGAATAATTAAAGTGGTGTAATGAGATGTAATTGCCAGAGCTGCAAGGACAGTAAACATAACTGCGCTATTATCAGGAAAAGCTGAGCTTCCAATGGTGCAACAGGTCAAACAGCTATAATCACACCACCGTACCTGGAATAGGGCAAGTGAAGTGGCCACGTGCAGACTGAACACGAACACGCTGTACCTGGGCTCTGGAACTATAATTAGAGCAGAGCTGAAGGTTTATAGATCCTAGGCACAAAGCAGTGTGAGAAAACTTAAAAAAAATTGGAATTAGGAAGAAATATGAGTTTAATATTCATATTTAACTCAAATTATTAATTAACTACATAGCTGGGATTGTTAGTGAAAAAAATAAGATGCTATTAAAGAATAAAAAATGTAAGGTTTTATGTTTGGTCAAGAACAGTCAACTGCAAAAACACAGACTGAGGAGCAAGTGGGTAGGGAGCAGCCCTGCAGTAATGTACTGGAGGTCGCATACTGTTGCAAAAAAAGCAAACTTCATACTGAGACGAGGCTATAAAATAGAGGCTATAAAATACATGAAGTAATTCTCCCACTTTTCTCAGTATTGGCAAAGCTCAGCTGGAGCTCCGTGAGTCTGGCTTGGTGCACCATGCTCAGGAGAGATAAAACACTAATCAGGCTACAGGAAGAATGATGAGTATGATCAGAGTTCCAGAGAAACACGTCTTGCGAGGGAAGACCGGACAAATGAGGGTGCTTGCTTTAGTGAAGAGAAACCTGACGGAGACAGGAGTCTTCAAAAACAAAGATATTAGAGATTAATAAAGCATTCCATTTCAGTAAAAATACTTTGGTTAGACATTAGGAAAAACTTTCTAAAAATAAAGATAGTGATACCTTAAGCTAGATTGCCTGGGGATTGTAAATCTTTTTAAGAAGCGATCAGAGAAAGTTTAGTCAGGAATGACAGAGATAAAATTAATTTATCTCTAGAGAGTGGGATGGTAGAGATGGCTTCTTGAGATCCCTTTTCATCTGTATTTTCAGTGATCATCCAAATGACAAGTGGTTTTTTTTTTTTTTTTTTCCAGACTTGCTTGTTTATCCATGCTATTCACTTGCTTCTTCACCTTGGAAATGGAAATCGAATTGTTCCGTCCCAGTCAGCACTGATTTCAGGTTTTTCTTTTACTCCACAGCAGCACAGTGTGACTGTGTTTAAGTTGCGAAGATGTCAAGACAAAGTTTAGAATAGTGTTAGTTAAAATAATAAATTTGAAGCAACACTCATACTGTTCAAAATACGTATCACTGGCTTTACACCAAAAGATTTCATTAAAACAAGCCCTAAGTCATGTGTCTCAGGTAATTCTTGCGGTCCCTTTGACACTCCAGACAGACTTAAGTTTGGACGAAACCTCTAGTTTTACTGGGACAAGCAAAGCAGAGTCAGGAAAAAAAGCATTCTGATCTGCAAAGCTCTGTTCCAGCTCTGGCTCGCTGCAGGGAAAATAGGAGACCTGTTGCCATTTTACTGTGCTGGCAGCACCTCTGGACACTTGCATGCATATCTGTATCCACTGTCAACAACATGGAGCTGCTTGGAGTCCACCTAGAACAAAGGATGTTGCAAGTGGATTTAAAGCCTGCCCACGGCGATCTGACTGGGCAGTCGGACCCTTAGGGAAGACAAACCCTGGCCAAGCTCAGCAGTTCAGGCCTCATCCTGCTTCCACGGATGCCTTTGGTATTTTTCTTCACCCGGTGTTCCTATGGCAGCAGAACCAAGGCCTTGAACAACTAATCCTGCTGCCTACATCCCGGGAGATTTAGACACCATTTGAATGTGTTTCTGTCTCCATGTGATTTTGTTTATTACTGAGAGAATTTTAGCTTGCCTTCGAATTATTTCAGCTCCAGTACAGTGATCCTTGTTGCAACATGCTAAAGCAGTTGGCTCCAGAGCAAATCTCTTATAAAAAGGATGAAGGGCTTCTACCTATTATGATTAATATTATTTTTCTAAATGTGGAGGGTGCTTTGGCTCCCCTTGCCCCAGGTTGCTACAGCAACACACATCTGTAAGGAGTCATTCTTTTAATTGTGTCAATTAGGCTTATATAAGAGTACTTCAGTGATCTTAACGTTATGGAAAGCACAGTCTGAGGTCTGGCTGGAGGAGAACCTCATGCTCCAAGCACTAACAAAATTATTTTAAACTTCCTTCTGCTGTAATTGCCACGCTGTGCGTGCGTTAGTCGTGGCTAGCAGGCAGCACCAGTGTTTCATAGAACCGCGCAGGTTTATTTACTTCCCAGGTGGAAGGAAGCACAATAGATGGCTTCTTAAATGCAGCTCTGGAACAGAAGAAACAAAAAGCGATCTTGTACTTCATTTGCAATACATTATTTTACAATCAAGAAAAACTAAATTCATGTGCAAACCTGGCCTGTAACAATGCCAGATTAATGATTAATATTTCACAGCTATATGGTGCCGAATTAATGACTTTACAGTAATACTTTACAGCTATACATTGCTTTTCAAATAAACTCAATCTACGAAATACATATAGATGTTCAAGTTAACAACAGTGAAAGTGCAGCAAACAGCTGACACCTTTGACTGGAGCAATGTGAAAGCTGTGAGGCCGTATGGAAACTTTCCAGACAACAGCAGTGCCTTTCTCATGTGAGAAAACTATGCTGCCCTCCACACAATAAAATTAAATGAAGAAGTTTGTACTAACTAGCTGCTTATTTTATTAGCTCTATCCTCCCAGGGCATTTTTGCAACCGAGATCATTATGTGTGAATAACAAACACTTTCTGAAAACTTGTTCTAATTCAGAGGGTTGTCATTAAGACATTAGAACAAGACACTGACTTGCTGTTACATGACATTACACCACCACACTTGCCACACTTTGCTGATGATGTGACTCATCATAGGCATTTGCTGGAGACCGGCTATTGAAATGCCATCCAATTGCAATAATTGCTGCCTGAAACCTCCCAAAACAAAGAAAATGGTAACTCTATACTGAGACAACTATGTCTCATTACAGCCTGTGAAGGTCATACGATAATATAACTGTCCAAACACAACAGTATGATCATTCAAATGCGTAACTCCGTTCATCCAAAAGAAATGTAAAAGCTTCAAAAATCAATATGCTAACTCTTCACAGACTGTTATCCTCCGTCGCAGTGTAAGTGCGGGCAAGGCTGGAACAGAACCAGTGACCCTCTTTTCATACAATGTTTTCAGATTATAGGAAAGTGTAAAAACAGTATAAAAGTTTCTCCTCACTTTCTTTGTAACACAGTTACTGCGGGGAGGGCACAAAGTAACTCACAGTTATGTATGAGTTCCCTGTATGGATGGAGTCTCAAAATGTTTTTATGTTAAAAGATTACAATCTTCTATATAGGATAAAAGATGAGAAAATGACCCCCTACACTCACATATGCCAAAACGTAAGAACGGCCACCTTTAATAACTTGCTGACTTCAGGACAGAACAAGAGTAGCTAACTTTATCTTTGCACCAGGCTGCCTACCACTGAAGCCTTTGGTTAGGAGCTGGGCTGTGCAGCTGAAAGCTCAGTATGAGAAATCGCAGCACTGAAACGCAGGGCTTCCTTTTGTTAAAGAGGGGGTGGGGAGGAGGCAATGTGGGGGAAGGAGGCGACCAGAAAAGTTCCCTAGCTGAGCGTTTCCAGTTTGAGCCTTGACCTGCATTGACCTGCCTCCCAGGACTGAAGCTCTGCCATACTGATGCAGAAGGGATTATTTCCCCACGGTTTTTAGTCGTCAATCTTCCAACCTAAAGCTCCTTTCTCCTTTCAGGTTCTCAATAATTCTTCTGTTTCAGCAACCAGAGAATCACTATAAATCACCTTTCTACATCAGCACTTTTTCCCCTCCTGTGCTCTCTGGGGGTGTTTTATCATTGATCTTGTCTGCCCTGCAACTCTTTTCAGTATTTTAGTTGCATTTAATTAGCACGACCATTTATAATGCTCAGAATTGAACTCTGGACTGTTTGTGGATTTGAACACAGCTGTTTTTGAAAAGGTGTTTTAGAAATGCTTTTGGATCCCATACCACCAGAAAAAAAAAAAAAAAATGGGGAAGTGAAAAGCAGGGCAGCAGCTAGGCGTCTCATTTTTCCAGCAACTGCTGTACTTAACCAGTTATTATGGTTGGCTGGTAAGGGGCACTTCTGGGGGAGAATGTTTCTACCTACCACTGCAGACGTCAGCGCTAAAATCCCCCTGTGTGCTTGTGCCCTGAAGTCCTCCTTCCAGTTCCTGCCCAGACGTGCCCCCTCTCCTTGGCCCCCTGGATGCGACAAATCGCTTTGGCCAAGCAGAGCTGGGAGGGATTCTGGTTGAGGAGTAAGAACACTATCTGTAAAACGGCGAGGATGCTAACTGCTGAAGTGAGGTGTCCCTACCTGTGATGGCTCTGCTCCGCAGCCTCCTCACAAGCTCACGGCCAGGAGAGGGGAAAAAAGCCAAACTTGAAAATAAATTCTGTATTATCGCCTGGCTGCGTGGGTATTTTACTATCTGGCCACTTCCCTGAAGCCCTTTGTAAGTTACTCCAGTTGTTACACAACCAAAATGTCAGCTTCCTTGCTTCCCCTGCACGTTTGTTCTGTACTTTACATTTCTACTACATAGTACCTACTCTGCCCAGAGATACACAAGCGCTCTCTGTCAACCCAGTGAGGGCTGGTACTGCCATTTATGTTTTGCACAGAGTCACAGAATGACAGAATCACTGGCACCTCTGGAGATCATCCAGTCCAACCACCCTGCTCAAAGCAGAGCCAGCTGGGGCTATTCTCTAGCCCACGCCTGGGTGTCCTTTTGTCACCGAGGGGAATAACGTGCAAACACGAGGGCTCATGTGTATGGTGGAAAGAGTAGGATCCCGGAGTGAAACGCAGAAGACCAGTGCAATAGGGTAGAAGTTGTGCGACCTCTGAGGAACCAGGCTAAGTTGCAGAAGGGAACACGGTTGTCTAAAGTAAAGTTTCGGGAGAAAGCAGTTTGACTGAGCAGTCAGGCCCTGCTTGCTGATCTGAGGAGCTGTAAGTGCCCAGGATTTTGTAAAGAAAAACGCTTAAGCACCCAAGATACTATTTCTGTGCACGGTTGTAGGTGCCATCATGTTGGTAAAGCCGGTTGTAGCATCTCTTGTGGAACAGCATCCCTTACCCACCTCAGGGACCAACCCCAGGAAACCCTGTATCGTCCCAACAATCATTTTCAAATGAGCACAAACAGAACATCTGCTGCAGTGTCTCAGGAACCTACGTAGGTGCCTCCACACTGTATTCCGCAGTCCCGTCCCTACAATTGTTCCCTGTGGTCTGGAGTGTATAAAGTTGTCCTATCCTTCAAGGATATTTCAGTTGGGTTTGCAGCCTTGCACCCTTTTATACCTCCTTGCCAATTCCCAGCACTCACACATCCCACCCCTGCTAGCAGCAACACGTCTCTTGGCAGAAATGTGTGTAGTCAACAGGGCTAAGCTGGCATCGCAAGAGGTGAACTACGCTGGTTTCGACTTTGAAAGGCAGCTGCACTGCACTGAGAGCTGGTGTGCCAAGCTGTGCGGTGTTTTCCTCCAGATCACACTTCAGGAGCAGGGTCAGCAAAGGGACTGAGCGTCCACACATCGTAGTGGCTACGTGTGGCCCTGGGACGCAGGCGTCCTGGGAAAGTGGGAGCAGCCAGTGGTGCGGCGTGTGCCCCATCTCCAGACACTACTGAGGACTGCTTGTCTTGCTATCTTTGCATGGATTGCGCTTCTTGAGGCAATCCTGTGGGAGATCCAGAATAGGGAATGGGATGAACTGCTCCTCAGGAAAAGGTTTTTTAACCCTCTGTGGCCTGCACCTCTGGCTCCTGAAGCCAGCTGCTGCTTAACGACTAAGGGATCAAGGAGCTGGCTGAAGCCACACTCTGTAGCTTAGGCTACAAGTGCCATGGCTTGGGGTAGAAACACTTTTTCAAAGGGGAAGGCACGGGATCACAAGAGAAGACCTGAGGCGTCTTAGCTCCTGCCAGGAAGCCCAGTCAGGGTAAGTCCTTCATTATTCATATATTATATATATATAAACATAAAAACAAAAACTTGCTTGACTTCAGACATTTAGGCTTCTGTTTAAAAATACGAAAGGTACATAGAGTTGAAGTGCTGTGTTTGCTCACCTCTGTAGAGATTTCTGAGGCTCTTGGGGCTTCTTTTTTCCCTGCTTAGCCCATGAAAGAGCCCTTGACCTCAGATCGCACAGTACAAAACACTTGTGGTAGGCAGAGAACTGTGGATGTCAGTGACACCAAAGCAGGCACAATCTTTTCAAAAAGAAACCAGCAGGATTTAGGGCACTCTCTTGCTAAGCTGCTGACTGCATGGCCAGCGGTAATGGGGACAGCCTGGTACTTGCCACGAGGGGCTGGGATGGAGGAAGGAGAGAGAAGAGGCTAGTTTTCTAGCATGAGCAGGGAAGGAGGCTGCCACTGGGAGGCAGAGACCAAAAGTTAAGATGCAATGGGTGCACGTCTGTGTCCTATAACTTTGGACATGTTGCTGCTAGCGGTTTGCTACGTGTGAGCTTCCCAAAGCATTGTCTCATCCCCAGAGACTGGCACACTGTCTGGTGGTGAGAAGGTGGCCTGCAGCACCCTAGGAATGCCCATTCTGAATGGAAAGTTTTCTCTGAGTCTTTTTACAAGCTGTACAAGAGCCTTGGAGGCAGCAAGGGTGCTTCGGATGCTGTATCACTGCCAGCAAACCTGCAATGTTTTGCTCAGCTGCCTGGCAGCATGCTCAGCCCTGCAAGAGTTTGGAGCCTGGTTAAAGTTCCTGGACAGGTCAGAAGTTGATCATAATGAAGAGGGATCCCCTCAGGCCACCGTTTTTTTAAACAGCAGAAGGAGGGTCCTGGCTTGTGTCTAGGGGAAGGCATCCAAGTGCCAAAAGATGCCATCATCATGCACTCTGCCAGAGTAATCAGGTTATTGATTATCCTCAGTGACGGACTGGGGAGATTAAAGTGCGGTACCCTTCCTAGTTCTTACAGATATAGACCCTATGTGGCAGGCGGTGATAGGAACATACGCCGTGTTTCTGTCTTTTGTTTCAGCAAAATGACATTGGGTGGGCTTCCTTATAACTCAAGGTCTAGGACAGGGCACTCACGATGCCAAGTTCTACCCTCTACCTTGCTCTAACACACAAAAGCAGCAAGCACCAGCATGCCTGCACAGGGAGTGTGAGGCAGAGGATGAATGGCAGAGCAGGGAGTGGTCTACACTCAGGAACACCAAGTGCTGCTGGACTTATCCCCTCTGCCTCAGGTAGCAATGCGGAAACAGGTCTGGGGATGTTTTCCTGGTAGGACAGCTCTCATACCACCCTGTGTCCTCGCTAACAAGCAGTAGTGATGTGTCCTATACATTCAAAAGGCCTTGGGATTTGAACACTTAAACATGCAAGCCAGTTAAAATGACTTGGTCCAGGGACCAGGAAGTGTCAGATGTGACCATCACACACAGTACGTATGTTGCCACAGGAACTTAGCAACAGGACTTCAGAATCCAAGCTACCAGCCTTGTGCATTAGTTATTTAATAGTGCTCCCTCTTGCAAGTTCCTAAAAACAAAATCAAAGACAAAACAAAACAAAACAAAACAAAAACAACAAAAAAATACACTGGAAAATTTAGAGATCTCAGTGGAACATGATAAGCTCCTGGAACAAACTGTTCTCCTCTACTGTTGCTTCTTTGCTGAAATTGCCTCAGGACCCTCTTGCCTTGACATATCTGTCTGCTATGTCACTTCTTCCCAGACTTCCCAGGCACAAGTCCTAGTGATGCAGTTTCCCATTATTCACCTTCTCTCCCTCCAAGTGCTAGTCCGGTTTGCAGGAGTCCAAGCATAAAGATACAAACAAGAGCAGCATTCACAACAAATATATCTGCCTTCAACACAGTAGACACAACATTTAGATCTATCTTGTCTCTGGCAAAAACACATTTGCTTTGTAGCTTCCATTGAAATCCATGTTATATTTGTGATCAACTTCATCTGCATGCCAAAAACCAGTTCGCACACCCCCAGCTTCCTCTCTCTCTCATCTACCTCCCAACAACTTCACAAGAATTTCAAACAAGAAAAGGTTGGCAACCTGTTGAAAGAACGTAAAGACCTTGTCCTTGCTAGCCAGAGAAACAGTGCTGGTACCTGTCCGTCAAGAACTTGTGGCTTTTCAGTTTGCATGTCTCTTGCTAACAGTGTTTATCCAGGTAGCACAGATGGGGCGTATCATTTGGCAAGCTTACCTGTAAGCTTTTTACAACAACGATGATAACAGGTGCAAGATAAGGGATACATATAAAACCAGAGTTCATTACAAATACATTTGCATCCAAAGCAGTAGCAGAAGGACTTGGCTCTACTTTATCTTAAAAGCATACACTTTGTAAATTCCATTCAAATATTCACTGTATTTGCATCTGATATGACCCCAGGCAACAACATGGAACCAAACTGTGTTTGTGTGGGCCTGCACTTCTGCGCAAGGGCAGACAGATAAGTCATCTCTTCTCATGACAGTACCAGCTTTTTAGGGTGTCTCTTGAAAAACCAGAGCTAAAATTCTGAAGAGCGTGTGTTGCCCCCACATTGCCTTCTCAGTTCCGAAAATCTTATTCTGATGTTGAAGTGGAAGCTGCGCAGTTATGTGCTAAGCCCTTGAAAATTTGGCCCCAAGTTCTACTTCTGCCTGTCTGTGTGTTCAGAGAACACGGTGCAGCTGTTGAGAGGTTTTTGGTCAGAGAGGATCAGTGACCTACAACCAGTAGAGAGACTGAGGTTAATTAGGGTGATGTGAGTGCTGAAGCTATGTCCTTATTCTGAATTACTCTCTGCAAAAGTCCTGTTTTACTCCACGGGCTAAAAAGAGACAGGTATCAAAACTTTTGTTGCATGACCTGAATACCCACTGTTTCACTCACAAGTCTGCTGCCTGAATCAGAAATAACTGAAAGTTGGTGATATCTGGCCTTTACTTGATGGCATATGGAAAGTGCATTGACAGATCCACCCATGGGAGTAAAACTGAATCTCCCGTAAAACTGCAGAAGCCTTGAGAATATCAGATGAGCAGCAATTCCTGCTGAGTGCAGTGGAGTGTGCCCATGGTTGGCAAAGGTGTCGGTGGACATGGAAAAAAAAGCCATTTGCTTTCACTGGACAGTCAGTTCAGTCCTGCAGCACACAGCCAAGGTAGCACGTAGTGGTCCTCATGCTTCATAATTCAGAGACCTTGTTTTCACTGTCATTAGTATAGCACCTTTACAATATTCGTTTGTGCTTGAAACTGGGGAATGAAAGAGCAAATGGTAACAAGAAATAAAAGAAAGTTTATGAACACATTTATCGACAGACAAAACCACAAAAAATAAACACATGCAGCAGCAACAAAGATGAAACCCCTTCACTGCAACATCCTTTTGGAACTTTCCATCTACTTTGCAATTAAGGACTTCGAGGTTTAAACCACGTAAAATGGGAAAACTGTGTTTTAAAGTAGCCCACTGCTTGTTACCACATGTATGAATGTATTAGTCTGTGGCCAGGAGTGGAACGACTGTAGTTAGTCATGTTTTGTTAGTGTACTCCTTTAAACAAAGATTTTTGGTTGAGTATTTTTAGTAGTCCAGGTAAAAATAACTGCATGTGCCTGTTCACTGTGGCATGCAACTGGACAGGAAATACTACTGCTACTCCACAAAGATTTTTCCTTAACTCTCATACTGGAATGAATCCAGGATTATTCCGAAGAGGAAAATGAGAGAAAGAGAGAATATATCCTTGCCCATACAAGTGCAGGGGATATACCTATCAGATCCCTGTTCTTATTTCTTCTCTCATCATTACAGGTTAGGGATACTGGTGTTGGTCTCCCATTTTCCAGTGAATACCTAAGCCTCCAGCCTGTTGGAAATCCTGAGGTGTGTCTCTTTCTCTCCTGTTCTCTTCTGTATGATGATTTTTTGGGTACAAGCACCTGAACGTAAGTAGGCCTCCTGTATTTCAGACTGTTTTGCTATCATGAGAGAGCTGAAGGATACACTCTCTTTCTCATTTATATGTTGACAAATAATATCTGGATGTTTTTAACAAGAGTTGGCTATAACTGATCAGTATTTTCTGACACAAACCTTTTTTTTTTTTTCCCCAGAAATTCCATGCTACAGCAATAACTGACTTATTTCTATCTAAACCAGCCATTGCTGTCACTTGCATTTCTGCCCAAGCATTTCAGAGTTTTACCTGAGGAGTCAGATGGACAAAATACTTCATTAAGAAGTACGCATCAGAGAGAGCATTATCTTTCAGCTTCTGAGAGAAGTATTGAAAAAGGCCATGAAATGAGCCCTTTAACAAAACAACAGTAAAAAAAAAAATCATAGGAGCTCCTCACTAATCTTAAATTTTCATATATGGTGTTAAAAGTAACTCAGTAAAACATTAAGTCAAATCATTACTTTCACTATGCTGGCAACACAAAAGCCTAACTTGCTAGAATCAATGCAGGCTTGAAGAAGCTTTTCAATAACTATACATAATATGTGAAGTATTTGTTTAAAGAAAAAAACTGTAAGTTAATGAGAACAGTAAAGGTACAGAACGGGAAGAAACAAATGTCAGTGTTCTGAAAAGGAGGTCAGGATTGTTGTTTTTTATAAGACATCTGGTTAATTCTTTTCTTACTAAGGATTTAAATCAGTTTAACATCATTTTGGTTCATTCAGAGATTAACAAAAGTTAATATTTTATAAGATTTATTTATAATACCCTTGAGGTTTAGAGTATGTTTATGTAACCCTTCTGCCAGGAACTGGCAGCAGCTGAAAGAGCTGGATCCATTTATCTAGGGGTTCTCTCTGAAAACTTAAACAACAGCAGTTTCAGCCTCCACCCAGAAATCTACCAGAGCTAAATGGCCTCCTTTGGGTGCTGTGACAAACAATAAATCCTGCTCAAGGCATAGCAAGGATTTAAAACAAGGTCCAGAGTTTCAAGACAAAGAGAACTTCAGATGAGCAAAAGAATAGAGGAGAAGGGAAGAAGAAAGACTCAGGATAAACTCACAAGAGCAGCTAATCAATAAAACAAATAATGCTGGAGTGATATTCTCAATCTTCCCCTCATCCTTGTCCTTGTGTTGTTTTGCCACGACACAAAATAAAGGCTTGCTCTCATTTCCAAACAGATGTCTTGTAACTTGAATGTCACTGTGCACACCATATTTACTGTGTGGCTTCAACTTGCAGCTAAGCTGATGAACATGCATATTACTGTCCAAAATCAGGCAGATCCTACTCGCTTTCCAGCTCGTAGCTTCCTGCTCATGCTAATTCCCCGTTCTGGAGCTGGTTCTCACCTAACCACATAGTGAGCTGATCCAGAGCACCAAAGTGGTACAAAAGTAACTCAGGAAAACAAAGTGAATTTTTTGCTGTTTTAATCCCCTGAATCAGCTCCCTGTGTTATTAAATGAAGGCCAAAGCTGGCACTTGGGAGGAGGATGGCAAGGTTGGGGATGGAAAGCTGGACTGCTGTTGCTTCTGCTAATACCCATAGGTTGGGCTGGCGTGGTTTTAAGATGAAACAGCTCTTAAGCATGGCGGTACTTTTATGTTAATTTGTTGGCTTATCCTCGTATAGTAGGAACTTTGAGGGAGCATAACTACTCCGTCTGTGACTACAGGACTAAAATGACCATGCCATGATGTGAGTTAGCTCTGCAGACGGACTGTGTCCAGCACAAGGTCCCAGCAATGTCCTCCAGCCCGCACCTGGAAGCTTCTAAGTCGTCCTTCAGCGATGGCAGCTAGCTAACGCACTGTGCTAGGTCTGCCTTGAGGCCTCATCCCCGTGTCCAGAAGAAGTCTCACCATGTACCACTGCTGTGTTGAGGTCTCCTGGTGGGCTCCCTTGCCCAATGGTGGTCTGCGTATGAATATTGCTCTGTGCTGCCTGTCAGAGTTTGGGACTGCTCCAACTGGAAAATTTTATCATTCAGATTCCTCAGATTTGGGGGGCTGAAACCCCTAAGTGCCGGGTTTTCCAAGGAGCAGAGCAATTTATTTCAAACCGACGCCAGCAGCGGCTGCCTCAGGAGCCCGGGGAAACTGAGGCCAGGGCGGCGCCGAGGAAGCCATTTGCTGGACAACAAAAGGCTGCACGGTTCTCCAAAACCCCGGACCGAAATCACGCATTCTTGGGTGCCATCTACCGGTCCTTTCTCTCTTAAATGTTTACACCAGGGCTGGCTGCGACCCTTCAGCACTTTTCGGCGGCAATCTCCGGCTTGCGCTACCTGAAGGCCTCGTCCCAGCGCCCCTCTGCCAGCCGCCGAGCCGGGAGGGCGCAGAGCACCCGCTAAGAGAAGCGGGCGGGAAAAGCGACCAAACGCATGAGCGCGGCCCGAGGGCCTTCCATTTTATGGATGCCTCGCACCAAGCTCTCCCTAGCGGAGGGCGAGGAAGGGGCCGCCCCGCTTGGCTCCGCGGGCCGGGGTGACTGACAGGAGGGGCGGAGCGGCGCGGCAGGCAAGATGGCGGCCGCCGCCATGGCTTCGGGCGGGCTGCGCCTAGCGCCCTGCCACCGCCTGGTGAGGGCGGCGGGCGCCCGCGGCGGGCTGCCGTGGCTGCGGGGCGGGAGGGCGGCGGCGGGGTGGAGCCGCCCGGAGTCCGGGGGAGAGGTGCAGTACTGCTCCGAGCTGCTGCGGTGAGTGCTCGGGAGGGAGGCAGGGCCGCGCCGCGCCGGGCCGCCCGTCGAGCCCGCCTCGGGGGTGGGGAGAGCCGGTCACAGGGCCGGGCGGTGAGGGTAACCCCGGTACCGGGGGCGAGGACGGGCTGGGGATGGTCCTGAGGAAACCTTAAACTGAGCCAGCACCTTTCGTTGTGCCTTCCCCCTCCCGAGGGGACGTGCGCGGTCCTGAGCTGCCCCACGGCGTGCGTGAGCTCTGCTCCTGTTGTGTTATTTTCCCGCTGGTAACATGGGGCCTGCGAATGCGTGGGCCCTCGTCCCCTCACAGGAGGACGGCGAGTCTTTCAGAAGAAGTCTCACCTGCGTTTTACCTCCTGGCCGCTGACTTTCCAGTCGATCTGACGCAGGTTCCCAGCGGGCTGTCCCGGCCTTCCTCACGCCTCGCTGCCTCAGCGCTGGGGCTCCTCGTCTCAAAAATCACCCCTGCAGCCTTGAAGTCAAAGGCACCGATGAATAGGGTTGCTTTTGGATCTTGCCGTTTCTGGAAAACAAACAAACAAAACCCCTACAATGGAAACTACTGGATAAATATTGAAACTGCAAGGACGATTTAACCTGTAAACAGCACTTTTTTTTTTTTCCTTCTTACACAGCAGCTTTTCTTCTGAAGTATTGAACATTTCCATTTCGTTGTCTCAGGTTTTGGGGAGAAAGATCATTGAAACGGACGTTTAAAAATAATTAATGTTTTCAGATCTTCTTGGTTACTGGGAAATAGCTGAGCTTTCCAAGTACTCCTTGGAAAAATGAGCAGAGGAAGTCCAGCAGCTGGACAGACAACTTAAGTAACTGCTCCGACCTGAATGCAGGAAGGGGGGGGGGGTGGTATGTGTTTCTTTTCAAAAGCATCCGTTTTTGGTCAAATCCAGAATGCTCCAAGAGGAGCAGGAGCACAGCCCGGAGGCTTTCAGGTCAGGGGACGTTTCCTGCTCGGCTTCTGGAGCTGCAAGCAACCTGCAACGCCCCCTACTTGCTTCCTAGTTCCCAAGGGTTCAGAGTACAAAGCTAAAAAAGAAACACCTCTCTGGTGTAAAGACTCATAGTTTCTATTGGGATACTGTTGTTGACAAGAGCAGGGGGAAGGCTTTGAAGTGTATGTAGAAAGAGTGGAACAGGATAGTCGTCTCCAAACTGACAGTTATAAAAGGCATAAAGTCATATGTGGTCAGCAGTAATGGTTGAAATGGGAAAACTTATGGCAGGAAATGTGACACCCTTACGTTTTCAGTGAAGCAGCGAGCAGCAGACCTTTTCAGATGCATCAGAATGCATAGCCAGTTTGCATTTTAATTGATAAAATTTCAGTTTGCAGCTGTATTTTCCTGGTTTCTCTACCTAGGGTTTACCCATTACTCAGGAGATCAAAGTCTGTGTGTACAAACAATATATACAGTTAAAATGTTTTTGCTAACAACCATGAACAAAATAGTTAGGTCCCAAGTCACAGAAGCTAAGATGGTTGTATTTAAACATGTTTTGTTTTTATTAAAACATAAAAAAGAATACTTATAAAAATGCACAGGCATTCAAAGTGAAATGAAAAGTGGTTATGCTTTTGTCATCGTTTAATTGAAGCTGCTGTTCACGGTAGCTCATATTGCATGAAAATTATAGCCATTTAAAAAAAAAAGAAAAAAAAAAGTAAGACCAAGGAGTTACTATTCAAACAGAAATAAATCACTTCAGGCTGTGCAAGTATCAGCAACTCTCCAGTCCTGGATTTGGGTCTCCCACCTGTTAGGAAGAACAACAACAGAGTTATGTTTTGATGATGCAGATTTGCACAACTTTTTGCAATATGCATGATGTCCTTTCTCTTAGGTTTTTCTTTTTCTGTTGAATAAGTCTTTTATAACCAGCTTTAATCTGTTTGATTAAAAATATGTTTCCCTAGTAGGTGTGTTTTCTTCTCTCTTGCTGTTGATAAAGTCTGTTCTGGAAGACAAGCTTATGAACTGATGATGTTATTTGGTTTTATAATGTAGAAGAAATTCTTCTTAAGACTCTAAATTTTTCATTATACTGAAAGTCCAGGAGTGGTCATAAACCAGATTTTCTTCCTACTGTGGGTTAATATGTAAGCTTATACTTATTTGAGAGGGAAACTATGAAACACTAGTTACCAGGCTTGAGGTAGTTCCCTCCTTTCTTTATTCCTTACCCTAACACACAAAGAGAGTTGGGGTGGAGCATGATCTACGCAATATGAACTTTATTTTACAGGCTGAGGCTTAGCTGAAGGTTCCAGAAAATGTGCTTTTCTACTGTTATGTCCAAGGGGGCACTGTCAGCATAAAATTCACAGTTTTCTTTCTTTTTTTTTTTTTTAAACTTTTTTTGGTACATGTAATTTTTAAGCTTAGGGTAATTGAAAAAAAAATTACAATAGTGAAGACAAATATCTCTGTTGTGCAGTTGTTTACTTTGTGAAATGTGTTTCATTGTTTCCTTTCTGGAGGTAGTGGTGTTTCTGTGTTGGGTGAACAACCCAGGCAAACTGCATCTCTGGAACTTGGAAAAAGTGTCTGCAAACCTTGCAGCTCTGCCCAGGTTGGGCAATACTGGGTATTTTTACAGTCTCTTTAGAAAAAAATCCTAGTTTTTGAGCTGATAATACTTTTCACAAAGTGTCTTAACTGAGGGAGGTTTGATGCATCTATTCTTTATTATGAACGTGCCCTTTAAAGCCTTTTAAAATCCACAAATGCCTTTTTTTTGTTGATGATTGTGGATTTGTATCAGGCTCTAACACAAGTTTCACAAGCATTATGAATACTTTTAAGCATTTGCTAGTTATCAGCTGCTGTGCGTTGTAGGGGTAAGACCCTCTGTTAAATTTCATTTCCTTTTTGTTTGATGCTAAAAGTAGCAACTGTGGTATTAACCCCTGGTTTTGGTTTGTTTTTGCTGTTTGAAGCTCACGTTCAAAAGAAATAGGAGTACGTTTAAGAACAGCGGACTTCTTGAAAATGAGTAAATGTTTAACTTGACACCTGCTTCTCCATTTTTGAGGAGTAACTTACAGTTGCTGGTTTCTTCTAATGAAGAATCAGGTTAGAAGCTTATTGGAAGGTACAGAAATATTGCTCAAAACAAGCAATTTAGCTTTTCGGACGTGACCAAGTATATTTAGTAGTTAGTTACGTATAATTTTGCAATTTGTAATTATTCTCTATGTGCTCTGATTGTTTTTAATTTAATGGCACACCCAAGTGGCCAAACAAAGGTATGTCACTTTAGATTGGCAACAAATCACCTGCAGTGAAACTGCCACAATGCAGAATTTTTAGGCTCTTAATATAGTTGCCAATAAACCAAAACTTACTGGATAAGCAAGTACTCTTCTGCCAAGCTCCATAGCACAATTTTTTAAAGAAATGTGATTTCATATTTAGAACAGAAGTCTGGAAGTCAGACAATCTGGATTCTCTTTGCAGTTCTGCCACAGGTTTGTTCCATGCCCTTAGCCAAATACCTTGAGATCTGGATTTGAGAGGTGTGTTGAGAGTTCAGATTGCATCCCCTCTTTTTCAGAGCTTGCCTTATTATAAGCTTAAAAGCTACTACTTTTGCAGTGTCAGAGTTTTGAACTGTAACTTGTTGCTACTATTTTAGGAGATCTGTACTAAGCAATATCATGCCTGATTTATATGGAGCTATAAATAATGTATGTATTTTTTTGTCCTTTTTTAGAAAGCGTGACTATGAAGGGTTTTTGTGTTCTCTGCTGTTGCCTGCAGAATCTCGAACCTCTGCTTTTGCCTTAAGAGCCTTCAATGTGGAACTGGCTCAGGCAGGTATTAAAATATATTTGTGAACTCTGAAAATGAAAAATAACAGTTTGAGGATTCTAAATTATACTAGTAGCTGGTGTATTGCCAAGATGAACTTTTTATACCATAAAGGGCAATGAATAAATAAGCCAATACAAACCTCTAGTTTTGAATGGTCCTTGGAAAGTAGCCAGCCTCCTCCAATTTATTTTGTTTGTGTATATATATTTTCTGACTGTCATTTATGGTCTGCATTTTCAAAATTAAAGGATAATAAACAGGCTGTGGTCCTTGGTACTGTTACATGACTGCATATATGTCCTGGCTTGAAATGCAGTGATTGAATCAGAAAAGTGTAGCTAACTCCTATCTGTAAAAGATCAGTCAAAAACTTGGATGATGTAATCAGTCCCAGGTCCTTGCTGGCAGAAGTGAGGTAATGGAAATGCTGCCAAGAGAGGAGTTTGTAATTGAAGTGTTGTGGGAGGGGAGTGGCTGCAGTCTCCCACTGTTGTTGGGTGGCCAGAAACTGCCAGTGCAACCACAAAAGTTGATAACATTTGCTAGAAAGGAGCAGTGCAAGAGATGTGCTGACCCAGCAAACCCCCTGATCGGCCTCTGCGGGCAGTACTTCTGGCAACCCATAGTGCTTCACTCCCCTCACCGCTGTTACCACTGCTTCTTATCCCAAGAGAAGAAAGCTAAGGTGTCAGTTGTCCAGAACTTAATTTCCATGGGTTTCAAAGTCAGTACTCTCTGTAGTGTTCATAAGCTTTGTTAGGAGTAAGCATAAATTCAGAACTGAGCCCTTTCCCTAGTGAGTTCGACTGTGTCCTGTGTCTGTCTTTTCAATATGGACAGACCCAAGTGCCTTAAGGACACTGTGAATTTCACTACAGATATATCCTTTCCAGATCAAAGACTCCATAACTCAGAAGACTACAGGTTTGATGCGAATGCAGTTCTGGAGGAAAGCTGTGGAAGATATATACTGCGATAACCCACCACATCAGCCCGTTGCTGTAGAACTGTGGAGGGTAAAATATATCTTTAACGTCCTAAAATTCATTTGACCAAATTACTGCTGTGAGAAATAATGTCATTGTTTTGTGTGTGCTGTATTGCATTGCTAACTGCATTATTTTGTATAAAACAGATAACGTAAAGGGTGTGTATGTCTGTGTGTGATATAAGTTACTTACAAAGAGCAGAGTTGGAGAGTATTTAAGTAGGACCTACTTGGAGGGTCAGGCTTCTGTGAACCAACTGCTTTTTTTTCTCTTCTGTTTAGGAGAAGGACAAAGGAAATCATGGTAAACTATTAGTTGATAGCAAGTGAAATGTGTAAGTAAACTTTCCTGGGCCAGTGCTAGTCCTGCCTGAAGGGGTTACATTTTAAAAAAAGACAGAAGACTAAGCACAGAGGTTGATCTAGCAAATAGTGTATGAGGAGATGCCCAAGACCTTCATACCTAGTTGCTGGATAAGAGGGAGAATCTTCATACAGTCTTTCTCCTTGCTGGAGAGTTGTTTGATGACTTCTGTTTATATGTGATGTTCTGCACAGATCCTTTTGTGTGCATTGAGTAACAGGGAATGTACTTGTGAACTTAGCAGTTTATTTTTACCGAGACGCCTGTATGTGAGTTCTGGCAGGCACTAGAACATCACTTATAAAGTACACCTGCAGCTCCATTCCTGTTCTGGTCATGGCTGAAGAAACATAAGTTTTTGTGCAAATTTTTTTGTTTCTAGTTAGACCTGCCATTGATGTGTTCAATAGATGATTGAAGGCCTGAAGGCAGTGTAAGTGGATTTCCCCTTTGTTGCTGATTTAGAATCACAGAATTGTTAGGGGCCTCTGGTTGTCATCTAGTCCAACGTCCCACTCAAAGCAGGTCTAACTCCAGAGTTAGTAAATCAGGTTTTCAGGGTCGCGTTGAGTTTAATTTCTTCAGGGATGGAAATTCCATATATTGCTAACTGGTCATCTTAGGGCCACAGGCCACAGCAAGTCTTAGAACCTTTCAAAAGAGCAGCTGCCGTAAGGCCTCTATAAGATCAGAACTTGCATTTAAACTAGGGATCTCTGAGCTCCTGGACAGGAAAAGCTGCAGTTTGTCTAGCTCTCCATAGCTGAATACAGTTAACATAGATCCCATAGGTAGTTAGCTGGATGGACCTGCTGAAAAACAGGCAGACAAATGTGGAGTCTTCATCCAAGTATTCGTCTGTGTTGTTCCTGTTAAAAATCCCAGGAGAAGCAGGGCACCCACTGTAATGTTGGGTTAGAACAATGCAGTTCCTGTGGGATTGGAGCGTTTAACTTGTTGCCGTCTTGGCTTCACATCTGCTCTCTCTTTCACCTCTGACAGCACAAAAATGAGTCCTTTCCAAATCCTCTTTGAACGATTTTTAGCAGTGCTGAAACCGCGGCCTGTCCCTGGTTCTTCCTTCTACAAATGTGAAATAAAGCATAAATGAACATTTGTTCCTGTCTATCAACGCTCAGATTAAAATTGGATTTAAACAAGATACTGTTTGTTTAACTGAGAGAAAACATAGGTAAAGCCAAGAAGTAAAATAAAGGAAAAACACCTGTTATGTAGTCACTTGTAGGAAGACCAGAGCTATTCATAGGTGTCTCCAGCTCATATAAAGTGTGTGCCGTAGCCACAACAAAGTGTTTGTACAGTTAGAATGAAGACTGGCAAATGTTGCAAGCCTTTTTGCAGAGTTACGGGAATTAAAAGATCACCCTAGCTGCATCTTTAACACAAACATTAAAAGGCACTATTGCTAGTTCTGCACATCAGTCTGTGGCTTTGATTGTTTTTTTTTTTTTTTTCTCCCCCTTCTTTCTGTCTCTGTTCCAGCATATGGCAAAATGCCCAGGAACAAGACTGTTCTCTCCCAGAATGCCTTCGTGTCCTTTCCAAGGAGGAACTTGATTTTGTGTAGCTTAACTTGTTTTTGTTTCTAAAGATATCCCCTCACTTAATTGTCTGAGTAGGTTAGGTACAAGTTAGTTTGGGGTATGTCTATGTATTCTTTCCACCACTTTTAATTTCAGGCTGCTTGTGTGTGTAGCAGTGTGGTGCTGAAATGTTTATTAACCGAAGCTTAACTTATAAAAAACATCATTCAGATATAAATCCTCCAGATACTGAGATATGAATTGCAGCACTTTCTGCCAGCTATGACTGCAAGTCATATTCCTCTCTTACAAAACAGAAAATTGATTTTGAAGTGGAAGAAAGAATTGGCCCATCTCTGTGGCAAGATTTGACCTTCCATGTGATTTCTCTGAAGGAAGACCAATGTGAGACAGACAGAACTGGTTAGGAAATAAGCTGTTGAGAAATAATTCAGAAGGTATTTCTAGGAGCTCTGGTACCTCTGACCACTGCAGAGCACTGTTACAAACTAACAGCACAGCCTGTCCTGGTGACCTCTGCACTCATATGATTTTATTTCTCTATTTCAGCTAACACCCCAAGAATTACCTTTCTGAAGAGTGCAGCTTCACAAATCTTTGTGAATATCATTGCAATTCTTAGAAAGTAAGAATTGGAAATAGACATCTGAACTCATAAGTGTTGCAGAGTTGTTAATAGAACTAGCATGCCTTTTGCACAGCATGTTTTATGTATACTCTGTTTTCATTGTTGTTTGTATGAAGACGGTTTTGATTTTCCAGAAGAAATAATAATTTATCATGTTAAATGTTTTCTAAAAGTTTTGTATATTCCAGAATACTCAAATTTGGATTCTGAGAGTTTTATGCACTAGTAAAGTATGTAAATAGCCTATAAAAATATTTCTAGAATTATTAATAGCTGAACTCTCGGTCACTTTAATATAAATTTAGATGGCGACTGTATGATATTTGTTCTTACTTGTATGTCCATTTTGAACATACAAAAACTGAAGCCTAATTCTCCATTCATTTCTGTGGAAGAAGTCATTTTTGAAAACCTTTGAAAAATGAGGACCTGTTGATATGACAGTAGCTAAAAGTGGATGTTCTGTTCAAATAGGGCAATTCAGCAGAACTCAGTTTGGTGCTTTAACTCTTGACCTTCTGTGACTGTTTAAAGGACTTTGTTTGCAAAATCATACCTAAGATGAATGAATGAGAAGCAAAACTGACATGCGTAGATGTAACTTAGAATTTGCCTTTCTACATACCTGGTACTTCCCAAAGCAGAATTTGTTGAATCACCAATAACATCTAGTTTTGTCACACCTTGAAAAAATATTTACAAATGTAATGGATGTAAAGAAGTGGATAGTGAACTATAAAGGTTAAGATTGTGAGAAAAATGCACCATAAGTTTTGTTTATAAATATTTACATGTGTGACTGTATTCTTGCTGACAGTGTGGTCTGCAAAATTCAAGGTGGTTTTGAAAGAGTGTGCATGCATGCATGTGTGTGTGTAAGAAAGAGGACTGAGGATAAGTTAATAGAATGAAGTGTTGCAGTAAGGAAGTCAAATACAAATTAAGAGTCAAAAGAGAGATGTGCAAATATGAAATGCTGTAGGATGCTCTTTTTTTTCTTTTTTGAACAAAACCATAATATTCATTACATTGCTTTGTTAGGATGCTGTTTTTTACAGTCCATATTGGTATGTTGCACTGATGTTCTCCTGAAAGTTTACAGGGTGAACATTTCTTTTTATTTCTTGACTCTGGTGGAAATTGTTCTCTTTGGAAAGTTAAAATAGTTATCTGGAAGTATTTTGTGGGAACATATGACTCTGTGACAGAGTAAATTCCTTTCAAAAATATTTTGAGAAGTGCTTTTAGTTAACTGACTTGATGTCCAGTATTTCATTCTTTGTGCGCAACAGCTTGTAACAAATGCCAGTTGAAGAATTTTTGTATTTGAAGAAGATTCTCATTTTCCACTGACATACCACTTTGGTTCAACCCAGTGAATACAATCCTTGTAAGAAAAGTATTATCAAAAATATCTGTCAACTCTGAGAATGCAGTACTACCATCATTTTATATACGTTAACATGAATCTTTTATTTGATAATTTTCAGGCTGTCAAGAGGCATAACTTGACTAAAATGTGGTTCATGAAGATCATAGATGAAAGAGTAAGTATTTACCATTTAAAGTCTGATCCTGTTTTCAGTCAGATTAGACTTTCTCCCCTTAATTTTATGTGTTTGTGTGTAAAAACAAAAGCTTAAGTAATTAATCTTTTTCAGATGGTGGTATTTCTCCTGAGAATGGTACTTCTGTATTTCCTTTTAATTCTTCCTTTGTGCTCTTACTCATAATTTCTGCCTTTTTTGGCCAAAAAAGGCTAATAGAATCCATTTAGAATTTAAAATAGATATAGCTTGTGAGTCTGCATCTTTCTTGTTCCCTGCTCCGATAACCAGTGTGTATGTGCCCATGTTTTCTGTTGCTGGCCTTTGTTTCTGACTGAGCGGTTACCCCTAGAGGTAATCTGTGCGAGTTACACTTGGATGCCTTTCTGTATGTGAGTGATGGAAGTCCTATCTGATGAGGTTAAATAGTGAGGTGTCCGTATGCAACTGTTAAGAATTCTGGAAAACTACATTTTAATAGAAAAGCAAATAAAGATGTGTAAGAAGCAAACTTCATGCGTGGTCTCTTTTCGTGCCATTCCAGTCCTGTCCTGTTCATTGGCATCTTTTTATTTTTTCTCACCTCTTTCATTACTGTGTCACTTTTGCCCCTAAATAGCCATCTTTTGTGATGAGTTCTGGATATAAAACTTCAAAATTGGAATGACCAGTCTGAACCTTTCTGCCACACTTTGCTGCTTTTCCCTGTTGTGGCTGTGAAGTTTTCGCTAAGCAGTGCTGTAAATCAACATCAAAATAACATGAATCTACAAATATCCACCTTTTTTGGGAAAAATGAGAGGAATAATTTCACTGGCACACTGATGCTGCTACCAGCTCTGACACAAGGGCAAGAATGAAGATCTAAGGGCACAAATTTCTTAAAGTAGCTTTGCTGCTAAAGCTGGTATCTCATGAAGTTATACCTTGAGAGAATTGATAGCAATGACACTCTGCAAGTAATTGAATATGAAAGGCTTTAGAGTTTTTAAATCTTAAAACAGGTATATTTTAACCACAGAAGCCACTAGGACAGGAAGAATGATGGAAGATGTTTGTGTTTGGGGAGGTATATGCATATGACTTTGAAACTCATATGTGTATGTGACGGATTGATTTTTTTTTTTTTTTGGTGCATATTCTAAAGAATATATTCCTGTTTATCTAAATTTCTCCATGCTTCAGTTGCTAATAAATTATTAAAATTGGCAACCCAGTAGTGTAAGAATACAATACAGTGGTTTTTTTTGGCTGTATCATTTTTCTGAAAAATTCTGATTTGTCATTATTGCAAAATATTATAATTGCTCCAGTAACCAGACGTGGTTGCAGTTGCATGCAGTTACTTGTTTTTGGTAGACTTGCCATGAGTTTTAATGCCTGCTTCTATGTGAGTATTTATTCCCTTTCTCTCTCTTAATTTTTGTCCTTTGTTTCTAATAGTGGATTAGGCTGATCTGAGTACAATAATAAACTTGCACAAATAGCAATTATACTTACCTTTTAATGATGTTCTGTGTTCAAATTGCAGGAGAAGAATTTGGATGATAGAGGATACAGTAATATCCAGGAGCTTGAAACATATGCTGAGAACACTCAGAGTGCTCTCTTGTACCTCACTTTGGAAATGCTGGGTAGGTGCTTTCTCCTTTTTAGATTTCATTGATGACTCGTTAGTACTGGTACGATATTTATTGATGTTTCAAAAGAAACCACTCTTTTTCCACCAAAGTTTAATTTCAGTAGAAGTTGTCACTTCAGATATGTTCTGAATAATTAACCATAAATCTGGAATCTTGCTGCATGTCTCCTAGCAGTATGTACTTTCCTTAGAAGCTGTTCAGTGGAAAGTCCATTGAAGTGTAGTTTCCTGTTCTTTCTCTTAGCACTGTCTTCTGTTTTCTTGCCCCTACTATGGAGCGTGGTAAATTCAGCTCTTTACTCTATTTTCTGATTGTCCCACTTGGCAGAACACAAAGTGCTGTAGTTACTATGCAGCTATTGTTCTGTACTGCAGTGATATACACTGGTGATCTTGAAACAGTTGACTTCCAAACCTATGAGCTTCCCTTGGTGATGTTGCAAATTTGGGTCTGAATCGTCTCTCTTTCCTATAAGTAGGTTAACTATCAATGATTGAATAGCTAGGAAAAAGGCAACAAAGACGATGCTTGTGGTTTAGAGCCAGTATCTGTGTCGTCTGATACAAGAGTCACAGACTGGGAAAGAACTGTTCATTTGCAGTGAAGAAAAGGGCAATTTTCTTTTAGGTGTGTGTTGCATCATGGTAATACTACCTGCATGAGCTCAGATGTAAAGAAGGCTGGGGGTTATTATTTAGTAGTAGTGTAGTACTATTTCGTATTAGTACTGTAGTAACAATATTTTCCTCTTGCTTGTCAGAGTAATCTGATGGGAGGTCGAAGCTGAGGTTGAAAGGGGGAAAAAGAGAAGTAAAAAGTGCACATTCTTTTCAGGACGAAATGAAGAACCTATGTCTTAACATCTGATGTTCGCTTTCTCAGCAGGAATTTGGTGAAATGTTGCAAATGTCTTTTTGAACTTCTGATGGTAGAAATGTAAGACTATGAGAAATATCAGTGACTTCCATTCTGAGAAATGTCTTCAGTCCTGAAGGAAGCTCAGCTATACTTGGGTCACTCCTGATACAAGTCAGATGATCCTATTCTTGAAAATCTGTTGTGGGGACTCCAGATTTTTTATGTGGCCTACTGTCATGTTTAACATCTCATAAATTTACCAGTCTAACTAAATATCTAAGCAAAAATCTTCTTGTTATAATATTAAACAATTATCGTCTGTGTTTTCTTCCGCAAATGGTGAAATTAATTGAACTCATCCCTTTTCTGGCTGTTTCCCATCAGCAGTCTTTTCTAGACTACATAGACCTAGTCTCATTGCAGGTCAAGTTTGCTAAATTTCTTGTGCTTTTTAGCTTTTTTCTTCCTGACCTGTCTCCAGTTTGTGTGTATCTTTCCTTGTAGTAGTGCTGCTTCATTCTACTGATTTTGGGTTACTTCTCTTGTCAGGCTCATTTGGACTTGTAATCTTGTCTTCCAAAGTCCTGGCACTTCCTCCAAGCTCCTGTCATTTAAAAATAATAACATTGTGCTCTCTGATTCATTGCCTAAATAGCTAGGAGACTGGTACTACTCAGTAATCTTGTTAAACCTTTGCAGAGCTTCCCTTTTGGGACATATTCCCAGGCTGAGCATGAGTCATTGTTAACTCTTATTCTTTGAGCCTTCTTTTTTCTTTTAATCTCTAGTTATATGTAAAGCCTGAGCTGCCCAGTCAGTATCAGTAAATTATGCCCATCGATTCCTCTGAGCCGCTGTCTGCTTTCTACCGCCATTGCCAAGATAAATCCGTGTAGTCTGCCTATAGTCACTCTTTGCAAAAGGTTCTGAGGTGCATACAAGACTCGAGCAGGCTTGGGCAGTGAATCTGGTATGCCCAGTATCCTTTCCAGGTGTCAGGCAGGCTCATTGATCTGTAATTCCTGTATCCTCATTTCTGTCTTTGTAGAATGTTGCTTCTGTTAGAACTTTAACTGTGAATTTTAATTTTCCTTTAAATTTCCATTTTATCTTGCGTCAGTCCTGTGATCAGTATAAGCCAATGAGGCAATCTTACATGGTCTTGCCATGAAGAGGGATGATGCTGCTCTACCCCACTCATCTTCCTCTTGTTTCAATTCTAACAGTGGCTGTGCAGTAACCCAAGTTAGTTGCTGGTGATCTGATCCAGTTTACAATGCTACTGTCTCGTTGCTCATGACAGCACAAGGGAGGTAGCAGAAATATGGGTTCAGTGGGGGAAGCGCAGGACCATTCTCTTTGGCTTCGGGCCACTGCTGAATCAGCTGCAGCTAACTGATGAAACCATGCCGTAAGCATTAATGCTTGTCAGGAATCTCACACTTGAATGATTTCTCTGGCAGGAAAAACAATTCTTGAAATACTGCTATCTTGGAAGAAGACATGCCAGTGAAAATGACTCCATGTAGATATGGATTTTATCTGAATAGGTGCTGCTCCGCTAAGTACGCCCTTTGCCGAAACTGGAACTAGCGAAGAGGCATCTTGCTCCTGGGTGTGGAAATCAATGAATTTCCCTGCTGCTTTGCACCTCTGAGATGAGGTCTCCGGGCAACTTATGAACATAGGCAGTTCTGTCATGGATCAATACTCTTGTTAGCTTTTCTTAAATGTGACTGTAATACACATCAGGGAAGACTCCTCGAAAGGCCTGACAGTATGTTTCTAACATATTATTTCTGTGATTTTAGGTGTGAGGGACATCCATGCTGACCATGCAGCCAGTCACATTGGGAAGGCACAAGGCATAGTTACCTGTTTAAGAGCAACTCCGTATCACAGTACAAGACGAAAGGTCTTTCTTCCTATGGACGTTTGTATGTTGGTAAGAGAAACAAGTTACCTGGAATTGAACTGTATGATGTTTCTAACTGTATCTCTCAACACTAGATAGGAGATCATACTTTATTAGCACAGAAACAGAACACCTTTTTTTAATTTATTCTTAAAACTGTTTCTGCTGTGGCCCAGTAATACGCATTTGTCATGGTTTTATATCTTCTGGGAGGCGAGAGGAGTAACCTTCATGAAACTGTAGGGTGTTTTTTGTTTTTGTTTCCTCATTTTTTCATCTTTTGTAAAATGTAGCAGTATTTTAGCTTTCAGGAACTTTTCCATTATTGTGTGGTAATACACATATGGAATGAGGACTGTTGTATTGTTTTTTTTCTTTCTTTTCCTATCCCCATGAGAAAATTTCCTTCTGAACAAACTTCTCAGGTTTCTCTTTACTACCTTTTCATAAATGTTCTGGTGTTTTTTTTTTTTCTTCCCCCCCTTTTTTTTTTGTTTTTTCTTTGGTATTACACATTTGGTAGCTGTAAGCATACATTCTATACATTGCTGTATGAGATGGTAGAGTTCTCCAATTTGAACTGTGTGCCTAAGTTGCATTGGAATTGAGCAGCTCTTGCAATTTGGGTAAAATAGGCTTAAAGCTAAAATTTTTTCATTAATGTTCTCTGGCTAGATCTGTAGGCGTGGCAGCAGTTATTCCTTCATCTCCAGTCTGTATTTTTAAGTGTTAATGCTGTTCTTTTTATACTTGAGCAAAATTTATGTAATTATGGTGATGCTTAAGGCACTTGTGGTAGTCTGTTCTGAACATCATTTCAGTACAATTGGAAGTTTTGATTTGAAATTTAGCCATTTAAGTTGTCTGCAAAAGGCACAGACATTAAAGTAGGTTGGGTTTATAGGATTGCAGAAAGGAGCTGCTCCCTGCTTTCAGCCCTTCTGGGACTGGATGGTATGGGAGGCCTTCCAAATTTTTTGGTTTTCAGACATAGCCTGAAAATTCAGTCATCCTTGCTGCGGAAGGTGTTTTACAGTGAAACTGCGTAGTTAAAAGATCAGGAGACTGGCAAACAGCTTGCGTCCCTTCTGTGCAGGCTGAGCATCTTGCAAGCATTTCAGCTGCTGGCAAGTATTGCAGAGTTGTACTTGAATCTGTACCTCCTGTGAAGCCTGCCTGCCTACCCTTATACAGTTTTCATAGCTGAATGTTGCTGAGAAGAACAGGCAACTGGTACAATTCTGAATATACCATATTTTGTCTTTCTTTGGTCACTGTAGTCAGAGAACAATTTTTTTTTAATTTGGCAAACCTGGTGGTGCACACCAATCCCAAGATAAGCATGGCTTCTCTGTTAAGTGCTGTTGGCTTTATTCTGCTTAATAGCGTTTTTTGGATTATGTTTTCAAAAATTGGGCATCTAAGCTGATCTAACTTCCCAAAACTTTAAAATCTGACTTGGTTATCTGACTGACCACAATGTCCTTAGGGAACAAGTTCATGCAGAGAGAGTCAGTACTAGCTGTTCTCTTTGTTCTCTTGATTTTTTTTCAAAGTGACTGACAAAAAAAAAGGGGGGGGATGCAGAGGGGGGCAGCAGCAAAACACACTTAGTCCATTTCAGTCTTATATCAGCAGTTTGGTTGCTGGGACAGGCTTTGGAGTTTTCTTATCTTTTGTGAGGCTAAAATGGAAACTTGATATTCGTTGAGGGTTTTTTACTTTTTTGATTTTCCTTCCCTTGTCTAGCATGGAGTTTCACAAGAGGATTTCATAAGATGCAAGCAAGAGAAAAATGTGAGAGATGTAATTTATGACATTGCCAGCCAGGCCCATATTCACCTAGAACATGTGAGATTCCTTCCTTTCTTTTTTTTTTTTAATAAACATAATTGTTGCTAACCTTTACAAAGCATTGTGAATGTGTTGTTAGAAGACTTATAGCTGCATACTTTTTCAGACATTTTAATCTTAATTACTTTGAGAGAAGTTTAAATTTAATAAAAAACCAAAATCTTTAAATATTTTACAGCTACTTCTGTATGAATATTATATTTATCTCTATGTACAGGAGGCAGTTTTCTCACAACCAGGTCCAGTTGCATATATATATAAATACCGCCTAAAAGCCTTATTAGTGGGAGAGAAACTTCAAGCAGACTTTTCTAAGTGCAAGAATATGCCAGCATGGGATCAGCACTGTAGAAGGCACTTGTGCATATGGTACTTCACAGCACAGTGGAATAGCTGCCAGGAAAGCAGGGCGTGTTGGCTTTAACTGCTGGTTAGTGTGTGGGAGGGCGGGATTCACTCCCCAGCATGACCAGCCCTGCTCTAAGCTATGTTGAGAAAGGTGGTTTCTGTTTCTTTCATTTCTGGCTCATAGCCAAGTGCGTTAGGAAAGACTTTTCTTGCTTGGAACAGTTGATAATAAATCCTGAAGAACTGCATAGTTTTTTCTTTTTTTTCTTTTTTTTTAATGCTCTTATTTTAGCTATACTCTGAACTGTCTGTTGGTACCTAATACAAAAAGCAAAGAATGCGTCCTCAGCGATGTTATGTCTGCCTTTATCTGGAAAATAAAACTTGCAAGAAGCACTGTAAAGAGTTTCTTATGTCTACAAGTACGTGTACACATGTACTTTGAGTATTGCATCCAATACTTCCAGTAAAGGCAGTCTGAAAAGATACCACTTCAAAGTAAGGAAATGTCAGAATTCTCTGAATTTCCACCATTAATATAGTCCTCAATTACAACGTTATCCATGATCACAAAGTATTTTCTGCAGTATAGGCAGGAGAGCACTTCTTCATTTTCCTTTTTCTGAAGGTAAAATGAGGCCTGGTTTGTTCTGTGACTTGTTAGGGGTTTTTTGTTTGTTTTTGTTTTTTGGTCAAATGTAGTTAGTTGATTAATTTTTTTTGTCAAAAATATGTAGCCTTAGGCTTTATTTTTAATAAAGACTATTTATAATTTGTATTAGATGCATTCCTTTTCATGCTGTTTCACCCGCTGTGTCTCAGTTTTTGTTGTCACATGTCCGAGGAAACTGTTTATCCCATGTGAGAAGCCAGGAACAGGCAAAGAAAATGCAAGGTCAAAACTGCCCAACTGTTTTTGATGTTTGAGCTGAAACTTCTTGATTTTTTTTTTTTCCACTACTCCTCTGCCTGCAATGCACAGGGTATAAAACCGGTTGACTTGGCTTGCGATTGTGGCTACAAAAACGCTAAGCACCTGGCCTCAAATGCCTCATATCAGTGGTGGGAGGCACAGAAAATGAGCAATGTGTATTTATTGTCCAGCTGTTTAAAATTTGGTTGCTGGTATTACATGGAAACTTTGGGACAGAGGCAGAGAGGGAATTCAGTTCTTTGGAGCTTTTCAAATAATTTGACCATGAGACCATTCTTAGTCTGATAGTCCCCTGGCTCCCTACATGCCAACCAGCTTCTGAAGAGATCAGACAGAACCTTACTCCTCTTCCTTCCCTCTCCATTACTAGAGCCCTGCCCATGTTGTGCACTGGGAGGGCCCTATGGAAAATATGCAATGTGATCATGTAATTGGAGACTATACAGAAAAGCGTGATCACCAGGAAACCAGATTAGGGCAACATTAGCATTTTATTCAATTGAGTGTTGGTCTTGGCACCCCACCCCCCCTCCCCTTTTTAATAGTCTTAATGAGAAAAAAAAAATCCTATCTGAATACTTGCTCCCAACCTCCATCATCATCAGTGAAGAATAATGGACAGTGGAGGATCTCTAGAGTGTTCAAACCACTTGAAATTGGCATTAAGAGGCAGTAATAATAGGGTTTTAGCCTCCTTAATAATCAGATAGTCTTTGTTAATGTGAGGATGAAGACGCTTTTTCCCCTAATGGATGAAATAGGCATTTGCTGGCAGCGTTTGCTGGCTGTTTCAAGATGTCAGGTGAATGTAATGGGCTAGTGCCTTTAAATGCATCTGTTCTCCTGTATAAAATTGCCGTTTTGTTTTGCTTACGGGTATTCTCAAACCACTTACTCTCTGCCTTGGTTGGAATTATAGGGGGTGGTGAAGTTTAAACCTGCAGAGGTTTTAACAATCTCAGAATTTGACACGAGCCATGCATGTTTTGGAGGATGAGGATAACAGCTATCATCCCTATTTTGCACTCAGAAGAAACATAATCCCGAAATGCTAAATAAGTCTCAGGGATATTATATGAAGCATATTGTAGTAATGTGGCACTTAATTTTGGGAGAGAAGTTTCTGAAGTGTGGTCAGCTCTTCCTGATGCTGTGGCTGATGACCAGCAGAGGGCAAAATAAGATAATGAAGATGGCAGTTTTCTTTAGGAATTTTGAATTGTATTAGAATAAAAGCATATAATAAAGGTGCTGTAGCAGTTCCACAGTGAGCCCTTTGAACTGTATTAGCAGGCTTTACTTCTTTCCCCTCTTTCTCTTAAGCACTGTCTCCCATATCCTTTCAGGATGGTCGTCTTTTGGCTTTTTGCATTTATCTCATTTATGCTGTATCAGTTTACCAGGGAAGGTAACATGCTTTCTAAATGACAATCAGACAAACTCATTCTTAGTTAAGAAGGTCAAGGAAGATTACTTTCTTTTTTTCATCTCACTATTAATAATAGTAAGCTAGAGTATAAGATCAGGGAACATAATTTTCCTTTTATATACATGCATATTATTTCATCTCAAAGTTTTAAAATAATTTGCCCGGTGAAATGATTCAGTATTTTTTCCTTCCTAAAGTTTCAGCCACGTTTTCTCAGTTGTCTGGAAAGATCCATGGAAAACTAACAAACTCATACATGCTAATCAGTTTTTGTGAAGGTTTTTTTTTGTTTGTTTTAACAGTAAGAAAAGGCAAAACAAGGAGGGATTCTGTATTTATAAATAAGCAATACAGGAAGATTTGCTTCAGCTCTGTTAGATGTAACTGAGTGGTACATGTGTTTAAACTGTAGATTTGATTCAGCCATGGTTTAGGATGTTTACACACAGATACTGAGGACCTGAGGCACTGAGATACTTTCAGAGTCCCATAAATATAAATAGAGCATAATTGAACTTCTGGGACTGATAGTAAGACTGAACCAAAAAGATCTACTCAGAGAAATGCATTTCTGGTCTTCCATCAGTTCTGTCCCTTGGGATGCAAAGAATTGTTTGGTGGGGAAAAAAATGTTACGCCATGTTTATTAAATCAGATGCATCTTGGAACTTTGTAGGAATAAGGGATGCTAATTTACATTGTTTTATTAGTAGTATGTAAACTGTAAGGTTGTCAAAAGATTAAAGAACTCTAGCAGGCATCTCCCAACATTACAAACTTCCTGTGTAATTACGTTTATATACAGTGAGGGATGGTGCTTGCTTGCACATAATGAAAAATTATGGTTTCAGTATGTCAAAGTAAACAAGGATGAAGCTCATAACACATTCTATTGGCTCATTGCGTATAGTACTTGGTGTTTAATCTGAAATGCTAAACTCTGCTAATAAGCACTTGCTTTCTTTTTTTTTTTTTCTCCTTCCCACCTTACCCTGTTTACTTTCAGGCTAGATCTTTCAGTAAGAAAGTTCCTGTGAAGGCGTATCCTGCTTTTTACTGTACGGTGGGTGTGATATCATGCACTGTTGAAATGATGGCCTCATTCTGTGCTAATATGTCTGTGAAGAGTAGAGCATCAAATTAAGCATTGTTAACTAATGCTTTATGTGTCCATGGGAGAATGTAATTTCTAAAAGTTCTGAAAGTCATAATGTGCGCCCTACTGTGGAACCTCATAGTTTTGATCAACACTTTTCAATCCTTTAACTACATAATTTCTCCAAACGTGTCTGTGTATTCATAGACCATCTTTATAATGCAAGGGGCCAAAATCTTGTCTATTTTTAACATTTGCTGGTTGGTCTAGTAAAAGATAATTCTGCTCTTCTCAAAAGTTGCCTTTTGTGTGTCCTTCAAATGTGATGGTTACACTACCACTTGCTAAAACAGGCAAACTGTCAAAGCCTATTTGCAGTTCTTAATGCGGTTTCATGTATCACTTTTTAAATTTAATGCCCAATTATTTATGTGCACCATATGGACTAAGCTTTTTTCTTTTCTTTTCTAGGTTGCTTTAGATGATTATTTGTATAATATACAGAAAGTAGACTTCAATATATTTCATCCAAGCTTACAAAAGAGGAGTACATTATTACCGCTGTATTTATATATTAGATCTTGGAAAAAAACATATTAAAATTTTCTTAATATAAAAGCTTTTCTCAGATTGCTGCTTTTTTTCTTTAATGTCTTCACTTGATAGAATTGTTAAGTGTCTAATTTCACACTTCTGCAAACTGCTGTTCCTGGGAAACAGCAGATGTGCGTGAACTGTAGCTGTCAGCTTGCTGGCAGTAGTTAAGTTTGTTCTTGGAATATTAGGCTGATATCTCTGCTTCATGTCTGCCAAGTCATATGTCCTTGTCTGTGATTACTTTTCTTGTCTCTTTTCTTGTAATAACAGCAATATGATAGAATTCTTCTTGGACAGATTCTGTACTGATGGTTACTTCTGACAGTTCCCACTTCACTGAGTGACAAAAAAAACCCCAAAACAAACAAAAAAAACACAAAAAAACCCCACCTTTGTTTGTGACCTAAAGCAGCTACAGTAAATACACTGTATATCAGCTAAACAGTTTTGTTTTGTGCAAGCTGCAAACTTCTTGCAAGTACTAATGATGCTTCATAGTTGGAACAATTACATATAGTTGGATGTAAGAAAACTGTCGGGAAAAGCTTCAGCTGTTTTAATTGTCTAGTGTTTATGTAGTATCTCAAAATGGTGAAATCAGTCAGAGCTGTAGTACAGAAGTTGTTGAACTGTGTGTTGAGATTGAGCTTTGAAGTGACTCTACGTGGTGGGAGGATAGCTTTACAGCAGATGAACTCTTACAAAGTTTTTATTTCCAGCTCAGCCAAACACTTTTTCACTGTGCTCTTAGCTTGGCATTGTCCTCCTCCTGCCTCCTCATCTCTCTCTGTTGTTGCCCACAGCTGTCATTGCAACATGGGTTCGACTGCCCCTTTGTTCATATTCATCATGTCTCTCAGGACGCCCTCCTACGTGGCTTCCCTGAATTCTTTCTCTTCAGTACTCTGAAGAAACGTATTCCTGAATGTTCCAGGTCATCTTAGTCCTCCCTCTCTGCAAAGATACTGCTGTGGTTTTTGGTGGGAAATTACTGGGAGCTTTGTATTTAGCATCTTTTAAGATCAAGGTTTAAGTGTAAAATATGTTTGTTTTTTGGCAAAATAATACTTCCTAACATCCAACTTGATTCAGGGGCACAAATCCAGTAGTCTGCTCTGCCATCATCCTTGTTCTATTAAATAAGCTTTTTTTCCAGAGACTTTTTCATCAGTTAATCTCCCCAGATGCTTGGTTGTATAATGGCATCCTGTATTTTAGTGTGCAATGCTACATAACAAATTCCCGAGAACAAGATTCGTGGCTTTTTTAATCACAGAATCTGTTAGCATAGTGGAAGTTTTAGGAACCCAACATTAAATCCTTCATTCAGTAGTTTTGTTAAACTTGTTTGAAGTTGGCTTGAGATACAGATCTTAGTTCTGCAGTTTCCTACTCCTGACTAAGACTTTTCTCTTTGAATTTGTTCAGCTCAGGATCTTGCTTTCTGTATTATTAGAGGTGTAATAATCAAGGTTGATGTGAACCTAGAAAAATCAGTGTATACTGGATCAGAAGTACGCTGGATATTTTCTAAAAGTAAAATCTTAACAGGCTCTATCCACTCCTCAAGTCAGCTGCTGTATGTTGTTAGTGGTGTTCTTGAATCTGGCAAAGGGGTCCGGCTAAAAGAAAATATTTTTCTTCCTATGAAGGCACCACAGCTCTTCCTGCCAAATTAAGAGCAAAGGCTTAGGCTGTGTTGCTACTACCAGGCCAGCTGCACATTCACTCTGTTTATGTTCTGGAGAAAGCGTTACAAATGTCTCTTTCTTAAGCTGGTCCTCATTTTGTTCCTAGCACGCTGAGTCAGGACAATAGAGGCAGGCCTGCCTTTCCTTTCAAAAGGAATTGCTCTCCTGTAAAGTTAACTTTTGGCAGGAACTTGGTACCATAACTTAGCAGTTATGGAGAAGGAGGAAAAGAAGGAAAACCATGCAGTGTAACAAGTGCATTGACTTGCTACAGTGATATCTTGCTTCCAGACCGCAAGGCCAGTGCTTCGCTTTGGTGTTGAAGTGGAACAAATCTTGACAATATGCTTACAAAGGAATCAGTGGAAGGACTGATTCCTTCTAATGTAGAAAAGAAACCATGTTATGCAGTGAATGGCTAGCATGGTGAGAGGAACTTACCAGTAAATTAGTAAACAGGATATGGAGTAAATAAATTCAAGTTATGACTTCAGTCACAAAAGAGTTTTCAGTGATCTCAGAAAGTAAAACAGCACTTTGAATTGCAAATGACAAGAGGCTGCCTGAATAAGCAGTGTGTGTCTCCTTTGAATCCTTCAAGGAACAGTTCTTTTTCCTGGATGGTCATGCTTGATTCTGCCCGTAGGAACAGTGTTGTGAATGGGGGCGTTAAACAAGGTAGTCGTAATATATCTGCGTTCACTAGTACTGTCCCCTTTTACTTCTCAGTAGCAATTGGTGCCATATAAGAAATTCACTTCATCAGTTCTGATAAATTATACTTCCACATCCTACAAAAAATCATCCTTCTTTTTTTTTGGATCTGACAAAATACTTTCGTATAGCAGTGCTAACCCACTAGTCACACCTATCAGAAAAACAACTAGCAAGTGTGTTGCTAGCTGCTAATTACACTTCTGAAAATAATTTCCATGCCTAATTGAATCATGTCTAGTTAACCTAGTCCTTGTAAAACAGCGATCTAGCAAGTATACTCCTCAGTGACCTTACATGTTTTGTGTATCTATTTGATCTTTATGGTCTTGTTTTCTTTGGTTAAGCACTGAGTTGTGTTTTCATCTTTCTCTTCAGAGCAGTTCACCGGAGTCTTCCAGAGCTGCTTTTCACTTAGACTTGCAGGTTTAAGCTAGCAAAATTGTATTACTTTTGTAACAGACTGTATTGTGTCTGTGATATGTAACAACTGTGGAGTCAAAAGTGCTGAACAAATTGAAATTGACATCACTTGCACAGTGATCTTGCAGTTTAATTGGTTTCTCACTTAGCCATATAATAGCCTTAGTAAAGCAAACAAAACAAAGGTTATATTTAACGGAAACATGCAAAAATCTCAATCACATTTGAGAAATACATCCAGACTGTACCCACTTCTCTCAGAACTTAGCATCGGAATATTTGCATCTTATTTTCATCCTCTCTGGCATCATTACGTTCAGTAGTACCATAAAATGCTTTCCAACCACAAACATAGGAACTGCTGTACTGCAAAAGGGGAGTGCCATGCACTCTTGCTCTTTTACATTTGTCACTGTTTTTCAAAGGAAGATACGAGAGGAACCACTTAGATGAATATGCCAAAATGAGGATTTTCTTTTCATATTGCTCTGTCAGGTTAAGACCTGAACTACAAAAGTTTACTTGTGAATGGATTTAGAAGGGGATAAAGCATTATGCTGAATATTCTTAGAACTCATTTCCCATTGAGTTTTCAGATGGCAGTTGTGTGTTCTCAAAACTTAACACTTGTCCTTCTGTCTCAGAACATCTCCATCTTTTTTTCAGCTTTTGTGAATCTCGCTCCAAGTCTACAGATTTTTTTTTAACGTGGCTGACTGCCAACCACTTTGAATCCATTGAAGTTGATCCAGTAAAAAATTGTGATAAATAACATCAACAGGTACATTAAACAGGACAAAATTTGCAAGCAAATCATTATGCTTCAGGCTATAAATTAATTGGCATTTGCCTCTATAGAGAGGCAACCATTCATGGATAATCATTCACTGATTTATGTTCTCATCTGAAGCAAACAGCGTTTAGGATCTTGCTCCAATAGAAGTAAACTAGATCGGGTTAATCTGCTGGGGATATTTCAGATTCCATGCTCTAGGATGGGCTTCTCCATATCTGCCTGAAGTCTGAAATGCAAGGTAGATGTGCGTTTCTGTTTCACAGATAAAAAAAAATGCTGAGTGTCTTTAATGGAGGATGCTGTTTTTGTTTATGCTTGTGAGGGGACAACAAATCTTTAATTGTGCAGTAATAAGCAGTTGAGATTCATTTTTTGCAAGTTGGCAGTGGATGGCAACCTGTAAGTGGTAGCTACTCATGTATAATCTGCTGTGAGTCCTAGGAGCAGCTACCCATTTACTGCAGCGTGGAGCTGCCCTGTACTTTACTTTGCCCTGTGCATCTTAGACTGAACACACTCCCTGCTCGGGCTGTTCAAACTTTATATTTTATTAATCTGAAGACTACAAAGGAGTTTAAAAAAAAAAAAAAAACACACACAAAAAAAAACAAACAAAAAAATCCAACACCAATAACAACAAAGAAAGCTCTAACTTTCAGTTGCTATACAGAAGGCTGGAATTTGCCTAAAAAGAGAAATCCATTTTTTGGTACATAATGCACAAAATCCGCAGGTTATTTCAAGTTGTGGTAGGCAGTATGTGACAAAACAGGGCATTTTCTTTCATTTAGCTCTAAGTGATTTGCCCTTGTATTAAACTAACTGAGTTGTAGTTCATCAGCCTAAACACAAATAGCCTAATTTTTTTTTTCTTTAAGCACCTAATGAATCAGTGTGCCCACTTAATCTTCATATTCACTGACAAGTTGCTATAACAAGTTACAAGGTCTCCTTTTCCTAAATAGCCACAAATGCATGTCGTATGTTTGCTTTTCCCTATGGCAGGATCTTAGTAGGAACGAATCAGGTCAGGTGGGCATACAGACCTATTATGCAAACATCTTGATTATGATTTCATTTTGATATTCAGTACAGCCTCATAAAAACAGGGCTGAAAGGGACCTTGGGAAGAAACTGAAGTCGCGGTCCATCTACTAGCAGAATCGACAATAGCTGTAGCGTCCAGTTACCCATGTTACAGATATATAGCATTAAATAGCAGGATATTTTTTGTTTTCAGAGATTTGGAGTTTATTATTACTATAGTTTAGGAAGGTGGTAGGAAGTACTTAATTTTTGCTTTCCATTTTGGATTTACAGCTGTTCTCCAGGATTATTTTAAAGCAAAATAAAGGATGTTCTAAGTAACGCTGTCCATGGAGCAAGGACAGCAATAGCTCCGCAGGTCCCAGTCATATGGAGACTGTCTTGTTTGCTGCCTACTACTACTTTGGTCTCTAATCTGTGCCAACAGGAGAGGGGCTTTAATAGGGAGGGGAAATTTTGTATGCTAAAGAATCTCGTACTGTTTCCTACATCAGAATCATGGCACTCTGGAGAATCAAAGCCAAAATACTGGGGCTAGCATGGGGAGATTTAAACAATCTTCCTTAAACTTCTCTCAGTTTATAGTTTAAAAAACAAAACAACCCCCTCCAAACTCTTACAAAATCAGAGTGCATGTTTAGTTTTGCCAGAGTGTATCTAGATGCTGTTTCTTGACTTACTACTGCATGTAATTAGTTAAGGTTGAAGCGTGAAAGCTTAGATTTTGTAATTTCACACCTTCTTTAGATACCACAGGCAAAGCAAAACATTGGGGTTTAGGGCATCCATGCCTATTTAGATTGCCATGCTTAAATAAGCATAAAATTAAATGAAGGGCAAGGAAAAATTGTTAAGCTATCACTGTCAGGCTTCTTCAGTGTCAGAAAGACCATGTTCCTTCAACAAAGTACTTGTATATGGTGTTCTGGTTTAGAAGTCTGGTCTCCTCTAACCAAAACAGCCCAAGCAGAGGTTGGCTGCTGTTTTCACTCTGTGCAAATCTGTCAGATTCACAGATTCAGTCAACCTCCCCCAGATATTTTCACTCTAACTCTAAACAACGAAACCAAAAACCTCTCCAGGGGAGCTGAGCCAAAGGTGGCGATGTGTAAGGGGTTTAATAATGGATGCAGTTTTCAGAAATTAGAGGTCTGAACTGTAGCCACAGAAGTTGCGTGAAATCTGCTTGTCTGCAAATAACAGAGCTTTGTGTATAGTGTAAGAGAAGGACATAAGCAACTAATGTGAGGCAGAGCAGGAATTCACCCCATACATCCAAAACCACAATGTGTGTAACTGCTGCTCAACAGCTGCCACTAATCTTTACAGACCCCTATCTTTAGGGTTCTCGAGGTGCCTGGAGCTGTCTCTGGGTAGGCTCAGAGCTGTCCCAGTATCAGCAGTGTGATGTCTACCTCATTACCACATCGTGCAGGCTCTGGATGTACAGTGTCCTCTGGAGCCCCTCCTGTGCAAGCTGAGGACCTAAGAGCACGGCTGGGTTTTCACAGCACACAGCCACAGCTGCGTGGTCCTTCACAGGCATCCCAGCAACGGAGACCCCAACCAACGTCCCTTTTAGCTTGTAGCACTTTCAAGCCCTCATCATGAAGAGGGTGCCTTATCCACCAGGAGACAGCTAGCCCGAAGCTGCTGGAGATGTAAATAGGCTACTCTGTGTGACTCAGCTTCTTGCATTGGCATTACTCCACGGTGCAGCACGGGATTCGCAGTTCATTTGGAAAGAGGTGAGAGGGAGCGTGACTGTATGGGCCTAGTGGTTGCATTCGCCGCTTCCAAGAGGAGAGCACTAAGCTCTGATGTCCGCTTCTGAGACTGGGAATTAGGTGTTTATGTGCTTTTGAGATCTGGATCTGGGCCTCAGTCCACTGGAAAGCTTTATTGCAAACTGTTGCCGGAGGGATGGAGGTCTGAAACTCCTTCCCTGCCAACCCACAGTCAGACACTGTTATCATTGCTTAAAAAAAAACACCCAAAGATTCAAATATAGCGTAACATCTGTTTGTTGTCTTCTAAGGTTAGGAGATGTAAAAGCACCCTACAGGTCATCCACACTTTCTTATTTGAGTTATTGCTTGTTTCTGTCCGAACTGAACACAAAGAAGAGTTCATCCTCTTAAACCATAGCTCTGAACAGAACACTTTAAGGATGGAATTCTAAATCTCAGCGTATGGTTTACTCAGAAATGAACACATGGGACTAAATTCCTTCAGTGTTTTGCAGAACACTTTGCAAAGCCAGATTCCTGATAAATTAATATGATTTGTATATTTAGAAATCCTGTAGTCTAAACTTTTAGTAAGATACACTCTGAACTGCAAAAATGCTGTGCCTTTATGGCACTTGGAAAGCCAGAAAGTACAAAACTTAAGACCCACTGAAGCTTTCCCCTTAAAAAATCTATCTTATCAGATTAATTTCTTAAAAGGGGCGGAGAATCATCTTTTGGTTTCAGCAGCGCAAGTTTAGAATTCAGCGTTATGGGTTATTTAATGAAAGCTGACATTAAAAATAACATGAATATTTGCCGGGACAGAATGAGACATATTGATCCCTGGGAAACAAAGAGTTATTTCTGGTTCAGCTCCTGAGCCCTTCCTTCTCAAGCTGTTGGCTTAGCAGTTTGTCTGTGTAAACTGAGGAAAAAGAATGCCACTTGGAAGAGATGGGATGAACACCAAATGAATGAAAGGTTGTTCTGTGTTTATATTAATTTCTAGTATAAACATTATTTTTAGGGAAAGGCCTTGCTTGTTATAGCTATTTCTTTGCCCAGTTCTTTCATGCCTTCGGCATATGAGTGTGGCCTCTTGGTTATGATGAATTCTCATCATACGAAAACAAATGATGGATTTTGTTAGTTTTCCCTTGACTGATCAGAAATTGCCTTCAGGTTCCAAAGAGATTTTGAATACACAGATGGTGAGCAATGGTCAGAAGATCTTATGGTTTCAAAAACAGTGATCCCTTTCTGTTAACAGTGTCAGAGAGATGATCCATCAGAAAATGAGCTTGGCGTGAGCCTTTATGGCTCTGTTATTTGTTAAGATACGGTGTTAAAGGGTTATTGCTGTCTCACACAGCAGAGGAGCAGAAAGAAAAATCCTTACATTGGAGTGTATCTTTTTCTCAGTTCAGAAATAACTGATAGGTTTGCAATTTGTGGCTTTTAGGGCAGGTGAAAGGTGTTAAACTCTTGTAATACTTGTACATGGAAATAGCTCAACCAAAAACTGAGACCAAAAATTACAGACATCCATCTGAATTCCAGTTCACAGCTGGGGCCTAAATTTACAGAACACATTTAAACAATTTTATCTGAGAGAAGTTGGAAATCAATTTGAGGTCTCAAATTTGAATCCTCAAGTTTCGTTTCTATTGTACATGTACAAATATTGGCTCTCACAACAACATATTGGTGCAAGTTCTTCATTAAGGAACAGTAGTTTAGGTAATTTTAACACAACTCTCAAAGCTTTTGAAAGAAAAATTGAAGACGTCTAACATACAGAAATGCATGTTATTAATGTAAGCTTGATGAAATTCTTTTAAAATGATATAAAATTACTGTTGTACTGGACATGTTTATAATATATGAAAGAGACAAATGTGCTCTTGCACAGAAAAAAAAAAAAAACAACAAAAAAAACCCCATACATTCAGGTGTTTTTACTTTAAAAATGAAATGATTATAAACAGTTGTATCTAAGGATACCAGACTGATTTCCTTTTGAATGCCTCTTCTCATTAATGTTACATGCAAACTAATAGCCATAACATACCGATTTTGTAAGTGCCAAATACAGCTCCATTAAAATGGTGTGAAAATCCTTATTTGTCACTCAGCTATTTCCATTGCAACTGCGGACAGTTTGCTATTAACAATTATTTTTTTTTTCTTATGGCAAGAGTATACTTCTAATCCCGCCTTGACCCGACTGAAGTTAAAACACCTGCTGACCTGAATCCTACTTAGAGGATCAAGGTGTTCAGAAATGATTAACAGCAAGTTTCCACAGTTCATCCTGGCTCTGGCTAGTCAATTAGTTGGCTGTGGTGGGTTTGCCAAGAAATAACTGATCAAAGGTTAGCAAGCAGTGTGATTATTTTCAGAATACAAACATTGGGTGTGCCGGCTCCTATAGAATGAATAGAAATAGATGGGAGCAAAATTTTAGTAGCATATGTTTATAGACAATTTAATTTTGAACTGAATCGCTCAAACATGAAATAATGAATTTGTAAAGAATAAATACATTTGAACATGATGTTATGAAGGTGAAAAAAGGAAGCAGATAAATTTAGGGATTTGCTATCAGTTGGAGCCTGCTAAGGAGTGTATTAATTGCAGCTCTATAACATGAAGCCCACACCTCAAAAAAAAAAAAAGACTTCTTAGAAGCTCAGTTCATGAGATAAATAGGTAATTGCTCTATTTTCACTTGTTTTTCCTAAGTCTCCACTAGTAGTCACTGTTGGGGACAGGGCACAAAGTTAAACGGACGTCAAACGGGGCTTAGGACTGCTGTTAAGTTTCAACAACGGAGTGGTCTGTTTTGGGCATTATGGAGCTCTTTAAAAATTACTATTTTCCCTTCTATTTTTTGACTAAAAATGAACGGATTCAAAAAAGGACTGAGGAAGTGATAGGAATGAAAAAGAAAACTCCCATGTTTTACAAAAAGGAAAGAAAATTGTTGCTGATGGACTACATAGTCCACACCAGAGCTTAAAAAGCTACCACGGTATGACTTATGAAGAAAGAAAAGAATTAATAAAATTGTTTTTTCACGCACACTTGGTTTTCTAGCTAGTATTTGCTTTCTGCACAGAATCCTAGTGGCTTTTCATAGGTTTCTTGTCTAGAGGAGATTTACTCTCCTTCAACAGGCACTTTCTCCATAGTACAGATTGTTGGCTCTTCATCAGGGAAATTTTTGAAAATTGCAGAAATCATTGAAAGGGATCAGATTTGTTACTTACAGACGGGATTTTGGTTCTGTACCCCTGCTTAGTTTGGAAAATTAGTAGGAAATTTGCTCACTGAGCTGCAACGTAGCTGAACAACACCTTTAGCATGAACGTATGTATGTTAGTGGTCTTTTTCATCAGTGCCTGTCACTTGTCACACCCCCATGCAGAAGGTTTTGAATATGCCCCACTTCCAGAAGCTCCGTCTGTCGCAACACCAAAAGCGCATAGTTCTTTAGCGTCTGTCGTTTGTAAAGCCCTAGGGCTGCATTCAGCCTGGGCTAAAGGCTGGGTGGATCTGAGGGGAGAAGCCGATCTCCAGGCTGCCGTGCGGAAGGACACCAGCTCTGCCTTGTGAATTCAGATGAAATTCAGAAACTTCACTGGGCTTCTTGTTACCACCGGAAAGCCCCATTGTCTAATTACCCTGTTTTTTTTCCCCAGAAAAGCCAGCCACCTTGTTGTCCAATAATCAGCTGTAATGCGAAATTTGGAAAATGAAATTCTGCCGTATTTCATACAAGAGAAACTTTCTTTAAACTGACCTTCAGACCATTTTTCAGGGTGCAGACTTTTGCACCGGAGTGGCAGCACAGCAGGCTCTGATCCTTTCTTCTGCACAATATAAAGTCAATGCCAAAACGATTGTGTTGTACTACCGCCTCCCTCCGTATTTATGTCTTCTGTAGCGTTTCTGGTACAATTTGTGCTAGCAGGCCAGGGATGGTGTTTCCAAGCTGACTGGCAGCTGTTCAAACTAAAACATGTTAGTAACTCCCTTCCGTGTGCTATAAAATGTTTATGTAGAGAGAGATGATGAAAAACATGACAATCCTTATCATTCCCTTCTGGGAAACCATGCTTGGAGTGAGAGACACCCGACCCCGGATGGCGTGCGAGGAGTGAAAATGTGCTTTTGAAAAAAAAAAACAAACCTGGGGCGATGCTTTCGTGTCCCGAGAATCCCCTTCCACGAGCGCCCGCCCTCGGGCTGAGGAGCTGGGGCCGAGCTGCGAGGAGCCCGACCGGCGGCCGTCCCCTCGGAGGAAACGGAGCTTTGGCCCTTTACCGATGGAGAGGGCAGCTCGCGGGCCCTCGGCGGCGCTCGGGCACCCACCGCCCGAGGGAGCCCCAGAGGGCGACAGCGGCTGCTGACAGAGCAGGGCCAGGCAGGTCGGGGACGGGGGACGGGAGGCGGGGCGCGGGCTCGCCTCACCTCACCCCGCCGGGACGGCCGCCGCTGCTGGGACGACGGCGCCGCCTCAGCCCTTCCCGCCCGCCTGGCTCCTCCCAAGATGGCGGCGGCCCCGCCCCGTGCGGGCGGTGTCCCGGAGCCCGGCCCCGGCGGGGTGCATGACCGCGGCCGTGCGGAGAGAGGGCGGCGGGGCGGCAACCGGAGCGGAGCCGGAGCGAAGCGC
>VXAL01000795.1:362399-395387 GCA_013399475.1 Chauna torquata | reverse complement strand
GCTGCCGGCGGCCGCGAAGGCTCCGCCGCTGCCCGCGGGGAGGCCGCAGGGCGGAGGGATTGAGGGAGGGAGCCGCAGGGAAGTTGCGGGCGGTGGTGCGGGGCTATCCGAGAATAGTTTGGCTTTAAAAGGGGCAATTTAAAAAACAAACAAACAGAAAACACCTCAAAAAACCAAAAACCAAAAAACCCACCCCCACTAGTCTCGAGGTATTACATAAGTGCGTGAAACTCCTCGGCTCCTGACGCGCTCCCCGGCCCGCCGCTGCCTGCCCGGGGGCGCGGGGCGGCGGCTGCCCCGGGGCCTAGCCCAGCGCCGTGCCCCCTCGTGGCTTCCAGCCCTCTTGCCTAAAAATACCTCAGGTTGTGTCAAAATACACACACACACACAAGAAAAAAAAAAAGCTGCGAAGCTGCGAGTGGTGCATCTGTCAGCATGGGGTGTTCGTCGCCGTCTGAATTCGCTCCTCTCGGAGAGGAGCGCCAGTGAAATGCATGCGGAGCGTGAGCTGCCGCCTCAAAGCGGTTCGGGGAAGGACAGCCACATGCTTTTCCTCTTGGCTCCTTTGAAATGCTGTGCGCACAGGCAGCGGTGTTTATAAATGGCTAAACTGTTCATCACGACAAGAAAACGACGAGTTAGCCTGCTCTGCGGTGCATCCTGGCACCTCGTTTGTCCCCACTGAGGAAAATGGCTGTAGCTCAAGTTTTGACATTGAGCGTCATTACTGTAGTTCTCAACAACCAAAACTACCTTCACCAGTGACAGAGGATTCCCCCGCCTGTCTTTCAGTGGAGTTGATGGGAGTGCTTCCAGCAGCAGCATCATGTCCTCACTCAGGCTGTCCGCTCCGCCGAGTGTCACCCCAGGGGCTGGTGATATTTGGCAGGTCTGAGGTTGCAATGTGCCTAACACTTTAAGACTAGGCAAAGTTAGTGTGGTAGGTAAAGCGAATCTGAAATCAAACCCTCAAAACTGGAATGGATTTCAGAACTGAGACTGCTAATTCCCCATTCTTTCCTGAAATAAGGAGAACTTAAATGCTCAGCTTTCAGTTCTAAAAATTGTATGTTTTGAATTATTTTAGGTATGGCTATCTGAAAGAAGGCAAACATTGAAAGAATGGCAGTGTGATCAGTGCTGAGGTCCTACAGATTTGCTTTGTATGCACTCAACAACATGAGCCAAGGAGTCGGCTCTTTAGCACAGAAAGCAGTGTTCTTATATTTAAACTGTATAATCTAAATAGTGTTGACTACTCCAGTGAGAAATCCCAATGTAGTTAAATATCATATAGATCAGCTTGTTTTGTCAGATAATACTTTCCCAGGTGTTTTAGGGCCATGCTGCTTATGTTCAAAATGGCATCCAAGCTGTGTTTCCAAAATGCAATGAAAGTGAAGCATCATAAGCATGAGTCCCAAATTCTTGTTTCTCAATTCAAATAGGCTGTGTGGCTTTTGGAGTGGTTATGAGTTTTGTTCAGCATAGGAAACCACATAGAGGAAGTCCCTGAAAAGCTAAATGAAAACCAGTGAGTAGAAAGTTGGAGCTGGGGAAGCTGGATCGGTTTCATCTGTCGTATCGTCCAGAAAGATACAGAGCAGTGTCTTTTCACCTAGACACAAGTTTTCATTAAATGCAGTGATGAAATTATTCTTTAGCAAGAACTGCTTTCTGTTTTCCTTAAATTATGAGCTGAGACTTTAGTATTACATCACTGGGCTAACAGAAGATCTGCCCTTAACATCCTGAAGCTCATTAGTTTACAACAATTATCATCCATAAAATGAGATTATTACATACAAATGAATATAAATCATATATGTAATTTGAATATTCAGTTCAATGTTGGTAATATTCAATGTAAGAAATGAAACTATTATATTCAGGTGGCACTGTGACTGTTAGGTTCCACCATCGTGGTTAGCGGATGCAGGAAGGTTTCATCTCTCTGCAGTCAGAGCAGTAAAGGCAAGGGAGCTGCAGGCTGGAGCAAGGTGAGATATGGCAGACGTCGACGTGTCCAACTCACCTTGCCCAGAAGAGCCAAGCGAGTACTATCGAGCTGCAGTGCTGTTTGCAGGCAGGGTACAAATGATGTTTTTGTTAATGCTCGTAGCATTTTTGGTGACTTGTCCTCACCAAAGAGAGCTGGATATTAAAGTGAAAGCTTAGGGTCGAAGTAGGGCATGTAGATGAGGTAGAGTTGAGGTTTTTATACTTGCAGATGGCATTTTCTGGAAAAATGTCTGTAAGGTAAAACTTCAGAAGTATTGGTCAAGCAGATGGTATGCCGATTTTTATTTTTAAAGGCCATTTATCAATGGGTGATGTCAAATAAGGAAACCCTGGTGCTAACTGTGGAGAAGGTTCTCAGATGTTTTTAGGTGAGGAACTTAGTTGACTTGTTCTTGAGTTCTGTATTAAGAAATTAAACCTTGTTCTGTACTGCTTTAAATGCTGCAGGTGCACTTGTGACTTATTCCAAGCTCTGTTAATATTCAAGCTTACGTTTCCATTGAATTTATGTGGCTTTTTAATGACAGATGATACTTAAATATGTATGTTTTACTGCTCTCATGGATTAATTCAGTAATTTGATGGAAGTGTGGTAATCTGGGGGTTGTTCTGACAGAGAATAAATAAGGTGCAAAAACATGCTTTTGAAGTAGAGCTGCGTGTTTAAAACTTTCTCCCTGTGCAGCGAATGTAGAGTTTGCTGTTGTAGAATAACTTTTGTTTTCATGATTTAGTGGAGAACTTGTTTTTATAGTTGAGAGGGGAAGAAACAATACTCTGTGTGTAGGTGTGGTGGAACATGCTTACCATACTAAAGATTATTTTAGCGTTGTCATAAACTATAAGCTGTGATGACAACTGTGTTAGCAAGTAGTCCTGCAAATTCTTAGCCACATGAGTAGTGCTGTGGAAGTGAATGGGTCTGCTTGCGTGAGAAGTTGCTTTACTGCGAGATGTTGGACAAAGCTTCTCCTTTTGTGAAAAGAAATATTATTGTGCATAAGTGTTACTGAACAGGAGACTATTTTTCATGTTTTTTTTCAGCATGATATTTTAATCCTACGTAGTCAAAAATGCACTAACATGCTTACTTTGGTTTTGTAAAGTTGCATAAATAGGTAAGAGTGCTGCTGCTGTGGATGCAATGATGCTTTTTGGTTTTTGTTGTCTACTTTTGTGGTGATGAAGAATAATTCAGGGATTTTAAAAATTATTATTTTTTCTTTTTTTTCTTTGCATTTTATGTTTTACAGTAAAACAGCGTTAAGAATGTTGTGTATTCATAGGATACACAATAGAAGGACATAGAAGGATTTAAGCATTTTGTATAAATGTACAAGAAGGAAAAACAGTTGAAGCTTCAGGAGTTCAAGTACAGTAGTGCTCTCCCTCAACTCTCCCTCCTGGTCCCATTCCTGAACATAAGAAAACGACACGCAAGCAGTTAGCTGCTGTGTTGCGATGCAATCTCTTGAGAAGTTTTGCAGATTCAGACAGATCTGGGGAGAGTTGCTAAATAGTGATGTCCGATGTTTGCCTTTTGCTTTGCCACTTTACTTTTCACTAGATGCCTCAAGCGTTTCATGCAGAGGTAACCTTTTTGCTTTTAAGTACTTGGCGTGCCTTCTGCAAAGCGAAAAGTTACAGTGTCGTCTTTGACATTTGCATTTCTGAAGCGTAAGCATAATTTGTTAATGCAGATTTAATATTAAAGAGTGCGCTGTACGCGCTGCCGTTCAGGTCGTCAGGTAGCATCTTTCTCGGAACTGTTAACTTCAGCGCAGACGTCTGCGCGGTTCTCAGAGTTTCTTCTAGATGCTGTGCTCTTTGGTGCAGCAGTAGGGAGCTGAGCGCCCTGCTGGATGGCGGTCGGGTGGCCCGCCAGCCCCTGTGTTGCTCTCGGAGGACGGGGTTGCGCTGAGTGCTCTGATGTCTGTACTCCAAGTGCTTCCCATAGAACTGGAAAATGCATTAGGCACATATGACAAGCAGTAAAAAGGAAAAAGGGTGGTGAGTGCATTTCCCAAGAAGGCCATGTACAGTAAGCTGTTGTGATTACAGGGTTCTTTCAGGAACTGACTCTCTTCTTTTTTTTTTTTTTAAACTTTTCTGCCCGCCCCTCTTCCCTCTCCACAGGCCTTCTTAAAATTTCTCCAGACTTAGCCGTCAACAGTTGATAATGGAAAACTTCTGAGACTGATTTTCAATGTACTTTTCTTTGGAAAGCTGTGCTTGGCAGTGAGTGTGTGGTGGTTTTTTTTTTTTTGTGTGTTTTCAAATCCTGACCGAGGTTAGTAGCAAGGAAGTGAACGAACTGCCCCTTTAACACACAGGTTGTAGCTGAATTGAAGCTTTCCTTCTTTTTTTTACAGCTTTCTTTCTGGCTTTTGTCGATGGCTGTCAGATGTTGGTTTTCTAGACCTTTACCATCCACCCATATGTAGCCAGGTAGCAGTGTTCAGTGTAAAAGAGGGCTTATGTCCCTTGATCATGAAGGAGCAATGCAGCATGTGGCTTATGTATTTTACATATTGCCAGAGGGCAACAGCGACAGATGCACGATTCCAGCACTTCAATGTCATCAAGCGTCCTAAAATAAGGTGTGATTAAACATGTGCTTTGGTTCTAAGCACCACACTGTGTTTTGGCTACACGTGAGCCCCTGGTTTCTGCTGATGGTTTTCTGCTGGATTGGTGGGATGCAGCCTGGTGACAGCCCTGTGCATGCAACTGCTGTGGCTTGAGTGGTTTTTCTGGTATCAATCTGAACGACTTTCTATCAGGATGTTTAAACGGTAGTGAGAAGGTTCCTTGCTTATACTTACTGTAAGGGTAAGTCGTGTTTCCCTGTAGTCTGCTCTTGCTGGTGAGCTGGTGGTAGAAATTGTTTGGCTTTTTTTTCCCCCCGATTTAAGAATTTTAAGAAACTAAATATGTCTGAATGTTCTGTTTTTCCTACTATAACACTGAAAATGTGCAGTAGCAGTGCTGCATCTGACTGCGTTAGTTAGCAGCCAGTTACCTGGCCTCCTGAAGAATTCCTGCAATATAATATAGTATTAGGATTGTCTCCTAAAGTGAAGATTTCTCGATTTCTGTAAGAGTCAAGAGCAGCAGAAAGCTAAGGTGATTCTGCCTGATCAGAGAAGGGGGTTGAGTATCATTGCTTGGCTAGTGTCCTGTTTACCTCTGTGGAAATGCTTGGAATTACTGAACTGGTTAAAGAAACCTCTTTATCATTTAGCTTTGTTTCCTGAATAGGATATCTGAATTTTTAGAGGACACATGCACATGAAAATAATTAGTATTGATATAATAAAAAATAGTGATGACGTGGTTATGCTTCTGTGCTTGTCAATTGTGGGACTGCAGGGGAGAACTTTGCTCCATTTTAAAACGCAGCTGGTTAAAAGCAGGTCCTTTTGTGTTGCAGTTCTTTGTAAGAAGTTAATGGCTCTTACCTAGTTTTTGACTACTTGAGAACTCTTTCTGTAGCTTGGGCATGCTGTAATCAATTACGTGTAGTCCAGCCCTTACTGCAGTGCTGTTAAGATTGAGTAACTTCCCTCATGATGGTGATGGAAGTAAACAAAACATCTGCAGTTTTATATACCTCTGCATAGTAAAGAGGCATAAACCTGAACAAAGTCAGCTGCCTGTGTCAGAGGTGTGTATTCGTGAAGGAGGGAAACACAAAATAGTTGTTAGCTTGAGGAAGCCCGTTTGCATTTACAGGTGTGCCTGTAGCTCTCAGGTGCTAAGACAAGCAGGTGCTGTGGCACCTGGGAGGTGCTATTTCTAGTGTGTGCATCAGCAATCCTCCTGTAAATGTTCTGTGCTTGTAGATTAAATATGCTGTAAGAAGCATGCTGGCAAATACTGCTGATTTGAGTTGCTGAAGACCAAAACCTCTTCTTCGCGTTGGCTGAGGGAAAGCCGTGCTAGCGTTTAGCTAGTTTCTGGCCTGAAGCGTGTGATAAAACTGCTTGCTGCTTAAGAAAAAATTATACCGAATGTAACATCCATGTGTGATATGTGCAGATGTCTGCATGTGTGCCTCTAAACACAGTAGTTGATGCGTACCAGGTTCTACCGCAGAACAGATCTGATTTTGAAGGAAGGCTTGCAAAATGGATTTGGCAACACTTCTTGCCGAACCGCTGTATCTGGATGTATTTTTTTTCTATACTAATAATTCTGTGTCCCTTCCCCCTGCCTTCCTAAAATAATTTAAATAAGTATTTATTTCAAGATTTAAAAGGTAAGCTGATGCTGTGGATTCTCTTCGCTGTGCTGCGTTGGCAAAACTTGAGGCACAATCTAGCTTGCTCTGAAATTGGTCAGATCCTTTGAATTGATTTCCCCCCCCCCACGGCCCTCATCCTGTGCCCGTTTAAGCGAGGTAGCATTCATGCACGCCGCGTTACTCGCTGGCACCCCTGTCCCGCAGAAGCGGGCTGTCAGCGATGAAGCTCTTGCTTCACGAGCAGCGTGACAAATGGGACGGGCGCGCGATGCCTGCGCGGGCGGCGTGGGGAGGGGGGCGAGCCATTGCTGCCGAAACGGGACATAACATTTGCTTGGAGAGGCTTTTTAAACAGCTAAACAATTGGAGTAGGGGAATAATAAATCATAAAGGGAAAAATGGATGCCGCTATTCGTTGTCACAGCGTGGTGAAGTGGCCCTGTAGGTGGTGGCCGTGTCGGGAGCCCCGTGCGCAGGGTCCATGTCTGCCCGAGCGGCATCTCAGCTCCCTTTCCTCTGCCCTTCGCTGTCCTGGCACGAGTCAGAGCTGGCGGTCTGACTGCTGTTCCTCCAGATTGTTGTTAGCCGCTCGGCGTTGTGGAGGACTTTGGAAGGAACTTGAATTTTTTGGGCTCGAGATCTGTGTAAACTTCTTATTTTTGAAACAGTGTTCTGGTGTGTGTTCCAAGTGCTTTGGTTAAGATGAAAGATGCAGTTTGCTAGCACCGGAGGCCGAGCTAACCGCCACTAGTGCTCTTAAATACATGCAAATGGAAAGTTGAAATAGCAGGGTATTTTCCCATGACAGCAAAGATTTGATCTGAGCCTTGTTTTTGTTGTTGTTGTTTTTTAGTTATCTGATTAATTTAAAAAGGTATATGTGTATATACTCGGCTGTTTTTCATATACCCATTCAGTATGCTGGCAGCTGCAAGTATTTGATATGCCTTTAGTTTTCTGCATCTTGCTCTCCATGCTTTGTCAGACCAGTTTGCTGCTGTTGACTGGGAAGTGCTGCTCGTGGTGGGCCAGCCCTGCCTGTTCACCTGCATTTGCAGAACTCAGCCTTTCAGGGTTATGTGGCGTGTTTTTAGGGCTATTTCTTTTTCCTTTTAATTCTGGCCGTTACCTGGTTTCCACTTGCACGTGGAAACCTCTTCCTTGACATCTTAAAAGGTGTTGAGAATTTTCTGACTTCAATAGCAGTGGTTTGGTGAGCAGCACTGTGTTTCACAAATGCTGTTCAGAGCTGCGTAAAATTGTATGGGCGCTTGGGGAGTGCTCAGCTCGTCAGCGGATGGGTAAAGACAGGGGGTCCTGAGTAAGGGCCGGGGAAAAATGGAGAGGAATGGAGCTTCTCCCATTCCTGCTCCAGCCCCTGGCTACCAGTTGGGGATGGAGAAACATTTCTTTCCAGCAGCAGCAGCTCAGCATCTGTCGTGCCAGGAGACAAAAACACTATCAGCTACCATGGTTTGTTATAAATAGCAGCCTGACAGTGGTAATAAGCAGCTGATTTCATTAAAAAGCTGGATCTCTTACAAGAATGTTGCTCCCAGGCTTCTGCAGCGAGGTCCCTTCTCCCCTAATGCGGTGGTGTCTGTTGTTTCCTTCGCTCCCGTGAGCCAGGCGCACTCGCTGTCCCCTGCCGCTGCTCCGTGGGTGCCCCACTTCTGCAAATGCCCCGTGCCCTGCTCAGCGGGGGCGGCGGTGCTGCTCCCTGCTCTCCTGGACCTCCCGTGCTTTCCCAGGCAAGGACTCCTGTGGCCTCTTGCTGGTAACCTTGTCTGGTTTCACAGAGGAGCAGCACTGAAGCTCTCTGATTTTTGTGACCAAAACACACTGATAAACGGTCTTGGGAGTCGTGTTGAGCAAGCTGTTGTGACTTACAGGGATAAAGTAGTTGGGAACAGCTTTGGGACTCAGCAATCCTGAGTTTCTGCATTTTTACTGGATTAAAGCCGGCTTCCTCTTGCCTCTTCTTTTTCCTTGGGTCTCCCCTATGATTATTTTGCATTACGACTCATTTGGCCCGTCTTTCTGTTTACAAGGAGGTTAAATCGGTGCTTCTTTCCTGCTGAAGGTTATTGTATTAAACACGAAACCATATGGGAATCTAATGTGCAGAATCCAGTCCTGGAGCGTCAAAATCAGTGGTTGCTTTTGCCTGCATGCAGCAGTTCAGGCAGTGTGCAAGCAAACTTTTAGCAGAGTAGCTTGGACATCGTTCAGAAGAGCATCGTTCTTGCTGTGTTACTGTATATGCCGTTTGGCAAAACAGGTAGGAAGAGTCTTTTGCTAAAAATAACTTCCTGTATCCAGACAAGCTTGGGAGTGTGTTGGGGAATGAAAGATCTACCTAGAAGCAGTTTCTACCGTCAAAATAAAATTGGCCTTTCTAGGCATTCTTAGCTCAGTTGGATAATAGCTGTTGTAAGTTTTAAGAGTAATGCACTTGTCACGCAGGTTTGACAGTGAAGTTTTTTGTTTTTCTTCATTTAAAAACATTTACATTCCATGAGCAATTCTTACACAACTGGTGAATTAAAAAGAAACAGCAGTCCTTCTTTGTAAGTTGTAAATTTGAGTGTACTAAAATTAACTGTAGTGTCCTGAAAGAATTACTAAGCTGTAAGATGTTAGGTAGTTAAAATAAGGACTGCTATGGCCTGCACCCTTAAGAAGAGTTTTAGTGGGACTAGACTTGTGACAAGTCATTTGCAGGAGTTTAAAAAACGAAAACAACAAAACAGATCTGTCTGGGTTATTATGATAATTGCAGGCTTATTATGACATCCGACTAGACAAATGAATGGATTTGCTGTCATGATGTATTTGGACGCGACTAAACGCTGAACTGAGAAATAATTCAGAGAGCGCTAAAATATTGGCAAGGCGGAGTATCCACAAGCGGTGCAGGGTGAAGTGCCATCGTTGCTGTTGGTGTCTTCGCAGCATGGTTTCTGCGAGTCTGTGGCCGACCTCAGAACATCAGCCAGGAGGCCGTGACAAATGGGTGCCGGTCCCTACCAGCCGCACCAGCGCGGGAGCTCCCTCGTCTGCCTGTCCCCACGCCGCAGCCGTCGCTCTGGAGCCTTGCGCGATGCAAGGCAGGGTGTCTTCACGGTGGGGAAAATCACATTCACGTAGAAAACATCGCAGTGAGAATCGCAGAAGTGAGACGTGGAAGAGGTCAACACTATCGTCGGTTCTGTTTTCCTGACAGCCTAATGTTGATGGATGCTTACACTGTTTTCTCTATAGCATTTGGATGAAAATATCACAAGCATCAAGGCTTTCTTTGCTTCCTTAGAGTGATCCAAAACCACCTTGGTATTGCCACTTTCCGTTTCCAGTGTTTTATCTTTCTTCTTTTTTTTTTTTTTTTTTTTTGACTTTATTTAATATTGATAGTTAATAAGGGTGTGGAAAAAACGGTGTGAGGAGGCAACAGCATTGCCTTAAGGAAAAGGTAATATTTTTCTCTGTCAATCAAGTCAAAGTTTCTCTCCTGCTACCAGGACCTTTCTGAATGCTGCAGCCATTAACCAGATTAGTTGGAAGTGATTCTGGATGAAGGTCATGCTGAAGAATTTCAGAGGGGTCTCATCCCTCATTTCCTGCTGTCATCTCTGCCTTGAAATAGACTCTTGAATCTGTTGCTCCTTCTTATTTCTTTGCAGCGTCATGATGTAGCTTTTTGTCATTCCTGATACTCGTATCTTTCAGGTGTCAGCAGTTTGTCCTCTGCATCCTTTCCAGCAGGTTACAGTACTGATAGCAAGGCAGTGTGTGAAATGCAGCAGTTTCAGGAATACTTTTGTGAACGGAATTATTAGAGAACTGCTTGTTAGAAGGCCGGATTTCGCTTTAAACAGCAGTCGTTGTCTTATGTTTTAAATAGGATCCAGGACAGCTAGCTCCAGCACTGTACAGGCATTTGGTTGCTACTGTCATGTCAGTTTTTAGCAGTGATAAAAACCTTTAGAAAGCGTTTGTCATACTCATCTCTCCTCTTGACATAATATTTTTGGGGGTGAAATTTCTTTTAAGTTCACTCAACTTTATGTATAGTCAAATTGGTCTTTTTACTGTTTTTATAAAAATCAAATGGAGAATAGTTCAAACAGAATAAAATGTTGTTACAGCTGTATTTAACTGTAAAATAGAGAATGAAATATTAATGAATTCATAAATGCCCTAGTGGGTACTTAAAACTTCATTTTCCTCAATATTTTATTCTACATACTAAATTATAGAAATAAAGTTTAAGTCTGTCTGTCTTCCTGGTATTTCTAGATCATCTTTAATCCAGCTCCTGCGGGTGAAGAGCCGTAAAAGTGATAACAGTGCAGGTTTGTGCAAAGAGCGCTTGGATTCTGGTTACAGCTATTAGATCTAAGTGCACAGAAAGCTTCATTTTGCCAACGAAGATGACACAGTGAAACATTCAGGACAAGTGATGGCGTCATCCTTTTTCGTACGTGTTGAAGGAGACTGTGTAGGAGGTGGAACTGGTGAGATGAAATGTAAGATCTAAGGTTTATGCTGATTTCTCTTCTGACCTATATCAGAAATGTGGAATATCTGCTGTGCATGTGTTTAGTTTAGCAATTTTTCACAATAAAACTATTTTCGAAGCATTAGAGATTGTGTAAATTCTTGATGTGCAACCTGTTTTTAAGGAAATTTAAGTGTTTTACTTGGCAGTAGTGCAAAAAGTCAAGTGTTGTGCTTAAGAACACTACAAGTACTGTTAATAGAGATTAGAGTACTGTGTCACAGTACTGAGGTGCCTTCATAGCTGAAAGTTTGTCCACAAAAAGATGTGGAATTGCCATGTCAGACAGCTTTAAATCACAGGGTTGTATGAGGATTTTAGGTAACTTAATTCTTTGTGTTCATGTTTATTCAAGTGTAAGTGAAATTAGTGTGTCTTGCTTGCATAGACAAAGTGCAAGAGGAAAGCTGAAGGAGTGTGACGTGAAAATAGTATATTACAATTATTTGAGACCTATTACTAAGAAGTATATGTGACATTAATATGTGCTGAGTGACAGATTCTGCCTGATGAACTGTCCTTGAGGAAGGGGTATCTCTTTGGTCTGAGAGAGGAGTCTTCTTACAAATCAGTCATTTAATGCAGATTAGGTATCTGGTTTGCAGATAAGGCCTTGTTTTTCTTAGGTTTACAATTTACTTGTTTTTGTAAGGGCTTAATTGAATTTCTTTACCTTTGATGTATGCTTAGCTTGTGTGATTAACTGTATGAAAACAGGACTGAGTTTTATTTGAAATCTCTATTCTATTCAAAGCCTTGGAGTTGTAGAGTCAGACATGATAAAACCTTTAACTGTTTTACTCTCTCTTTTGTCTTAAAAAGCCTTTTGTTAAGTGGCCCTAAGCAAAAACTTTCATTATAAAACATATATGTTCTCCTTAGGCAAGGAGGAAGGTGGGTTAGTTCTGAACACGCAGGGTGGAACACAGTTGCTGACGTTGCCTGCATGCACAAATGCAGTTGTGAGAACAGGGGCTTTGTATGGCAACTGGATAATTACTTGGAAGTTCAATGTTTATCAGGTGGCGAGGTGTTGCGTGCTTTCATTTAGATCTGCTGTTTCTGCCTTTTCTTTCTTTATTCTGTTCCTTTGTATTCCTACATTTCTGAATCTTCTATTTTTTGATTCTCTGCATTTGCTTCCCTGCAGCAGCATCTAGATTATGGTCAAGCTTACTCTGGTGCCATTTCATCCATTCAAGTGGTGTGACCAGATACTGCGGTTAGTGAAATTTATTTATGGGACTTGTGTTATTGAAACTGGCTTGGAAACGTCCAGGATCTGCTGCTGCTTTAGGACAAGACAGACCTTTGTGTGGTTAGTTTTGAGCTCTTGTACACTTTCCAGCAGCTTAAATACACTTTTCTTTTTTCCCCTTTAAAGCTGTCACCTGAATTGTGAGTGTACACGGTAATGAATGAGCTGGCTGCATCCTGATACCATGACGCTGAAAAATCTAGACTGCCTGGTCTGTATTATTGTATTGGGTTAAATGTAATTGTTAACAGCTTAATTGCTAATTGTAAAGATGGTGATAGGTGAACTGACAATTATGGCAAGGCCAGTAGCATTTTCGTCCCTTCAAGGAATGGTGAAGAGAAATGATGTTAAAAATTAGGTGCTTATTAATTAGTACTTGTTAGCAGGGGCTATGTACTGGGTGAGATTTGTTCTTGTCCAGACCAGACAGTAATGGAGCTCTGCTGGTGCTGCTGTTTTGCTGAAAAGACTGGGGAATTCAGGTTGCGTTGCTCTCCTGCATACCAGGCAGCGCTGGACATGATGGTAGTACTGAGCTGGGGTAAGGAAATGACTGCGCTGAGCTGTATGCAGCCCACATCACTAAGACTCAAGGTCTTTTTTTCACCTCATTTCTCCCCTCCAATCACTGCCTTTGTGTTACGGTTCTGCTTTGTGGTGACCCTGTCAGCTGCTAAGATGGCAGCGTCATGGCAGATGACTTTCTGGCAGTGTTGAATTGTGTAGCTGTAGTGGTTAGGGTTGCTTTTTTTTTTTTTTAAGTTGACTCTTTATATCTGTCTTCAAGCACAGCTGTTCGTCCATGCAGTGTAGTCTGGCCTCTGTCAATAGCAGAGCTAGCATGTAGAATAAACATTCTCCTATTTTAAATGTGATCTGTAGAAGTACTGAGTTTGGAAATATCAGTTTGATCACTGGGATAAAGTGGCAAAAAAAATGTGCAAAGTGACTTGTTCAGCATACAGTAACGATATTATTCTTCTGTAGTGGTTGGGAGCGTCATGTATTTATTGAAGTCTCTGACTTCCTGAGCGTGCGTTTTGTTTAAGGCGAGTGGTGAACTTGGTAGTTCTTTAAAGGTTTCAGGAACGTCTACATCTGATCACTTTTACAGTGATTATTCTCACTGGTATGGTACGAATGTAAAACGGGTAAAATAGGGAGGTAAGAAGATCTTGATAACAGAGTTATTATTTCTATAGAAGTTTCTCATGAGTAAAAGTAAAAATAACCTAGTGTCAAAGAGAGTTCTGTGTAGGGTAGTGGAGTGGGGACTTTGTGTCATGAAATAATTTATCACCTTTAAATTGCACATTATGCTACAGAGATGGAAAGCCTTTGCCCAGCATCTTCATCTTGAAATAGGCTTGAGCAAGTGTGTGAGAAGGAGGACAAACTGAAAGCATTACAGCATCTTGAGAACTGAGATTTATTTGTTCAGAAAAGCTGACAAACATGCTCATGGTGCGGCTGTATGTAGCTAATTTTTCTGAGACGGTGATCTGTTTATTTTTGCGTTGTTCCGACTAGCAGCTAGCACCACATGGCAATGTGCAGGCTGAAAAGGAATCTGATGGGCTGATGGTCCTCGCAGACGAACTGAGTCCGCCTTGCACAAGGGCTTGGGGACTTCTGGGAGCTTGTATGCAAAAAGTGTGAAGAGAATCAAACATGGTAAAAGTCTGAATGACTAGGTTTGAGGTTTTTGACTTCTTAGCATCCAGAAACTGAGACTATGTGTAAAACATTGCTGCTCTCCCCTCAAGTGGATTTATCTAGCCTGCCATTTTGAAGCCTGTGGTTCTTTTTTATTCCTCATTTGCTTTGGGGAAGACCTGGGGCATGTTTCCAGCAACTTGCCATCATTTGGGGATTGCTGTGTTTGATCAGATGAGGGCAGTAATCCAGTATCTGCTTCTCGTGGTGGTCGACAATGGAAACTTCAGAAGAAAGTACAGAAAGTGTTTTAGCTGGCAGAGAGGATGATGGTGCCACCCAGCTCCGGGGTATGATCTGTTATCTTTTACAGTATATCTGAATACACTTGAAGAGAAGATGCTGTAATTTTAAAAGACTAGAAAAGGATAACTTTGCATAGCTTTTGGACGGTGACATCTCAGGGTCAAAAGGTCTGTTGCGTTTTGCTTACCGGAAAAGTAAAAAGATATCCGGGCAGTCTTTTCATTTAACATCTCCTTGGTCTGTGTGCTCACGGGAAGAAGAGGTGTACCTCTTCTAATTTTAGCTCTTGTGACGTAGGGATAGCTTCTCTTTTGTTTTCCTAGTCTTTTTGTTCCAACTTCGATTATTGTTTCAGTCGCAAGTCTCTGTCTTCAGGCATTTTATCCATTTCTGGACCTTCTTTCTCAGAAAACGCTAGTGAAGGTAAACGAGCGTTAGCATACATAGAAGTAAAAATTTAAAATCCTTCTGAAATCCTATCTAAAGATTTAAAATTATGAAAAAAATGTCAAAGTGCTTATTTTAAAAAGTATGTTAGTGCGGAAAAACACAGTTCATGCCTTGGAAGAAGGTGGAGTGATCCACCAGCAGTCTGTGGCTTTTATTACCGTAACTGAGGCTGCTAGGCAAGAATTTGCTGAACATTATAGACAAAAGCCTCGATCTAAAGAGATGCGATTTTTTTTTTTTTTTAAATCTTTTTGTCTGCCGTAATAGTCCTTAACTTGCCCCGAATTCTCACTTGAGGTCTCGTAAGTGGTTATTTTAACAACCGGCTGAAAGTACAGTCTTCAGCGCAAGTTCTGGAGTCGTGTCTTGGTTTTAAGCCACGATGATTATTAAACACTCCCATTTAGAGTTGTTTTCTCTTAGGTCCTCCTAGAGAACACTTAATTAAAACCTTTAGCTTCTCCCCCCCCCCCGTTTTCTCCTCCCAGAGACTTGTATTTTGAAAACTGGTGTGGTGACCTTGAACCGAGTTCGCTCTTTTCTGGCAGTGAATGCAGAGAGCACCCAGCCGTGGAGCAGCGAGTGCTGCTTGCCGGTCGCTGTAATTTCACACCAGCAGCTTGCTTTGGTGAAACTCAGTGGTATGATTGTGGGTGGTTTTTCACTTTGTATTTTTTCCTCCCCCATGGACTAGCAAAAGCATTTAGCTTGTAGCGTACAGGTAAATTGTATGAGGTTAGAGGTAGTGCACGTTGATTTGTGTTAGCAGACAAGTGTATTCCTCTGGTCTGCGTCCTTTGTGCTCTGCTGACCGCTCCCTTCCCCACTTCGCAGGGGACGTGGGATTGCTGAATAACTTTTGCCTGACCCCACGAGTGACTCCTTGCAGTGCCAGTCCGAGGTGGCTGCTGATTCGGCTTTGGCGCTGGATCACCGGAAAGGGCTGTTTGTTGCCAGTGTGTTGTTAGATAGGAGTGGTTGTGCTATCAACACTCATTCCAAACCCTGGTCTTCGCTGAATTTGTTTTTTTTTTGAGCCCAGGACAACAGCAAATAAAGCAGGAAACTTTGTATCCTCATTTGTACTCCCCCCTTAGTACTTTCTCCTTCGTAGATAGAGGGCTGAGAGTCACGACAGCCAACACACTTCTGCTGAATTTCTCACTTCTGTGTTAGATAGGGGTGTGGTAGCAGCTGATCAGCTTCGCCCTAAAATCTCATTTAAAATTCCTCCCATATGCCAGTAGTGGTAGGTAGCTGGAAGGTATAGATTTAAAAGATAATAATAATGTGGCTAGATCTTAATGCTGAAAAAAGCATGTAAAGGTAGGTAGCGTGTGCGCGCCCGTGTGTGCGAGCTAGTATCGGTGCTTGGAGCACTCGAAAGAAACGCGGTGTCTTTTGAAAGGTATATTGTCATATTGATGTAATTTCAGTCTTTCGTTATTCCTGGGGGGAGGAGAATAATTAAAATAATTCTTCTAGTGTTTACTGTAATAATTCTGTTTGCTCATCAGTTTAAGCCAATGTGCTTTCTGTGCCGGGCACTGGCTGAGCACCCCCCTGGTCTCCCTGCACTGCGTGGCATAAACGAGCATCTCCACAGAAGGAAAGCAGAGCTATATCTTTTTTTGAATTTGGTGCTGTGGAAGGATGTAGGCATTTAGTAGTGTCCGCTCATGGGCATCTCTCTTTAAGAGAGTGATGGGCAAAGCTTTGAGAACCTTGACAAGAGGAACAGGAATAACCAGTTCGGAAAAGTGTGTCTGGGGAAGGAGGCTGATATCACTGAGAGTTGTTCTGGTTTGTATTTTTTTCCTTCCCATCGGACTCCCCATCTTCTCTTCAGAGATAAGCGACAAGCATTTCAGCAGTCAGAAAGCTTAATAAAAAAGATAGTGGTGGTTATTCTAGTTGAAGACCAAAAAGAAATGTGTGATTTGCAGCAAAGATGACTTAAGCTTTTTGCTAGGAAAATGTTTTTTAACCAATCAAAAGGGAAGGTACTAGACAGGGCAGTGGAGGAGGTCAGCCTTTATTTTATTTTTTTTCCTCCCCTTTCTTTCTTTTCTTTTTTAGGTTTGGCTGATACCTGGTGGAAATTGTATAGGTGTACCTGCGTGTGTGCCATGATGCAGCACAATTAAATTTCTTGAACCCTTTCTTATCAGCCTGGTTGTGATTTGTCCAGATCATTCTGTAGATCAAAATAATTTCATATTAGGTGGCTTTGTAATTCCACTGTCAAGACATAAAACTGGTTAGTGCAATAGTTGAATATTGTAACTAACGCTGTGGGGCATGTAAAGAAAATTCAGAAGTGCTGGGTAATATCTCTATTAATAGATTCTTCTGTCTTCAATATCAGGCTTTGGTACAAGATGATGTAATGTGCATAGCTTAAAAATGGTCAGCTTAGTTATATCTGAGTAAGTCCACTTGTGAAACTATTTTAGTGTGTTCATTTAAATTGTTTTTCATAGAACTAATTTAACTCAAAGCAGTAACTTAGAAGTTAATTTTTAATCACATTTAACTGTGGATTTGTGTAATCTGAGTAAAGGCGGCGTACTTATTTAGATAAGGCCTGATGAGAGATTTCTCTGCAAGTGAATTTCAATGCTGAAGAGAAGTTTCATCACTATTCTGTAGGGAAGTATCTGACCTTTAATTTATAGGAAGAAGACAGATGTGATCAGCATTATGCTAGTCTGAGCAGCATCAAGGCCTTGTTTCATCTTGTTTAAAGGCTGATCCTGTGCTGAAGGTAGGCAGCGTAGATCTAAAAGAAAAGGTAGATGAATGTAGAGGACTCAACATACTGGGGTCATGTTGGGAAATGCAGGTTACAGCTACTGGGACGTTTGCTGCTGCTGTCTCCTTCAAGCCTGTGTAAAGATGTGGATCCTACTAAAGGGTGTCATGACCATCACACTTGTAGTAGCTAAAAAGGACAAAGCAGGAGAGCTGTCTTCTGGCCGTCTAGAGAAAGGTCTGTCGTTGGTACTTGCCCCTGCCAACTCTCCCACAGCTTTATGGAGCACACGGCTTGGGTTCATGGTTGACTTGCAAGGATCTTGGTAGGGTCACATCCAAAAATGACTGGCAGGAGCTTCCTTTTTTTGACTTCTACCCAGGAAGCTCTAGGTAAGAGATAAGTTGAAGAGCTGGTTGCAGAGGTTGAATCACTACAGCAACTTCTTATTTTCGGTTCATCTTTGGTAGTATCTTACCCTTACATGAGAAGATCTTACTTGCTGCTGGAGGAAGAACGAGGGGGTGGTTTTAATCCATAACTGGAACATATTATTCTATAGCTTATCTTATCAGCACTTCCTGACATATAAAGCCTTCCTGCCTAAATTTTCAGCCAGTGCAGGTCACTCACTGTTTCTCAGGAGCAGTTGCGAGCTGCATGACTTGTCTTCTGTGATGGTCTGCCTGTGTGCATCTACATAATCGGAATGGATGTAGATGTGGTTTGAGTCAAGATATGAGTGCTAAACCAGCATGCAGTAACCTTACTAGAGGGGAAGCCTCCTAGTCCGTTGCCAGAGGTTCTCAAGAGCAGTGCTATAGGTGCCATCTGTGTGATAAACATAGCTGTCAGCTGGATGGAACATTTTTGCTTCTAAAAAGGACTAATCAGTTGCTAAAAATTCTTAGGAGTTAATACTTATTTAAATCTAGTCCAAGCCAGTGCCTCAGAGCCAGCGGCTTCTGTTAGATATTTTAAGAAGTGCGGGGTTGGTACCTTCCATGTGGAAGGCTGCTGTTGAATCAGTCCTATTCTAACAACAAACTTTTTTTTTTTCTAATTTTAGGATACTTGTGAAAGATGGTGGATCGCTTGGCAAACAGCGAGGCAAATACTAGAAGAATAAGTATAGTGGAAAACTGCTTTGGAGCAGCTGGTCAGCCTTTGACTATTCCTGGTCGCGTTCTGATTGGAGAGGGAGTATTAACAAAGCTGTGTAGGAAGAAGCCCAAAGCAAGGCAGTTCTTCTTGTTCAATGACATTCTTGTGTATGGTAACATTGTCATCCAGAAGAAGAAATACAATAAACAGCACATAATCCCGTTGGAAAATGTCACTATTGATTCCATCCAGGATGAGGGAGACTTACGGAACGGGTGGCTTATCAAGACGCCAACAAAGTCTTTTGCAGTTTATGCTGCCACTGCTACGGAGAAGTCTGAATGGATGAACCACATAAATAAGTGTGTTTCTGATTTGCTTTCCAAGAGCGGGAAGACTCCTAGTAACGAACATGCAGCTGTCTGGGTACCAGACTCAGAAGCCACCGTCTGCATGCGCTGTCAGAAAGCAAAATTTACACCAGTCAACCGTCGTCACCACTGTCGCAAGTGCGGCTTTGTCGTCTGTGGGCCTTGCTCTGAAAAGAGATTTCTTCTGCCAAGCCAGTCTTCCAAGCCTGTGCGGATTTGCGACTTCTGCTATGATCTTCTTTCTACTGGGGAGATGACTGCTTGTCAGTCTACTAGATCAGACTCCTACAGCCAATCGCCCAAGTCTTCTATAAATGATGCATCTGATGATGATGATGATGAAGACAGCAGCGATTAAGGACCAAACATTTTTGCCATGTGTTGCAATTTTGTGTTTCAGACCATATGGAGCTGCTTTTGGGGAAGCCTATAGTGAGGTTTCCCAGAAAAATCCTGTTCTAGCCATAAAATATGCCTGAATATCTTCAATTGCGATGTGCCTCAATCTATGAATTCTCTAGACAATAGATTTTTCACTCCTCTGCAGGGATGGACTATTGCAAATGTTATTGGATCATTTTCCAACCTCTTATACTTGAGTTATGTCTAGGTTACACTTTTATGGAAGATTGGAAAATTAAAAGTACTTTCTTAATTTAACAACCCATACTTCCTAATGTTTCATACTGATATATTGTTACGTGGGTTTTTTGGATATGGGGAGGAAAACCCTAAGCATGCATAGATCAGTGGTGTTTCGGTTAATCCCATAGTCAGTCTGTTTTTTCTAACTGCAGTATATGATAAGTAGAAATGTGACATAACTACAAACCTAAATGTCACAAAACTTGGAAATTTGTCTTGTTTTGCTCTTATTTATGACTTCCTATACCAAGCAGTGCCTTGTAACACTTGTGCTGATTCAGGAGGAAACAAACCTATTCTGTGTTGTCTGTATTCACCTGATGCTGATACGTGAGAGATTGTTGGTGCTATTGAAAATAACTGCTGTGTTCAAAGTGGAGCTTTCAACAGGTCACAGCTGCATACCCACAGTGGGTGATGGAGACCTGGATCACACGTCCTCACCCATGCAGGCAGACCCAAAGACGCTGCAGACTCCCACAGCCTTCGGTGGGGTTCTCTCCACAGGAGCTGCATTGCGGGTTGGCATCTAGAGATGAGGAGCTGAGGGTGACTTTTCACAGGGATATCTACATTTTCTTTTCAGAGCAGTTTGTAAGTTTAAAATCTGGCAGATACATACTGAGATTTTAGTGGGGTGATATGGCATTTTGCTGTGATAGCTTATATATTTTTGGAGATACTTCCCAAGTACAGCACTAACTTGTTTCTTAAAACATGGGTGAGAGTTTTTTCAATTTTTTTTTCCACAAATTTTATTGGCTTGCTTAAAAATAACCTCAGATTTTGAATAAACAGCCTGCAAATATCTGTATAAAATTGGCTTTCATTTTTACACAGCTGACCTCAGGATAAATGTGAGATGCAAGTTATTTCATTCTAAATGTATACCCAGGACCAAGAAAGATATATTTAAGAACTAGAATAAAATAGTGCAGAAAATGTCTCTACCATAGTATTCATTTTTACACTTAGTAAGTTCTTGAATGCAGAAATGTCATGTTCCTATATAAATGTAAAAGTTAGACTTGCAAAGATGTGTTAAGCCCCCCAGATGCTATGTTTTTATATTTTTATAATGGTAGTGTTAGTTTCAAAGGGGAAAAATCTCTTTGAAATAGTTGTATGAATATAGTAGCAACTGACTTTATACAAAAAATTGTTAAACTTTGGTATATCTTTAAGTGACAATTTCTGCACTGTTTGCCTTGGATGGCAATAATTGGGTTAAATATTTATTGAATAAACAATCAATGCTGCATATTGCACTAGTCTGCCATTCTGTACACTGTAAATATCAGTCATTTAAAAAAAAAAATAGCAGAGCACTTCAAAGATGTAGCACTCAGTGAGATTTCTAGTAGCTAAAGATACACTTAGCATCTTTAGGGAGGCACTCTGCATTAAGAGTCTGCAATACATTGCTTCAGGTGAAAATCGTCATTTTTAGCTTGGGCAATTTCTGAAAATAACTTCTTAAAAGCACTGTAGAGTGTTCGATCTGCTTTGAAATAAACATAAAAGGCGAAAACGCTTTCTGTTAGAGGCTAAGGACTAGGGACCTGGTAAAATTACCAGATAAGCAATATACAATTGTATACACTCAAAGACTAGCTGAAATAAGTAATTACATGTGCTCGTTCCTTGAAAGACGGGAATGATGACCTGCAGAATGGGAAAATGGGCTATTCTGAGAAGGCACTTTCAATTAATAGTGCTTACTTTCTGTACCTCTCTTACTCAAAACTTTTAAGTTTCAGGAATGGAAACTTGTTACCTTCCGTTTCTGTACAGAATCAAAACACAAATTCCCTTCTACATATGTTCTAATGACTAACAAAAATGATCTTCCTGATACAATTGTTTTCCTTTCTTACACTGTCAAATACTAACTTGTTAAAGGTTCCATCTTTTTTGTACTTTTCCCAGTGTTTCTGTATGTTGTGCTTACTTTCAGCACTTTTGGGGGGACAGGAGTTGGATCACATTCTATATTTTGCAGAATATTCTTGTACCTGTTTCAAATATCTTTTTATCTGTGAATGAAACTTGCACTGTGCCGCACTGATCCCTGAAGCTGTAACCAAACCAGTGTGTGTGTGTGTGTGTGTGTGTAGGGGGGAATTTTTCATTTGAAATTGATGTATGTGGTCCAAGCTTTTTGAGAAAGTGTTAAAAAACTGTTCTCTGGTAATACTCATATCCCTCAGTGGTATTTGCTTAAAACTTTACAAGTTTTACAATGGATTTAACATCAGCTTCTCTTGTGTACTTACAAACTCATGAAAGGGCTCGTTTCGTACTTTGTAATCTTGTTCCGTCAAATTGTTTTACTTACAAATATATGGTGTAGCTTCAAGCCTATGTGTTTAATTTTCTTTAACTGTGGGTCTTCAAGGGTGACAGAAAATAGGGCAATTTTTAAAATGCTTGTCAAGATAAAAAAACAGCACGTGTCCATTTTCAGGAGGGATTAATAAAGAGGAGGTAAATATGCACGCAGGATGAGATTTAAGACTACACTTGAAATAAATGTTGTTACAGATTTAGGAGCAACTTACGCGGTTGTGTAACTTTAAAAGAAGGATGACAAAACCAAGTGTGTTTCAAGGTTTTTGGTTTTTATTGGACCAGGGCAGCAGAAGAGGAGAGGCTGGAGGACCCTCGCCCAGCCCTGGGCTGCAGATCCCTTCAGCCCTGGGCACCATGGAGGTGGCTTCAGCGGGGAACAGCAGCTCGTGGTGTCACACCGCAGGGCAACTTAGTACTTTTCCCAGAGCTTCTGTGCTCTTAAGCTCTTAAAATAATTATTAAATACAGTCACACTCTCTATATTTTATGTACTTCCCCCACCCCCCCCAGTTCTTTGTGGTAGACTTAACCTGCTCTTTTTTGATACGTTTTTCAAATTGAGTGGAAGAGCAGAAGCAGCAGTGCCTGCGGTATCTCTTTGGCAAGTCAGCTTCTGCTTTGTAGAAGAAGCTATGCTGAAGAAACATATTAATTGCTTTAGTTGAGTTCATATTTTGCACACTCCACCACCTTCCAGAGGAGCTTGTACTTCATACTGCATTTGTTGGGAATGCTAAAGGACAGGGAAAAGTCTCTCTTCTGAAGGCTTTAACTGAAACCTGTAATTTCCGCCTCTGCACTTAACTGGTGGTGTTATCTTGAGGTAAATTTCCCGTAGCTAATAAGTAATCTGCAAGGGTCCAGCACCATTACTAAGTTTAAAATAAAGTTTAAAATATGGGCAAATGGATTTATATTGAAAGCTGAGCTTGCAACAGGGCTTTTGATGTCTAATCTAACAAGCAGATTATGAAAATGACATGCAGAAACATTCTACTTCTGTGGGGCTTTCCCCCAGGGGATATGCTTTAGTTAATCTCTCAATGCAGATGAAGTAGTGGTTATCATAGTTACTGGTTAATGTTTAAATGGAAGCAGATTATGGATGGTGTTATTATGATTTTGTATTTTCCTGTAATTGCAGTAAACTGATAGAAGACCGCCTTCTATCAGTTCTGTTAGCAGACAGAGCTGCAAAAGAGCAGAGATCTTCCAATGCCTGAGAACTTTCTTTTTTTTTCCCCCAGTAGCAAATTATTGTAGTAAATATTAGAAATTGTCTTGGCTGCTTGTTGCCTTGTGTTTGATGAAATGCGAGATGCTTGTTTGTGTCTGTAGCTGCCCCTTGCCAGCCCTGGCTCCCATGACTCACTGGGCAGCCTGTGCTCTGGATGCAAAGAATCTCTGCTCTGTTCCCTTGTTGTGATGAAGTTTGGGGTTGCTGGGGAGTCCAGCGCAGTGACAGATGGACCCGCTACACAGCGAGACAGCTCTGTTATCCCTTATGTATCTGAAAACATTCTTAAGCTCAGTTGGGAATAAGAAGTCTGAATCTCAGTCTTCAGACTGAAGATGCATTGTTTTCTTAATTACTTTTTAGTTGTCCATAAAATACTGCCTGTGCCTGGAGTAAAAATCAGAACACTTCAACTGCATTTGGACACATTTAGGATGAAAACAGAACAGTGGAAATGGATTGGATTGGCAGTAAAATGATCTGCTAAGGAGCAGGAGGCTTTTCGGGGTCACTTAGTGCATCTAACTGTGGTGTTTAGCCTATGTAAGTGGAATACTATTTTCATTTCGATATAGTTTTCTATTTGTAAAACTTGCAGTTGTATCTAGTGTTTTAATAAACTGTCACAAGTTAATTTCTTGCACCGTAAAAAGTTACCAGATAGCAGCAAAACCAAGCATATGGTGGAAGTAGGCTTCAGATTTTTTCACTTCCACAGAATCACAGAGTGGCTGGCAGGGACCTCTGGAGCCACCTGGTCCCACCCCTGCTCGAGCAGGGACACCCAGAGCAGGGTGCCCAGCACCATGTCCAGGCGGCTTCTGAAGATCCCAAGGAGGAGACCCCCCAGCCTCTGGGCAGCCTGTGCCCGTGCTCCGTCACCCGCACAGTGCAGGAGTGCTGCCTGGTGTTCAGGGGGAGCCTCCTGTGCTCCAGTCTGTGCCCCTCGCCTCCTGTCCTGGCACCGGGCACCACTGACAAGAGCCTGGCTGCGTCCTCTCTGCACCCTCCCTTCAGGTGTTTACAGACATTGGTGAGGTCCCCCCTGAGCCTCCTCTTCTCCAGGCTGAGCAGCCCCAGCTCTCCCAGCCTCTCCTCCCAGGAGAGGTGCTCCAGGCCCTGCATCACCTTGCTGGCCCTGTGTTGGACTCTCTCCAGTATGTCCGTGTCCAGAACTGGACACAGGGCTCCAGGTGTGGCATCACCGATGCTGAGATCATTCTCGGTTGTACAGGCGGTAACTGAATTAAATGGTAAAACATATCTAAAATAAGCCTTTGGAAAGTCTTCTACACCAGATCCCCCAGCCTCTGCATTCAGGCAAAAAGCAAGAGCTCACTTCATTCAGCTGTTTTGAGACACAAATTCAAGGGCTTAAACTTCATTAAAAGGCAGATCCTCAAAAACGTCTATTGACCTTTCTTACTCTTTTTTGCTGATGTAAAGTGGATAGATGTGGTCCACTTTATTATAGATGCGAATGTCTGGCTTGTAATTTGGCTTCTGGCTAGACTTATTTAGATTTTTCTCTCCAAAAGCGGTTGCATGTATACAAGTTTAATCTTAGACTGTCCTGCATTGTGATAAGAATTAGGCTCTTGCTAGCTGCTTTTCGTACAAGTTGGTGCTGCTGCTGAGCACTTCTGACCAGTGAGGCTGTAAGAGGTTTGCAAGCTGCCAGCAATCTCCAAGACAGCTGTCTAGGACAGGGCCGTGCTTGTTCTCGGAGTGTTGGTTGGTTCCTTTGGTACGTGTGTGACCCAGTCCAGTCCTGTGCAGTCTTCAGTGACAGCTCCAGCATGAGCTGGACACCTGCTTCCTCGTGTATAATACATACATAGTGCCGCTTCCTTCCTTATCCACCCGGCGTGCTTCGTGCTTGCCTCATCAGGAAGAGAACAGCCGAGGGCTGAGCCTGCCTCTCCTGTCTGACACGGGCGATGGGAATGCAGTTCTGCTGTTAGCACAGGCTGTGGGAGCTCTGGGATGTGTGCGCGCGCCAGGAGTAAGGATGACAACAAAGCTAATTGCTACACTGAGAAAATGAACACATTGGTAAATTAACATTGTCTGGAAGGACAGACCTGGTCTTTCAGTCCATCATGAGCATGCAAAGTGCCGTGGGGCTTTAGTGTAGAAGGAAAGGCAACCAACTCCAGTGAGAAAGGGGTGTAGAGGAGCTGTAGTCTGCTCTCAGTCTCTTCTTCTGAAGCTGAAATCACTTAAAAAAAAAAAAAAAATTTAAAGTCTGTGTAGTGTTACTCACTGTGTGCACCTGACCTGACCTTTGTTATGTATAATGTGGTAGTTTGAGCAGAGGGATCTCAAAGGTTGGCAGGACCGACATGGCTTTTAAACAAAACAGAGATCTGTAGTTCAGCACAATTGAAACAGAACTGTATGCAAGCAGGAATGCCTCAAAAGTCCGTTCTGAATACAGTTCCCTTTTGGCTTTTAGTGCTTCTCGTACGAGCTCTCTGGAAGCGGAGAAAAGTTGCCCTCTGCTAGGGTACCTGCTTCCTAATGTGTGTAGTGCGCAGAAAGGAAAGCGCTTACCATCTGCCTTCGTGTTTGAATCATGTCAAGTATGTCACGCAACAAGGAACGTGCTTTTCTTCACAAAGACAAGCGCAGTGCCGGCTTGCTCGTGCCTGGAACAAACCAGCCCCCATGTGTTGGGTGGTGGAAGCCGGTGGGGTCAGGCTCACGGGTGGTGACGCCAGGTCTGGAACAGCACACGAGTATGGTGGCAACGTGGTCACTGTCACCCTTCATTCTAAGGGACAGGCGCAACTTGGGAAGGAAGCACGGACATGGCCCTGAGGGACGTGGTTAGTGATGGGACTGGTAGGTCAGGTTGATGGTTGGACTCGATGATCTTGAAGGTCTGTTCCAACCCAGATGATTCTGTGACTCTGAATAACAGTTACTGCTGTAGCTGGTCAGCATACACAAACCGATGGTCCTGCTGGGGTGCACGATCCTTAGTGGTTACACCACTGTCTTTGTGTAGTTGTTCAGGCAGAGAACTACCAGTGCTGCCAGCTGTCCAGCTGTGGTGTCCCAAAAACAGAAATAGGAAAGGAACGGTGCTTATTCTGAAGTGCCACATGCCTGTCCTGCCCTTGGGTGCCCAGCGCTGCCGGCTACTTTATGGAAGCTCTTCAAAAATGTTGGGAGCATTCTGAGCACCTTGGTTGTGCCTCTGAGAATCCAACCCGAGGGGATGGGGGAGAAGGGAGCGGATCACTCCAGGGTGCAGGCAGGTTCGGGTGGATTTGGAAGTTACTTAGTAAATCAAGCACAGAGGCTGCAATCTGCTTGTAGTGGCAAGCATCGGCATGTCTTGTGCGTGTCGCCTGGTTTTGGTCTGGTAGGTGGGGCTCAGCAATGAACACCTGACGCCAACGCTGCTGCCTGTGAAGCTTTATCTGCAGTTTCTGTGTTGGACCCGGTGATATCTGGTGGGACGTGTGTTAAGAGGCTGTGTCAGAGGTGCCCTTAGTCGTCCTCCCGCTTGCACAAGCATTAGTGCCTGCGTACAAATGGCCGGTGTGCGAGGCTTCTACCCCTGCCCGTTTGGTGGCCGATGCCACGTGTTACAAAGTGCAATGGCAACCTGTGCAGGGCTAAAGGGGAGCTTGGTCCACAAAATTTATACAGAATCACAGAATGGTTTGGGTTGGGAGGGACCCTTGAATACCATCAACCCCCCTGCCACGGGCAGGGACATTTCACCAGATCAGCTTCCTCAAAGCCCTGTCCAACCCGACTTTGAACACTTCCAATGATGGGGCATCAACAGCTTTTCTGGGCAACCTGATCCAGGGTCTCACCACCCTCATTGTGAGAAATGCCCTTCCTATATCCGATCAAAACCTGTCCTCTTTTAGTTTAAAACCATTGCCCCTTGTCCTGTCACTACAGGCCCATGTGTGTGAGTATGTATCAGATCATAAAGCGCTGCTTTACTTCTAAACTTTTGGTAACTTGATTCTTTTTTTCGCTCTTGTTTCCCAGCCTCCCCACAAGGGAGAAAGGGAAAACTTAAAACTTTATGGTTTCAGGAAGTTAGAGGAAGAAGAATCTGAGAGTTGCTGGTATTTTCTTTACTTGTACCCAGATGTTTCATGCAAGATGTTTGCCTTCTTCTGTTGTCATCCCTTTGCTCTCTTACGCATCCTCACCCATCCACATTTCTTTTAAGGTAGAAGAACTATCACCCAGCCTCTTAAATACTTTTATTTTCCGCCTCCTAGCAGAAGTGCTGACATCGGTTAGATTCGGCTTGCCAGCGCAGTGCGATGGTTTGATTTGCTCCTGCCCGTAGTTCGTGCGGCAAACACCTCGGCGTGGGCTGACGTGCTCGTGGTGGTGCCATCCCAGATGACGCACCGCCCGCGGTGCATCACCCCGCTGTGGGCCCACCTTCTACTAAAATAGCACACCTACCGCAAGTGCTGCTTCCGTACCAGCTTACCGCAGGGGGAAGAGGACTTCCTGTGCCGTGCTGGACGTGCTTGTCCTTGATGCCCGAAGCACTCCCGGCAGAAGAACGCTCTGCCTGCCGTGGTGGCTGCGCTCCTCAGCGCGGTGCGCAGCGCTGCCGTGCGCCCGATCGTCCCGGGGCTGCGGGGAGGACGTGGCTCTCTGAGACTGTAACCTCCAGGCAAAATCGGATGGGAGTTTGCCTTGGTGTTACATCGCTCTGTGTTTACCGCGGAGAGAAAGCATGCGGGCTGTAATGCCTCTGTGAGGCAACACCCCGGTTGTTACAGAAACTGCTCCACGTCCCTGCTGAGATAAGGGCGCCTTTGTTGCTTCGCTCTGCGGAGTGCCTGGACCTGCCCTCTGCGGCAGGTCTGAAAGGAAAAAACCTCGGATAAAGGAGAAGGGGAGGTGAGTCACAGAGGAACAACTGGTTCAGGGCAGGGTTTGGAGCTGTCAGTGCGCTCCTTCCTGCCGCCCACCTTTCCCCGCAGCCGGTGGAAACCTGTCCCACCCGTACCACGCTGGTGCCGTGGAAGCACCTTCAGCGGTGCTGCGGCTCCAGGAAGGTTGCACCAGGCTCATCCTTGTCCGAGTCTTCTGCTGTGCAGCGTGCGTGACCGGTACGCCAGTCCAGATGTCGAGAGCTGCAGATCTGGATGTTAAGAGCTCATTTCGTGGGTACTGGGATATGGGGAGAGTGTGCTGTGCACACACCTAGTGACAGCTTAGAGCAAACTCCTGTCAGTGGCTAAGCAACCAGGCTGTGTTTATGCACACAGATGCCAAAGTAGAATTACAGGCACGTTTTGCTGGGTCCCTGGTAGCTGGACCAGGGTCTTGTTTAAAATACGAAGTAGCACCGCGGGCGGGATTTTCCTGCTGTAATCCATGTAAGTGCCTGTGCTGTAGCTGCAGGAAGCCATGGGGGAAGGAGCAGCGGTGGGCAGAAGAGGGGTCAGAGCTGTTCCCACAGTGGATGCAAGGTGCTGCCTCTGCTCTGCAAAGCCCTCAGAGGTCTAGATCCCTGCTGCGCCAGAGCCTGCCTGCCCCAAAATGGCATCTCCGTGGCTCCTTGGGCTCTGGCCATCTGCATGGGAGCAGGGTGCCGGAGCATGGTTCCCAAAGATATGACCAGGATGGAGCAGAGCCCAGTCCAAAGTGCACCGGCCGAGCTCTTCCCCCTCTTGAGAAACCTTCCTCCAACCTCCTCCCAACCTCCAAGTCCCCCACTCTGCTGAGACTCATTCATCCTACCGTTGGCCCACCACGGATCCTCCCTTTCCCACTGCACACGCTGCAGCCCGCTGCCCGTTGGCTTGGCCCCGACTCCCAGGCTTTGCTGGTGGTGGGATGTGCTTCCCAATGGAGCGGTGAAGCTGTTGTGAGTGCAGATGCACAATTTGCTTGAATTTCATGAGTATGAGCTCCCACCCATACAAAACGCTCAGAGGTGAGAGGTTATCAGTCGTCACCTGTCCCGTGGGGAAATGATCGAGTACCCAGTGCTACAAGAGCAAGTGCTGAACTGTCAGTGAGACCCGGTGGTGCTACTTGGCCAGAATAAGAGACGGAGGAACAACCACAGCATTAATTAGCACGCGGGGCCAGCCAAAGCTTTGCATAAGCAGCGTGGGGGTCATTTGAGGTTTTTCCTCTCTCCCTCAAGTTCCAGCTCTTCACAGACAAGAAGCTTTAAAACTTTGGTCCCACCTTGGTTCACTGAGTTGCTGCTTTGGCAATGAAGTACCACTCCAGATGGAGGGGTTTTGTTATTTCAGGGCTGTCAGCTGCCCCGGAGAGGCACCTGAGCTCGTGGTGGTCAGTGATAAGTCTGCAGGAGCTAAGCTGCAGAGCCTGACCCACAAAGGTGGGGACTGCATCCAAGATTGTGTTGTTCTTCCAGTTTCTGGTTCAAACACAGTAATGCGCAGCTCTGGTAAGTGACTTTTTAGTGCATACCTGTGTTTTGTTGGGTTTTTCTCTGGATTGTTCAGGCCACATGCACAACTGCTCTTTTTTTTTTCTTTTTCAAGTCCTGTGAATTCCCATGTTTTACCCCATATTTTCTCTCTTGCAAAACTTGTTGCCCCTTCCGTTTTGATAGCGGCAGCACCTGTCACCCCCACTTTGTGGCACTGTGTCCAGGTAGCAGGGTGTTACTGCCTCTGCCTGGGATGGAGACCCACTTCGCAGAATCCCAGGGTGGCTGAGGCTGGCAGGGACCTCCGGAGGCTGAGCAGTCCCAGCTCTCCCAGCCTCTCCTCACAGGAGAGGTGCTCCAGGCCCTTCATCGTCTTTATAGCCCTTTGTTGGACTCTTTCCAGTATGTCCAGGTCTCTCTTGTACAGGGGAGCCCAGAACTGGACCCAGCATTCCAGCTGTGGCGAGGGCACATTGCTGGATCATGTTCAAGTTGGTGTCCAGCAGGACCCCCAGGTCCTTTTCTGCAGAGCTGCTTCCCAGCTGGGTGGTCCCCAGCTTCCTCCTCCTCCCCGCTCCCGCCCACCTCTCCCGCTCCTTAGCCTCAGACACATGCGATGCACAGGTCCTGTTTGCTGTCTCTCACAAATAGGAGTACCGATACCCATGGCAAAGGCATGAGGTCTCTGCTTGGATGTGCATGTGGGGAAGGGATGGTGTTTTGTAGACACATGGACATCAGCTTCTTGATGGTCTTCCTGGGTAGGTCCCATGTGAAGCTGACACTTGCTTGTGCAGGATCCAGAGCCAGGAAAGAAGTCTTGAATTCCCTCTTTTCTCCCCCTGTTCTGAGCCTGTGCTTTGGGCCACGATCTCCCCAGAGCTTTTGTCCAGGACTCTTCTTTAGCCCGAGCCCGTATGAGTACATCCCTACTGCTCGGTGTGGAAGGACGCAGGAGATGGCACCCACCTCCTTCCCTGGCCAGGGACAGCTCGTGACAGCCCGTGCTGGCACACCAGTGCGCGGGGTTGGAGGACGGAGCCCAAAACCCATTGCAGGAGAGGAGCCAGGCTTCGGCAGGCACCCGGCTCTTCGCCTTAGCGTTACTGTGGCATGCAGCGAAGCGGCTGACTCTCCTGTTCTGCGTAAAATGCAGAACTCATACTTGATTATTTATCTGATGAAGCGAGGGAAGTGCTAAGTGAGCAATGTTTTCCCCTGCAGGCTGCATGTGTGGGCTTTTGTTTTTAGAAGGGAAAGAAGAAAGATTTGAAGATACAGCAGATGTTTGATCTGCAGCCTTGCTCTGAGGTGGCTGAACATTTACTCTGTTGTGTACACGGTTAGTTATTAAAAGCCTTATCGTGGAAGGAAATCAGAGAGGAGGCTCATGATTCAAACCGAGCGGGCACCTCGAGGCGGAGCAGCAGGCAGGGGAGCCTGGCGATAGGGGAGTCCCCAGCCGTGCTGCTCTTTCCATGGCGAAAAGGTCAACTGCGGATCACTGCAGAAAGCCCCCCGTGAGCCTGCTGGCGTGCACCCCTTTTTTGTGGCGAGTGATGCCACGGGATGCTTTCATCGTGCAAAGCGGGCGGGTGGGACGGTGCTGCGTGGTTTCCCTTCCAGCAGAGCCGTGGGGATGGTGAATCCACTCCAGCAGCCCCCTAGCATCCATCAGAGAGCAATGGAAGCGGCACTGCTGACTCCTGACGTACTGGGTGTTTTCCTACAGCTCCACCTCCCCGCAGTAACGTGAAGACATCAGGTTTCATTATGCAGCAGGTGGTTTTGGAGGAAAACTGAAAACACGAACCCTAAAGGCTCCCAGTCTGAAAAAGAAATAAAGAGCCCTAGTGCATTATATGTAAATTCTCGCCTTTTAAGTGTTGGCTTCTAATCTTTGAATTGCTGGAAGATGGCAGCTCTGTGAAAGGCGCTGCCATGCTCCTGCTTTTTGTCTTCTATTTGGCAACTTTGGTGCCCCTCCTGGCTAAGCCACTGTGTAGCTGACAACTTCGAAGCCCTTTCCAAAGCCAGACCCGGCTGTCCTGAGTGCATCTCCACGCTCTCCTCGCCTCCGCTTCTCCTCCTTGACTCAGTCCTTCTCCCTTGGCTTCCATGGTAAACGGCATGATGGCCCGAAAGCACGAACCTTTAAGCAAGGCAAGTACCTTTTCTTGCTTAATAATTTAAGAGCATCTCTCGGTACCAGCACTGGGGCGCATGAGCTGCCTCGGGGGAGGCCCAGGAATTTTTTGGCTGCTGTCTGCCCTGATGCAAGCAGGGAAGATCTGGGAGCCTGCGATAGAGCTGCACAAAACATTACGTGGGGGGCACGAGAGAGCATCGCCTGTGCTGCCAAGTGCCAGCAGCCAGCGGGAGCGTCTAGTGGTGATGAGATGCTGCAGTGCTGAGATGAAGAGCTGCAAAAAATGGAGGGGATGACAGCCGGAGAAGGGGCTGCAAAGGTAAAAAGCAGTGACATGGATGGAGAGAAAGGCCTGGAGATCAGCGAGAGGAAGGGAGGATAGATTGGAGAACATGAAGATAACATGGGTGAAGAGCAATGAAGAAACAGGAATTGAGATGTGGTCTGCGTGGCCTGGGCTGACGCTGGGGCTGCCGGCTGTCACTCTGGGTGCGGGGTGTCTCTTCCCCAGGACAGGTGGAAACAAAGCCGTAGTTTCACAGAGAGCAGTAATGTAAAAATCAGTAACGGTTTACTAACGAAAATACTGTCTGGGAGGGACAGGGCTGAAGAGCCTCCACCAAGGAGCACTTTTTGCTCATTTCTTCTAATGAAGGAGAGGGTCTGCTGCTCCTCTGGGACTGGTGCTGATGCAGTCCCTGCTGTGTCCCTGCCGTGTCCCTGCCACGTCCCTGCCTTCCAGCCCTGCTGGTCCTGCTCCGGCTGTGTAGGCTCCAGGGATGCAGTTCCCCATCACATCGCTTGAGTAAAGCCCAGCGCCGGTGCTGCTTCTATCAAAAGCCAAAAACCCAGCTTGGAGCAGTCCATGCCCCTCCAGCCAGCTTAAAAATCGCTTGAAGTTCCTGATTGAAACAGAAATTTGCTGGGATCTGGTTTTTCTATTTAAAAACCAGAAGAAGGTGCACTTTCCAGCCCTTCTTGTAACCACGGGGGCATCCCGCAGCTCAGATGTGGTTTCCTGTGCCCCACACCCCCCAGCCTGCCCTGTCACCTCGAAGGAAACCCCTTACCAAGGTAAGACGTGTATTTTCTGTCCCTTCGCCACGTCGTCTGATTTTGGGTTGTGCCCCAGTTTCTGTCCATCTCTGGGCCGGGAGCTGCTTCTTGCCATTGCTCTTTGCTGCTTCGGGTGATGGGGAGGGGGAGATATGGGGGCAATGGGGCTGCTGTGGGCACACCAGTAGCTCCTCCGGGGACATCCGACGGGTGCGGCCAACCTGGAGCTTTTTGTGCTGGCCCTCCCCAAGCCCTTCCCACCCCTCAGCATCGCGCTATGCTGCTAACAGAGAACACAGCTTTAAAGGGGGAGGAAGTCTGAGCGTAGGGCTGCATTTTGGAGACCCAGTCTGAGCCCTTACTGCTGGGTGATAACCACCCCCACCCACGTTAAAACATAGCAGT
>VXAL01000795.1:336432-353627 GCA_013399475.1 Chauna torquata | reverse complement strand
CCCCCCCCCCCCCTTTAGGTGACCATATTTTTAAATAGATGTATTTAGGGTACTTGGGACTAGAATATTATGTCTTTGCTTGACCAATATGAAAATTTCTTTCTTCTCTCTGCCTCCCAGTTCTTTAGCATACGCTCCAAGGTTGTAAGGGTTTCATTTTCACTAAACTCTGATGAAAACCTTCAAGATCATTTGCCTACATTTGAATAACAGTTATAAACCACTGGCTAAGAGGATTTTAGCAGCCCTGAATGAATGTAGCTCATACCTAAAACCTATCACCAAGCAGCAGCTTTAAAAATACTGCAGGAAGCCCATCTCACAAATTCTAGAGGAAAACTCCCAGACTCAAATGAGTCTCGCTCAGCTCACTTGTCCTCGTAGCACAGCATCCTTGTACAAACAAACTGGTACCTTCTCAGGATGTAGTCCCTCTCCTCTGCACACTGCTTCACTGTGCAGCTCAGGGTCCCAGCATGGAAGTGACCGACGGGCAGTGGATGGGGATGGATTCACCCCTGCCTGCTGGGCCAGACCCCTGGGATTGCAGGGAAGTTGTACTAGATGTCTCCTAGAGGGGACACCTCCCATATGAGGTTTTGTCCCTCCTTTCGGCAAATGTTTTGCAGTCATTTGAACTTCCCCCTACAGCACGCCATTTTTATCTCTTTTATTTAGGTGTGTCTGCTTTAGTTTAGAACTAAACAAGCAAACAAAACAACAAAAAGAAGAAAATCGTTATTTCTTGCCTGAAAAAATGTCTCCACAAAACCCTTCTACACGTAACCTTTCATGGTATGCCACCCAGCCTTGCTTGTTTCTACATTCTCTACTAAAACTTCTTGTTCAACAATTTCTCCTACTAGAAGGAAGGAAGTAAGTAAAAAAAATGAGTTACAGAGATCACTCACCTATGGTCTAAGTAGGCTAAATTTAGATGATACTCTATCAGCAAAATAAGCAAGTTCTAATTTTACGCTTTAGATTTATTTGTGCTCCTAGTTAAATCGCTTCACATGCTGAAGCTAGCTTCGTAACTACAGAAACAGGCACAACTTCACAGGTTAATGGAGATCGTACTTACTTCCATCTGCGGGCTTACCAAACAACCTGAAGAGTTCGAGCTGACACAACCTTTTAACACCCACTCTTCACCAAAACCTTAGCCATGGCTAATGACTGATGAACTGCAAGATTCAGGTCTTTGGAAGATTCTCACTGCCATCAGTCAGATGCTATGTAGCATCTTGCACCTTCCACATTGCTTTCGTACATAGACAGAAACAATCTTTCGGCATTTCTAAGTCTAGGCCTTTTACTATTTTCCTTTTTGAGATCTGCCATCTTTTCACATCTTGGGTAATGTGCTATATAAATTTTGTATTGGACACTATGAGATTCTAAATTACACAGCCGCTGCTTGCCAGAATTGCTTAACAGCATTTTCAGGGAAAATTAACTTGGGCAGGGTGAAAGGTAAATCCTGAAGGCGATTCAGTTCTTCCACTGATGTTGCTATGAGATAAACATACACACAAATACTTTTTAATATGCTTCTTTAGGTGAGGGCTAAAAAAGTTAATCCGCTTCAGTATTGGTTAAGGACCAATTGAGTAATTTGGATGAAGTCGCGCAAAAATCAAGTGGAGTTGCCACAGATCCGGCTGCCCCATTTGTAATTGCACCAATAGGAGACAAGCACAAAAAGCCTAGATCGGTTGTACATAAACCATCATTATTCTAGAAAAAAAAAGTACGAGGTTCTGTTAACGAAGCAGAAGCCTGACCTGTAACGCTCGGCGGTGTTGCTCTGCCCTCTACAGACTAGATTGTATCATCACATTTTACCCTTAATGACAAAGGTTCAAAGCACGTCTAAGACAACAGAATTAAAGTTGTCAATGTGAGCTCAGGGTGCATGGGAGCTACCTTCGAACCGCACACTGTGACACTGCAAGTCGTAAGGTGAGTCAGGAGTACTTGTGAGCCAGTGTTTTCCTACCAAGTCCACACTGCCCTCTCAGTCTGTGAAGTAATTACTGCCTGAAGGGCACCAACACCTAGAGTCCAAACTCAAAGTGGATTATAAGAAATATTTATGACTATTACTCTCATGTGTGCTATGCAGCACTTCTTCATGCTGGAGAAACAAGATTTTTTCCAACTCCTGAATGTAGAGCAACTTTTTCCTGGCACTAAGAAAAGTTTTCTACAGCGAGATCCAGGGGACTGCAAATGCTGTGATTCCTTGACTGACAACTCACTTTTAAGTGACGACTGTGAAACTAGTGGTAACCTGCCCTGACTGATACACAAAGGTACCAGCACCCCACTCTGCAAGTTTAGCTATATGCCACCTCCCACAGCAATTGGCTCCACCTTTTATCCTAGGTAAATGTCCAAGAAATGTGGTAAATGCATCCACCTTTACGAACTCGCTCTAATTTAATGCGTTGTCCGCATGTTATCTGGCATAGAATGATAAAGCTCATTTACTTCTTAGGTATTTGCTACATCCCCAGTGATGTCAGAAAACAACCATGTACTTACTGTTTCTTGCGATCTGGACAATGGTTTTTTAGTAGGGGGACTTCATAACCCTTCCAACAGAGAAAACATGGCCCTACATCATTTTCGTTAAGTCTTCTCTTGGATAGGAACAACTTATTAGAGTCACAGTTTACAAGAAACACAATTCAGATTTGTTCCAACTTCGCATTTTATTGATGTGTCTACATTTGAAAAATACTTTCCTCAATGCACACATGTCCAGTTTCAGGCATCATATATGGCTCTCACAAATGAGCAGCACCTGACACTCCTTTATTTCGATCCCCCATAGGTTGGCCTGTCTGTGGTTATACAACAGGCAAAATTAGTCAGGCTCTGTGCATAAAAAGCCTGGCAGGAAGAAGAACTTGCCTAGGCAGCTCCCAACATAGCCTACTGTCTGACTACCACATGTGCTGGTTACATGACCCAAAGACTGACATGTCAGGAAACAAGATAAGCGAGCAGTCTTCTAACAAGTGGAAGCTTCTAGTGCCTAGCATTTACAGAATACCTTCAGTATGAAACTGAAATGGGTATTCAGAAAAAAAAAAATCTTGATTCAGTTTTACGCAATGCAGAGCTTGCCATATGTAATGCTACTATGCTTCTGTAAGTTAAATTTTATGGCAGGCCAATATCCTTAATAACTACTCTTCTGAGCTACATTCAGAGTCTGGGTTGGACACCCTACGTAGTTTGCACATAAAACAAGTGAGATAGAACAGCACATTAAAATTTCATAAAGAAAAGCTATAAAAAATGTATTAAGATACGTCAGAATTTGATTCCTATCCAAAAGTACTGCAGGAACACAGATTTAGAAGTTGGTATGACATTAAACCACTGGCTACATTTCCAAGTGCACGCTTTTGTGTGGATTCTCATTTTGTCATACTTCATTGCTTCTGTTTTGTTGAGGGATCTGCTACAGACTAATGCTGCAGATTAGAAAATTTCCAAGCATATCACCCAAGCCAAATGAAAGTCTCAAGTTTTCACCTTGCCCACTTCACAAACAGAAATGGTATTATTTCTTCCAAAGCAAAAACTGGAGGAAAACAATGGCCACATTTATACTTGGCAAAACTGTTCCCCAGTACTTCCGTTTGACAACAGCTGAATGGCATTCTTAAACAAAATTCTTTATATAATCCCTGCTATCTCAGATAACTGACACGGAAATATCACATAAGGTCTGGGCTACTTCTTGAGAACCTTCGCGCAATCTTATAATACTATCAAATAAACATGCAAGCTCCAATTTTACATTCTTTTCATTTGAAGACTTTGGAGTGGTTTATAACATCTGACACTGAAGAAAGCAAAGGTAGGGAAATCAAATATTTAAAACCACTCTTCTTTCCAACAAAATAATTGTATTTAATGACATAGTAACTACTCTCAGATCAAGAAATATGCTGAATTTGGCAATGGAAAACAATAAAATAATCACTATTTCTGCATTTAAAACTTCACCTGGACAAAGTGCTGTCACATCCCTCCACTCTGATTGAGGCCAGAATCAAGTAAGTATACTTGAATAAACATTATGGTTTCAGGGGAATGCTCAGGTTTCCATATTCATTCACCAATAAAGACTATCTTCTAACTTTTTCAGGGCTTGGAGTGTAGTTTTAATAGTGTTAGTGATACGATCGCTTGAAAACAATCACCTCCTGAGAGCGCACACTGTTTCTACAACTCTCTAGGATAACAGAAGACTGAGGGATGAGATGACCTAGGAGAATTACTAATGGCATCAGTCAACATTTGTGTCAATTGTTTTTACTTCTCCTATACTCTCAGCCCTTTTGTCTCAATTCCTCCCTAGCCTCCCCTTAGCAAGTGCTGCAGGCTGTCTTCTTGCCATAAAAATCACTAAGACAGGTGTCTTGAACCTTGTTTTGCTCCACACACTTGGTAGAGCAAACTGTTCCAGAGGAGATTACTATTTGTTTGTTTGTTTAAAACAATGTACAGAAGAAGTGCTTCTTTTCCAAGTCACATGAGACTCGGTCTCGCGAACTGAGATGCGTGTTAGGACTGTCCTTGCTTCCTGCTCACAAGTCGCAAGCCTAACTCGGCTCCCACACTATGGCACAAGTTCCACTGGAAAGGCAGGCCAAAACAGCACTCTATGGGGCTACTTGGTCATCAGGCTCAAACGCCTTGGAATAGGTGAGCCAAGGCAACTCAGCTCTTTTTGAAACACATTCCTCTTCAGGAAGAAGAATGGGGTTTCTTCTTCTCTAGAGCTTATTAATAAGTACTACTGTTGGGTTCTTCTCTTACCATTAGCACTGGTGTTCTCCGGGAATGGAAATTGCTCAGATGAACCTGAAGAAAACCCTGGAACACTTACTTCTACAGTCCACACCGGGACTATCTTGCCACAAAGGAGAGAAAGGTCAGCTGACCTCTTCCAATAGCGGACTGGATGTTAATCAACAGGCCTCTAGTCTGCCTGTCTCCTGAACCTGTGGTTTTAGACTCTAAGCAGTTGAAACTGCTGTCTGAAACACCAATTGCATTGAAAACAATACATGACCCCCAAATATGTGTATACTATTATGCCTAGGGAGACTGAAGTACCTCTCCAAAGCCAACTCGCCTCTGAACCTACTAGCAAGGCTGCATGGGGCACTGGAACATGCATTCTAGAGCACCGAAGCACTGTGCACATACGCACTGCCAGGCCTCCCAGGCACACAGCAGGTCCTCCATAGGCTCTACAAAACTCTCGGGGATGTGGAGGATGAGCAGGATGCAGTGTACGTTATGCCTCTGGTCACTAGCAGGATCTGCTTTTTCAGAGGGGTACAGACAAGCCTACGGATTCAAGAGATGACTTCTATAAGAAAGACCATGTAATTGTTTTGAAAAAGCTCAGAAAAAGAAGAGATTGATCATGTACAGATTAGGGCCATAAGCAAAACTTCGAAAAAACAGAAATGGATCCGTATACCTAGAATTTGCACAAAGCAAGTAATTTTGAATTTATCCGTACAGTATGACATACTGCATTGCAAAAATACTAACAGACTTCCCATTTTGGGACACTTTTCAATGTAATGATTGCCAAGACTGGTAATCCTTGCCTTCTTTCTCCTCTCCCCAAACCCAAATCCACCTCCTGTGTTACTTACACATAGTGAAAAGAAGCAGCTCATAAACTACAGTGACAGTAATTGTAATGAAGACAATTCACCAAGTAACATGATACTGGAAGTAGTTGTATGAAGTTATGGGGGGAAGGGAGTGTGTTGTAACAGGACAGTTACACTTTATGAATATGTAGTATTTTGAAGTGAAGCTGAAGTGAAATCTAAGTGAAACTGAAAAAAATCCAAATTTGAAAGTAAGTGGGCATATATCTTTTTCTAACTTTTCAAAGCCTGAGCCTTTTTTCCCTTGAAAATATTGATAGGAGTCATATATTCTTCAGAATATCTTCAAAATTGCACAATGTTTAATAATTGCACAATAACCTGTTCATCTCTTGCAGTGAAGGCTGAAGGGAAGTCCAAGAAATTCACTGTGGTAAAAGTCCTGAGTCAGCAAAAATTGCGTTGAAGAAAGCAGTACAAACTGGAAGGAAATTTCCAACACCTGCAGTTTTTGGCTACTGTCAGCTAAAATAAAGTTTTGGGGTGTGCTGAAAACTTTGAAATGAGAGCTGATCTTGTGGCATACTTTTAAGAGATCTACAACCACTTGATCGTTAACAGCTATGAGCAAAGCAGAACAGTATCAATTTCTCTGTAGAAATTCATATGCTTATGTGTCATGGCTGCATCTCAGCCCTCCATTTCCTTTGAGTCCAGCATTTTGCAGACAGGGGAAATAAGGCTCCCTGCTAGACAGAAGGAACACACTCAAGGTGCTTTGCCCCGTGCAAATCTGTTGATTTCCTCTTCCTTTTTTTAACGCTGCTGAATGTGAGCTTTAATCTCATTTAGTCTCCAGAAAGTGTCCAAATCGGTTGTTTCTTCTAATAATTCAACTCCCCATATTGCTTGCAAGACAAAGTGAAAAAAAAGTTTTTGGATTGAACTCTGGGTGTTATCATCTATTTCTAGACATTAATACTCAGGTTTCCGTCTGTTCTTAGAAAACTGTGTAGGAAACAAACTGAGTCTACGACGTGTTTCCACACAGAAGTAGGTACCACACATAAGACTTCATTCTGCATGTTTACCACAAACCCACCGAAGCTGCTGGTCTGTTTGGAGGTCAGTTAATTCATCAATGGATCTCCAGCTGCATTGACAAGCATATGCTCGTGATCCTTTCTTCTTTATCATCTTCGCTCTTAGTTTACTGAGTTCAGGCATGTTATTCCTGTCAATCAAGTGAGTTCAGTTTAGAATCATGGTTTTTTTTTTTAAGAAAAAAGATTCATGAGGCCATTTCAATTCAGAAAAGCTGTTAAGAACATTTCTGAGTACCACTGTCATGAACAAATTTAGGGATATGCTTTTGTTTTGAACACAATCCTTTCCTGAGAGCAGAATTCAGTGTGTAGTTTCTGTATTCTCAGATCAGCTGAAGTTTAATCTTTCTGTAAGCAATGTCCTCTGTCTAGTTCAGAGACTCTGCTTCAGCCTCCTGAGAAAGAGTTGTGAAGAAAACCAAGTAGCATCAATCCTCTTACTAAGAAATTATCCAAAAATGTATTCATCTGTTCAAACTTACTGTAAAAATCCCTATACAAAATGGGTACAACTACAGAGTTAAACACTTTATTAGTAGCTGTTTCTCAAGATGGTCATTAAAGTGACTGAAATGGCTGTAAGAGAGAAGAATGTACATCAAACCACAAATTATTGCTGTGCAAGCATCCACCACAACAAATAAAAAGTTCGTATGGCTATTACAAACCAAGTTGTTTCAAAAAACAGGTGAAAATTTAGCATATTAACTATCCCTGCTCTCATGATCTCCTTCCAGCCATCAATTACCGGTCACTGAAGTGCTCAAAAACAACACTGGCAAGCTGAGTTAAATTGAAAAAAAGTAAACATCAAAGGAAGAATTTTTAACAAAAGAGGTCACACTGCTATTGATGGGAGGCGAATATTTAATTACCAACTTTACTTTTCAAAATTCAGATTAGCCAAAATAAACTAAACGTTTTGCTAAAGATTAAAGGTTTTAATCAATATTACAATTCTCTGACACTAATGCCTTTCACGTCAATATGTTTTTTACTAATTCAAGATCTCAGAAGCAGAATAATTCAGACTTTAGGTAAACAGATGGATTATATTTTTATTTATATTTTTATTTAGCCTTTCTAGCTACCAAACTCATCTCAGGAGACTAATGCAGCATTGTGATTTTACATTTATTTTACAAACTTTGCTGTTTTAAATATTAAGAAAAAAGATCTTCATTCAATGAGAAATGCAAGTTTTTGAAACTAGAGGGAAAACACAGGAAAAACCTAACGTAGTAGAAGAAAAATAATGGAAAAGGAGATGATTTATCCATTACTGTTCTGTTCCAGCTGTTACACCCCCTGGTGGCCAAGCACATACTCTGAACACATCTACCACCTCCATCTGTGAATGGGCCAAAATGGGCCAAATGGGCCAGTGTGAATTCACCAAAATAAGAATTTAAACTTGATGTCTATATTAGCAGCACACTTACTACACTACATGTCACTACCTCTTGGCATTACATACAGTTTTAGAGAAACTGCAAAGAAAAACCTCTTAAGTCTTCCAAAAAAATGGAAATGATTAAAGTCAAAGACTTCACAATATAGCAAGAAAATAAAAATCCTACCTTTCCAGTTAATCAAAGGTTCCTTCAAAAAGAAGCCTGTTAAGAAACCAAGCTATCTGATTTTTTCTGAACATGACAGTGTAATATTTGATACTAGAAAAAAGAAAAGCTGACTTGAAACAACTGTAGTTTGTGTGACTGAAGGTATGGTGAGAAGTACATGCTGTTATTAATTTTTTTGGCATCCTGCAATGGCACACCAGAGGCCAACCCATCACACAGATTATCTGCTTAATTCAGCAGTAAAGTTGCCTCTTGATTTACCAAACTTGAATTCTTTTTAAAAGCAGAGAGGGAGAGCGATGGGGGAAGAAATGGAAAGGCATGAAAACAGACTACAGGAGATGTTGCATCCCTCTCCCTGCAGACTTCCCAACTGACTAACAAACAGGATGCACACATGCTCCTTATTAGATAGCACAGGACTGCTGAGGACTTTTTGCCTTTCCCATTCCCACTAAGCCTTGAAGCACAGTAATGCAATACTACCACCAAACCCACCTGAGACATACCTGAAAAAAAGATAATCACAGGACTGATCCCAAACGTAGTCATTGAAAAATGACACACGGAAGTCACAAGCAGTACAACGTAGCTGATCACATGTTCTAGTCAAAGACAAAAAAGACAGAAAGCTCCAAGAGCTTATTATAATCAGAGAAGCTACACAGAACATTACTGTTTTAAAACCAAACACATTCAGAAATACTAGAAGCAAGGTTAACTTGTAATCTTTTTCACATCTCTGGCATATTCATTATATAAGTGTTCAAACTACGTGATCACGTATTAATTTGTACAGGTTCCTAACCTCACTGAATACATTACATAAACTGATATTCTCCAGAAATATTCTCTTTGGTCCTCCTCACTGGTATGGCACCTAACCATCATCCACATATGCATCAAGTGCATAATTACTTCCTACAAAAAAATCCCAGACGGAAATGCAATAATGTTGTATTGGATATTGGAGATATATATTTAAAGTACCTTTCCTACAGTTAAAGTACCTTTCCTGCAGTTACAAAGCACTCTGCCTGTCTTCAGTTGAGGCTCTGGGATGCCTACCTTCAGTTCAGGCTCTGGGATGATTTAAACCAGCCTACTGATTTAAGTGACATACTCAGCATCACATAGAAAGCTGATGAGAAGCAGAAAAAAATAAAATACTCTACAGCAGAAATTTCCTTAACTACATGATTTTGATTTTTGAAATCTCTTGTCTCATTTGCACTCATTTTGCAATTCCTCAAACAAACAAAAGATCTCATGGTCAAGAACAGAGAACTGGATGGGTCCAGGTGACCTGAACTGCAGTTACAGGCAGCCGTGTGTTTAACTGAATACAGGGCTGTCCTGTACCATTCGAACTCAGACGTCTGTACCACCACACAATCGCAGCTGTGATTACAAATAATGATAAAGAGAGTAGAACTTTTTTTTTTTTTTTACCTTTTTGAAATATTTGTTCCTATGCCATTCAGTGAAGAGCTTCCACCCAGGTACACTGGACAGCATCTATATGGATTTCATAAAAAAAACCCCACTAAATTATAGCAAAACATTTTGGAGAAAGTAGTATAATGCTACCTTAACAGTTATGTGCTACACTGCTTCAGGTAGTTCCTTTCCAGCAAGATTTTCCTCCTAGCTGTTTAAAGGCATGGTATTTCTAAGATAATATTTACTGAATACAAGCAAAGCGTCCAAATGCTTACAAACTATTGAATTTTAAAATTTCCATTACCGAGGTGTTCAAAGAAAAACTATGATAACCACTCTCTATACCAAATATAATGTGACTAAATATTGAAGCATTTGATAACTGTACATGTGCAGAAGGCAAAGGAAGCTGTTGTTCAATAATTACTTTAATTGTAAATAATTTTGACGACATGAAAACAGAATCACAGAATCACAGAATGGGCAGGGTTGGAAGGGACCTCTGAAGATCATCATTAGTAATTCTTCAAAATTAACTTTCTGCTTATTTTTTTTAAAGAAAGCTTCTCTAAATACTTTTTTCTTAGTTAATGTCAACACAAATTAAACATTAGTAATACTATCAGACTGAAAACAAGCTATAATCAAGCTATGTCCAACTAGCCAAAACATTTTTTACTTACCTTTTCCTATGAGCCTGCACAACAGTGCTATTGCTTTCAGGTGTGAGACTTGCAGAGTTAGACTTCACTTTCTATTTAAAAAGCAATCAAAGAATAAAAGGTAGCATTTCAACAATATAACAATATTCTGCTTTACTTAAAAAGTAAGAGCCAGAAAATCTCAGTAACGGAAGATGGGGACTTTCTTGCTCAGTTTTCTGTAAGGCTGTTTGAGATAAAATCTGCTGAAGTTACAGATGGATGGGTAACAATGCTTCTCTACCCATACTGAATTCCCAGCTCTGCTTGAAGGAATTCAACACCACACGATCACTTTGACTTTACAATCAACACTTTGTATTTCACACCCTCTTTCTAATAATTTTGCCTTTAAAAACAGATTTAATTTAGGAATCTTCTCCTTTGTTGTTTTTGTTTTATTGAACACACATCAAGGTCTTATATTATTCAAAAAGACAAAGTGTCTTTGAAAAGTTTGTTATTTGCTGCACTTAAAACAGGTTATCAGAATTCTAGAATACTAGAATTATAGAACCTAAATAGGAAGTCCAAGGGATATAAAATGATAAAATTACACAAATTTAATGACATCATTCTCTCTCACTGAGACATACTTCTTGTGGTATACAAGTGTTTTTTGTTGGCTCAGATTAAGTCATCCTGTAAAGAATCAAAGACAAATGAAACAAAAACAAAAAATGTCACTCAAAAATAAAGACATTCTGCACAGGGGGTTGTATATATATGAAGCATAAATAACACAATTTCCTACTGATGATATCTAAACGAATACGTATTTTCAATGTGTTCTATCAGTCCCTTTTTCTGACTGTCTTGACTACATAAATTGGTGGCTTCATCTCCATCTCCTGCTACCAAACAACAGAAATCATTTGCAGATGATACAGAACTGGGAGGAGTGGTTGGTATGGCTGATGATTGCGCTGCCATCCAGAGGGACCTCAACAGAGTGCAGAAATGGGCTGAGAGGAATATCTTTAAATTCAACAATGGAAAATGCAGACTCCTGCACCTGGGAAGAAATAACCCTCATGCACCTGTACACACTGAGGGCTGACCAGCTGGAAAGCAGCTTTGCAGAAGAGGCCCTGGGAATCTTGGTGGGTGGCAAGCTGACCATGAAACCAACAGCATCCTGGACTGCATTAGGAAGAAGAATGTTGCCAGCAGGTTGAGGGAGGTGATCCTTCCTTTATACTCAGCACTGGTGAGACAGAATCACAGAATCATTTAGGTTCAATGGGACCCTTTGATATCACCCAGGCCAACCCCCTGCTCAAGGCAGGGTCTGCATCAGCAGCTTGCTCAGGACCATGCCCAGTTGGGTTTTGAAAATCTCACCAGAGTCTCCACAAACTCTCTGCGCAACCTGTGCCAGTGTTTGACCACCCTCACAGTAAAAAAGTATTTTCTCGTGTTCAGATGGAATTTCATGTATTTTAATTTGTGCCCATTGCCTCTTTTCCTGTCAGTGGTTGTTACAGAGGAGAGTCTGGCTCCTTGTTTACCTCCTCTATCAGGTATTTACACATTGATAAGAATCGCCACCAAGCCTTCTCTTCCCTGGGCTGAACAGGAGTTCCAGATCTCTCAGGCTCTCCAAAGAAGCTCCAGTCTCTTAATCATTTCCATGGCCCTTTGCTGGAGTTTCTCCAGTAGCTCCGTCTCTCTCTTGCACTGGGGAGCCCAGAACCAAACACTGTACTCCAGATGCGGCCTCCTGGACATGTCTAGAGTGCTGTGCCCAATATAAAAGAGACATGGACATAATAAAAGGGTCCAGCAAAGGATCATGAAGGTGATTAAGGTCTTTAGACCACCTGACATACAGGTGAAGGTTGAGACGGCTGGGATTGTTTAGCCTGTAGAAGACAAAGGTCAGGAGAATCTTATCAATGTATAAAAATATATGTTGGGGAGAAGTAAAGGAGATGCATTCAGATTATTATCAGTGGTGCCCACTGACAAGAGGGGAGCAATGGGCACAAACCGAAATACAGGAAAACTTACTTAAAGACAAGAAAAAACTTCTTGTGAGGATGATCTAACACTGGAACAGGTTACCTAGAGAGGTTGTCTCCACTCCTAGGAGTCGTCTCCACTCTTGAAAATCCACCTCAAAATTCAAAACCTAACTGGACACAGCCCTAGGCAACTTGGTTGAGTTGAACTTTAAGCAGAAGGATTGAACTAGACAATTTACAGAGGTCTTTCCAATGTCAACTGTTTTGTGATTCCATGGTTCTAAGTGCTTATCTCAGGAAAAATAAAAAGACAAAACTGCATTCTTTGTTTCAAAACAAAGTATTTACTTAGATTGCTTTGACGTTTGACACTATGCTCTATCTTGAATAAGCATTTCCTTTAATTGCCTGTTACTGCCTGTGTAAGACTAGCTCTTTATCTCTCTCCTGTTCTTCACTATAGGATTGTTGCGCCACACTTCCTGTTTTATTCTCCAAATTTATCCTACAGCTCATTTTTGCTTTAAACCAGTTTTAGTTTGTGGTGCTTTTCTTTCCATCATTGAACTTCATGGCTTCTGCATTTCTCCAGACTCATACTCACCAGAGGTGTTTTGGTAAAGCTGTTGTCATTACAGATTTCATCAATAATGTCATCTATATCTTCTTCACTGCTACCAGGACTCATTAACATTTTAGCTGATCTGAAAAACAAACAAATCAATCTCCATTTTGGAACATGATCAGAGCAGTTATAAGAAATGCAAGTTAAAATCATAAAATCAGTTACAACACCTTTCCTCTAAAATTACTGTGGTATCTGAGGTAGGCCATCCAAATCATGACTGACCAGACGTACAATGCAGGATGATGCCCTTCAGTCTCTATTGAACTGTCTCATCTTTTGCTTGTTTATTTCCAACCAATTCCAATCCTGAATAAAACAGTGGTAATATAACCCATGTTGCAATTACTGAGCAAGAAATTGGAAAGCACTGATTTTTCACATTGATCTTCAGCAGCAGGTATATAAAAAGGTCAGAGGGACCTCTATCCTCATACTATAGAATTTGCAATACAACTTAGAACACAATGCTATTGTTTCCTAACATTTTTTTCACCAATCAAAATACAGAAATCTCTAAAACACTGAAATAATGTTTTGAAATTGGCAGGCTTTATGCTTCACTTATCCCATCTAATGTGCTCAGGTAACAGACATTGTTCCATGTGTCCAGCTGCCCTTGATGGAAATGTAGCAGACTTTCACTAGTGGTGTATCACCACTGAAAGAGGTACTATTACTGTCCCTATGGAAGAGTTGACAAGGTTGCGTAACGTAAGTCAGTCTTAAAAGCAGATGGTGCTAAAACACAGCAGCAATATACAGCAAAAGTGACAGCTGTGTTTGGAGGGGTGTCTGTTTTTGCTCTATGCAAATTCGAACCTGCTCCTCAGTATTGTGTTTGGAACTAGGGCAACTTGCTTTTTGAAACAGTGAATCTGCTTACTAAACCCTGTGCCTGCAACCTGGCAATGCACAGAGTTTCCCAACAAAAAAAAAAGAAAAAAAAAATCCTTTTTATTTATTCTTTCCAAGTGGAGCAGCAGTGTTTATTTTATAATCCATAATTTATAAACCTTAGAGCTTTTGTTAACAATTCAAAATGACAAGCTCAGTTGAAATTACAGTAGAGAGCAAGGCTACTCACAGATACTATTACTGGATTAATTGCACATTAATCCTTACAAGCTAGATGCAAGAGGCTGGACGCTTTGGAAAGTTCACCTTTCTCTGTCTATTTGAAATAGGGTGTTCATGTTGTGTGGAAATGTGTGGTGTTTCTCATAATATAAAAAAGCAGGCCATTTCACACAGCTGTCCACAAGAAGTTATGCTCTCTCTCCTGTTTCAAAAAGATGATTCAGTGAACATTTTGATGGATTTGAAGAATCTGAAGTGATGATGAGAACTGCACAGATCATGGTTTGAACACTTTGCTAAGAGTAGACTTAACTGAGGAAGCAGTGAGGGTCAACCTCCTTAGAAGCCTCGAAGGATAGTAAGAAACACTCTCCACTGTGGACCTACAGTCAGTGAAAGAACCCAGTGGAAGTCAATGCCAGGCTGCTAAGGTACTGGCAGAAAGAAGTTGGTTCAAGGGCAATACTAGCTTTCTTTAAATTTATAAAATCAGATAGTGTATATACGTATGTTCTATGCAATGAATAAACACACAAGCAGAATTCATGCTCAAGTAGAATCTTGGCCACTCTTAAAAACACCATCTGTTGGAAAAAGAGGTTTGAAACATGTTTGCACTTATTGATTTCCTGCTCCTTAGGACAGTACACAAGTCATAAGAGTTTGACTGAATTAGTGGAGGACACATTGCCATTTTGACTATAATACATTATGACTGCAAAGGCTGTGACAGAAGTGAAAAAAATGTTAAAAAAGATATAGCTACACCAGAGATGTTTTGAATTTGAATACTTGGCATAATCCAGCCATCTGACTGCTGTCAACTGGTTAGCTGCAACACGGGCCAATCCTAAGTCTCTCTCAAACTAGGAAATGCAATATGAAAATACTTTCGTACAATAATTCTGCGACACTGCAATCCCAGAAAAAAAAGAGGAGCATTCTGACAACTGCTTTGGTACTGAAAGGAAGCGCCACCTTCAATTTTGTAACGCAATTGGCAGATCCATCGAAAAGGACTCAGTGGCCAAAATACTGCAATGGACAGTAATTGTATAGAGTCCAAGTTTGCAGAAAGTATGCTGATGGTGCAGCAACACTGCTTTAACACAATCTAAACATTCTGAAAAGAGGTTCTGAAGGAATTCCTGCCAACCTGAATGCATTTAGAGGAATCTACTGCACTTTGCTTTCACTCAAGTGAGAAGTCATGTCACTCAAGCCTGATGTTGGCTAGTTCTTTGTCAAAGAAAGGGAGGCCTGTAGTACCGCTGTATCAACCAACCGTGAGCAAAGCTACGTGAGAAAGAAAACCCTGATATTTTTAAAGTTGTAATAAGATTGACTAAATTTAGATGTTCATTAAGCAAACAATGGGAAAGTCCAGTCATGTGGCCAAACGTAGCGGGCTTGTTGGTCTTGTACTAGTCATTTGGCTCTTCGAGATCTTTGCCTGTGAGTCTGGAACACCTATGGCGTGAGCGCAGAGCTGCTGACCTCTGGAGACACAAGGCCAAGCACCGCCTGGGCGGGCGGGTGACAACCCAGGCACCTGCAGCAGCTGGTGTGGAAGCCTGAGGGCACGCCACTGCCACCAGACCTGCCCTGCAGTGACTGAAGCTGTCTGCACACAGACTGCCATTTTGAAAATCGTGAAATTTGAAGTGGATACACAAAGGTGTAGAGCGCAAGCTATGGACTTACTGTAGAAGACAGGGTTACTAGAAAAAGCGTTTACAGAACACATAAATAATAAACATACATTAATCAACAGAGTGCAACATTTGGTAATGCTATTGATAAAGTTCTTCCGGCTATAAATCATAGGATTTATATATATTTCATATGTCATGGGGTCAGTTATAGAGCTAACAACACCCGACTGTAACTCACAAGCAAGCTGCTGCAGGTTTAACGCCACATTTATTCTGATACTCCTGAGAGACAAAGATCAGCACAAGCAATGGGGCTTGCGGGCAGACGACTCGGGTGTTTAGAAGTACGGTACCGAATACTCGTTTACCACCGGCCAGTGCTCCAGGCCCTTCATCTCACTGTTTTTAGCGCCAGAACAGACCCGGCCGGACTCCGGAGCCTTCCTGCCCCCGCCAGGCGGGCCCTGCGCCACTGGGCAGCGGACAGACGGGCGGGCTGCCCAGCGCCGGCCGCGCCGCCGGGAGATCCGTGAGGGAGGAATACGGCGGGACCGAGGCGGGACCGACGCAGGACTGCTAACCTGCCCTTCGCCTTCGCCCCCTCCTCCTCCTCCGCCTCGTCGCCATGCCGGTCGCCGCCCGCNCCGCGCCGGCAGGCGGCAGAGCCGCCTCTCCACTTCATCCAGTAACCGCTCCAAGTCGTCCGCCATCTTGCCGCCGCCAGCCGTTGCCACGGCGGCCCCGCGCCGCCCCCGCCGGCGGGGGAGGAGCCTCCACGCCCGGCGGGGTGCGGAGGGGGGTGCCCGGGAAGTTGTCCCGCGGCCGGGCCCCTTCACCCTCTCCGCCTGCCGCCCCGCCTCCACGGGAGACGGGAATTAAAAAGAAAAAAAAAGAAGTATAAAAGCTACGCCAAGCTTTTTGGCTCCGGCCGTAGTCGGCAGGATTCGAACCTGCGCGGGGAGACCCCAATGGATTTCTAGTCCATCGCCTTAACCACTCGGCCACGACTACGCATGCTGAAGCTCGTTTTACCACCGCACTAGGGCTGTGTAGCCGGCTGCCGCCGCTCCGTCTCCGCGACCCTCCCCAGGACGGGCCGCAGGGCAGGGCCAGGCCGCCGGCTGTCAGCGCTCGGGGCCAGGAGTTGGCGTTTTCTGATAAAACTGGGGGGGTGATGGTTTGGCATTTAGGGCATGTCTGTACGGGTGGAGGGAAAGATATGAAACAGAGTTTATGCTTAATGTATTTTTAATATAGTTCAGTCTTGTGTACATTGGTCTGCTTAATGCAAAAAGAAATAAGATTTTCACGTGTTGTTGTAATTCTGAGAAAATGGCCCAACATCCCCCGAGAAAAGCCTGGTGGTTTTTTTTTT
>VXAL01000795.1:323223-336070 GCA_013399475.1 Chauna torquata | reverse complement strand
GAAAAAAGGCCCACAACCCCCATGGAAAGTCCTGGTGGTTTTTTTTTTGGGGGGGGGGGGTTAGATTAGAAACACTTGTCAAGAGAATGGACTCAGTACCTAAAAACAGGTATGTTCCTATGCACACATCCAAGTCAGCCTGCAGGAAAGTCACAGCCAGGCTTTGGCACGTGTGGGAGGACGCTGGCAGTGGTTTTAGTTGGTTCGAGCCGTTCTCAGGCCCGTCTGGCCAGTTCCAGCAGGTTTCAGTCGGTTCCGGCCGGTCTCAGCCCCGTCTGGCCAGTTCCAGTGGGTTTCAGTCGGCTCCGGCAGGTTTCAGTCGGTTCCGGCCGGTCTCAGCCAGTTCCAGCCAGTACACTGAGGGAAGTGCTGAGGGAACCAGCTGCAGCGGGGCTGTGACCAAGGTAATTAACAGTTTCCCAATTGATGCTGAGCGCTCCAAACATATATGGTGTGTTTAAAGGGTTCTCTAGGAGATAACTTAAAAAGATTTTTTAGTATGTGTGTGCTTTATTTAGCATTTTTAACCAAATTCCCCAAAAAGCAGAATCTCACCTATGGCTGTGCTAATAAATCCAGGCAAACACTTGTGGTGCCAGTCACCAGCCTTCCAACGTGTGCTTTGGCCTCCTCTGTCTTCAAAGACATGTGGAAGGTCAAACATTTCGAGGTGGGCGCACGGCCAGCGTTGTCAATGCTGACGCTTTGAGAAAAATGGTGGAGGTGAGTGGTGTGTGTTATTATATTTGATTAGAAACTCAAGGAGGCCATTCAGAAAAAGAGAGATTCTGTTAAAAGCAAAACAAAGCACTGCCATCTCTGGTTGGCTGACAGAGCGCTCAGCGCTCGCCCCCCTCGCCAGGACCATTCAAAATTTGTCTGTGATGAAGTGGGGGCTGCAGTCCTTAACAGCTCCAAGCAAAGCCTCTCGGTTACAAGGTGTTTTACAATTCTCCTGGTATTCCCAGTAATGAGCTGCAAGCCCTGTTTGAATTCCCTTGTACTTAAGCTTTTATTTATTTGTTCCATTTTCCTCCCCACGCATCTCAGGGCTCCTTTAGTACCCCAGCCGGCGTAATGGCAGCGCTGCCGGGAGATGTGTTGGGTACAGCAGTCGTGAGCCTTCCATGGGCTGATGTGATGGAAGAAACTAAATAGCGTTGATGCTGCTCCAGCTCTTTTAAGTGGTCCCTTGGTCAGGACTCAGTGTCATGTAGGTAAATTCAATCCAGAAGAAGCAGATTTTTTGGTTGAATTTTTACATTCATCTCTCGCAGCTGTGGAGAGTTTAAACTAATCACAGTTCTCCCTGGTATGCTATCATCTCTGTAATTTGAAAAAGGATCAGGAGCCCACGGGCTTGGAAAATCTTGAAGAAACTCATGTCCTGAAATACATCATCACATGTGGAAAAGACCACTTGCTGCATCATCTTAAAGAAGCTTAAGAATACCGAAATCCAGTATCATTCTGGCATTCTTTCAAATGGCCTTAGAAATCCGAGTACATTCTCTTTTGACTGCAAAACAGCTTCTTTCCCTTTCCATCAATCTTGTGGCTGTCAATGTGTCTGCTGTAAGGTGCCAAAAATGTATGGAGTGTCTATGGGATAACAGTGCCAAAGTTGGGGTGCCTCAAGGCCTTCTCTCATGATCCCATGCAGCATTTACTCAGTTGTAAAGCATTTGAAACAAAACAACACACACAAAAAAAGAGGCACAGACCTTTAAAATTCCTCAAACTACACAGATTATTTTTGTGCAGATTACTGCGTGCTGTTTAGGTCCTTGTTGTTCAAAACTTCTGAAAGGCCCGATGCAATCAAAGAGACTTACTGGGTCAAATTAATTCCAGACCAGTCCCTGGAATCACATTGAGGTGAATCTGACATATCGGGCCTTCAGCTAAGCTGTGGCCAGAAGAAAGGAGTGTAAGAGAAAGGAGTTGAGGTCACATCCTGAATTTTGCCCTCTCTTAGGAGATGAGTGAATTAATTTGTGCAAATCATGTGTCTTGCTGACTGCATGGGGCTTGTATTGGTGCAAACAGAATGATTACTGACTGCTGAGGTCTGGAAAACAGTCCATCTCAAGTACAGAATGACCATTTTGTCTGGCAATGCTTTTTTTTTTTTTTCTTAAGACTCTCATAATGTATCCTCAGGACTAGAGGACAGAAAGCTGGAAGGCTGGCCTGGGTAGAAGCCATCATGTTCTCTAATCCTCAAGCCACTGCAAGCCTTCTCAGCTTTTGCCTCCAGAGTGATGAGGACAAAATAACTTCTTAGGGCAGGATGTTAATTTGCCCCCCGTTTTCTCTGGGAACCAAAGACAGCCTTAATTGAAGTCGGGCAGAGCTTTCCTCAGCAATCTTCTCTGAATGATCGACTCTCTAGGGCTCAGGCAATGATAAAGGCTCGCAGAGCCAGGAAATACCAAAGCTGTCATTTCCTCTGCGCTACCTGCTGCCAGCCAGGAGGGAAAAGAATGCAGGGAGGCCTTCTTCTTGATGTGGTGATGACATGTTGCAGCCTTTTCTGTATTTCCATCTCTTGCCCCAGAAGCTGGGATGGAGGTAGGAGCAGAGCAGCTGCCTGTCACCAAGGTGTTATGCTGCCTCCAGCAAATGTAAATGGGTCAAGCCCCATTTTACAGCCAGTTCAACTTCTTCCTCCCCGTCACAGGATATTACTCTAATCCTGTTCCTGGTCACACTCCAGTATACTATCATTCTGAGCGACACCATGCTTATTTTCCAGTAGTGGTACAATGCATCAACATGAGTAAATTCAGGATGAATGTAGATTCTTGGCCATAATTTAACCACTAGTAAGCATTTCTGTGGATGAAATTATTCTCTGTAAAGATATCAGATTGGGAGACAACTTCTTGAAAGACTGCTTGGCAGCAAAAGTAGCACTGTGTGCAAGATTCCTCAAGTAATGTTATTCATTTGTGATGTTGAGAGACAGCCTTGGATCAGGGGACAGGCAGTCTTGGACTTCACTGCTGATCCTTCCATCAAAGGTGCCAGCTCAGGGGGTGGATTTTCAGTTTGGTTTTCTGGCACAGCTGCCTCACCCCTGAGGGACCAGACTGGCATTAGGACTGGAACAACTTTCAGTTACTTCCAGCCTTTCCTCAAATTAATAATTTCAGGGTTAGGGTATGTGAGCACCCATCACCTGGTTCCTGGGCTATCCAGTTCTCTTGCATGGAAGGATACTCCTGAGAAGAGCAGGTAAGTGTCCATAATGGTAACCTGAGCTCTTGTTGTCAGGAGTAGACATAGGTTTGCATGTTTGTAGCCACACATGCCCATTTTCAAATGAGTGTGATAGTGTGACGCTTACCAAGGGAAGGAGAAGGTTTTCAGGACAGTATACGAAGCAAAAAAATATTTGTCTGGGGGCTTTTTAATGAACCTGGTGCAGTCTTGAAAACTGCCTATAAACATGACATTTTGATCTCCATGAGGGCATAACAAACATTGTAAAGTCATTTCTGGAAAAAACCAGTTAGCTTCTAAGGCTGTGTATCAAGAAGGTCACACTTCCAAATCAATTATAATTATGTGTAACTTCAAATAAAAATGGTGTTACCAGGCGCTGTGTGGCTTTGCTGCACCTGCGTTCTCTGGCACCAGGGGTGTCTGTCCCTGTAAAGTAGGGCAGAGGGAGGCACGTGGTGAGAAAGCAGGTTAATGCAGAGGAAACATCTCATCACAAGGAAAAAATGTTTCCGTCTAAAAGATAGAAATAATAATTAGTAGTAAATATAACTGGCTTGCCAGGAAGGACCTAAGCTGTGGAACATGAGTAGAAAAGAGCAAGCGTCCAGCAGAGAGAACCGGGGGCTATTGTGGAAAAAATCCTTCCTACTTGTTGCCCATTGCACAGCTGCGGTGAGAGACGAACAGCATGCAAGACCATCCTAGCTGAGGGACACAGGAGTCGAAACCAAAGCAGCGGTAGTATTACATCACCCTTGCCAAGGCTGGAAAATATTTTTCAGGGATGATTCTCCAGATGAGTTGTGAGCTGGGAATAACTAGCCCATAAACCGTGGGGTCGTGGTGTGAGCACACATGTGAAGGAGGAGATTGCTGTTTGTGTGAACTGTAGCTGATTTTGTACTCTTTTGCTTTTGGGTATATTAATGGCTAATCCTGCAAATGGATGCAGCTTTCATACACGCCTTAAACAGCTTGCTATACTAGACTAGAAGAACTGAACTCAAGAAATCCTGTAATCTTTTGCCACAGCGCTGCGTTAGCATGTGGCTTTCTATCTGGATGATGCAGTGTATCAGAAACAAACGCAGGAGAACCCAGCTGCAACAGTGCAGCTCAGTGCATAGCAGGAGGGGACCTGGAGAGAAAGTCTGAAATGTGGTCACTTAACTGTGCTTAGGGAAACTGCCAGTAGTGCTGGTGAACCTGGGTCCTCTCTCTGCACTGGCTGTGGAGTTTTTGATGGGCTTCGGCCTTGGGGAAGGCAGTTAGGCAAAGACTTGGTACAGTGGTTGCCCCTCCAGAACAGTGCCAAGCAAGAGGCTGAGCCATGCAATGGGCACTGGCTACAGTTAGGGCCAGCAATGTGTAAAGCCGCTGCAAGTTTTCTGAGATTTCTGTATCTGCTAAGCTGTCTGCTCTGTCTTTCTCAGATCTTTTCCCTGCTGCTTGAATGTCCACATCTGTTCTGATCAGGCTTCTCTGCAGGCCCCTCAGGTAGTTGAATATTGGTAGGGGGAGCAGTGTAGGGGCCAACTCACATCTCTTGCTTTTTCAGCAGCCCAGCCCAAAGGCTATGTCTTCAGGCACAAAGGAAGGGATTTTAAGGAAGATTATGTGGTCAAATCTGAATCTACGTGCTGTGTGGCTTCTCTGCCCATCTATGACTGTGGTAAGTACCAGGGGGTCCATCTCTGTTCAATGGTGTCTAGAAATGGGTGCTCTCTTGCCTTGTCTTTCACATACCCAGTTAGCTCTTTGGTCTGCTCTTGCCTTGATAGGATAACCTTATGGAATGTAACAAATCAGTAGCTGTGTTTTCTTGGTCCAACAGTTCAGCACAGTTTTACATAAAGAGTTTTGGATCTTGTTTTAAATGTTTTATGGATCTAAGTAGGTCTTGTGATATTTTGTTTTTCTTTTTTGGCAAGCATCGTGTGTGATAAAATTATCAGTTTGAGATATATCATTCTAGTTGCAGAGCCCTCAGCAGAACAGATTCAGACATTTCTTCCTTAGTCCCAGGATGCTGCATCTCAGAGGGAGTTGAAGTTGGCACTTAAGAGGGTTGGTGTTCTCATATATGAAGTTCTAGATACATTCCTTTGTTTTACTGCATAATATGTATCTGGTTTCTGGTAAAAGAATGCTGATCAGTGAAAATATATGTTAGACAGAATCACGTGTTACATGAATGCTATTTGCATGTGTGACTTCGTGCATGTACAGTATTTTACAGTTAAAATGACTTGGAAGAATGTCAAGAGGAACAATGTCTTTTGCAGCCTCCTTGTAACACCTCTCTCTTGTTACTCAATAAATGCTAAAAAGAGACCTTCATCTCTGTAAGTCAGTAATGAGGTTTTCATTTGGACTTGAAATAAACAGTTTTGTTCCAGTTCAGTTAATGAACAGTGTAGTTTTCTAAAGGGAGAATGATTAAAGGTGAAGTCATTGAAATTAAAAGCTAGAACCCCACTAATTTCAGTGTCAGGATTTCACATTGAAGGTGAAAATCCAGTCCATCTCATTGGAAGTATTGTTTCTTGCTTGAGGACACGAACTGGTGGTTTTGCTTCCAGCTCCAAGTCATGTCTCCCAGCAGAGGGCATTGCAGGGTGACATTACTGTTTTTAGAACAAGCTGGCAGAAGGCAAAGTGAATTTCAAGGAGTTGTTTGGTCTAAAATTTATTTTAATGACCTCCACTGGGAGGGTAGATTATCAGTCATTTAAAACTAAAAGATGCTGCTAGTGAACTCTATAGTTGGAAGATAAAAGGAATTTTTCCTTGCACTCTAAAAAACCCTAATGCCAGAAAGAGAAAACTGATGCCAGAAAGCATTTGCTCTTCATAGTCTTTATCACACAATTTATTTTCCTCTCTTAAATGACACTGTAGGCTGAATTGCAAAGGCTTGTTTCAGGCTGAGACCCTCTTGACATTCTGTAAAAAATAACAAACTGTTCCCTTTACAAGTGAAATGCAGAATTTAAGTAAAAATGATATGAGCAACAAGGAGAAGAGAGAAACTTCATTATTCATGGTAGATGTGGTGAATGACAAACATAATTTCAAAAAGTAGACATAGGAAAGAGGAAGATTTTAAAGAAGACAGAAGTGTGCTTTGTATCGAACCAAGAAGCTGTGGGGTACCCACATACCCATTGGCAGTGCGTAGCATTCAGTGCCAGCTTTCTGTCTTTTCCACCAGCTCTACCCCAAGCCCTGCGTCCCCCCACATTACATGGCAGGAGCACATCCAAGGGGAAGACAGGGATGTAGCTACCATGCAGGGCAGATGAAGAGTCCTCTGGATCTATCCCCACAGCCTGGCCCATCCTGTCCATCTGCCCATAACTGTAGAGCCAATCCATTTTCTGGAGGCAGTGGATTTACTCTGCATGTTCAGGTTGACTCCACAACGTAGGCACCCCGTTACATCTCTGTCTGCGGGCAGCTTTTGGTCCAGGTTATTGTGTGGCCATCCAGCGAGCTGAGTGGGCACATGCCTTGGAAGAGGGGAGTGAAGGACTGAGGGGAGGAGAGGCTGAGAGGTGTGTGGAGCAATAGTACTTTCTCTTGCCTGGTATTTGTTCTTTGACAGGTCACAAGGGAATTTAAGCATGTTCAGAAGTTACTACCATCATTGCAGTTTTACAGGTGGGAAAACTGAGGCACACAGGAAGGTATATCCTGCCCAGGGTCATCAGGTAAAATCACCACAAAAAGTACTAAAACCACTCCGATCACTCCTGTTGCTGAAGTTTCAGCCTAGTACCTCGTATACTCACTAGGCTGTATCATACTTACGTGCTGCAGTGAGAAACATTTGCAAAGCTAAAAAAAATGCAGGTGGGCAAGAGTTAAAACGCAAGTTCTCCTACCTTGATTTTTGATAGCGTTCTCACCAAGGATAGTTTGCAGTGTTAAAACCAAAGGGACCTGAACAGATCAAAGGTCCTGAATTTGAATTTCAATGAACGATACTGAGGGAGTGGTTGGGGTATTTTATAAATACCCTAAAAACACCTAATAGGCATTCTGCTCTCGAGCACTTGAAAGGACCGTAACCTTTCCTACAGTTTAACAACACAGTTCTCCATAAAACTAACTTAAGAGAAATTCCCTGCATTCCCACACTGAACACTTAGCAGTCTTTTCAAACTTATGATATGGCAATAAATATAGCTTATAACCATAAAATTAAGGTTATGTGGACTTGTAACTTTTTATTTTATGCTAGCTCTGTGGGCCACTAGCAAATTCTACAGGGGTTACTGTCCTGAAGTCTGCAATGAATTATGTGAGTAAAGTAAGAGGAAACAAAACAAAAAATAGAAAACAACCCTCACTCTTTAAATAGACACATTCGGTGTTTAAGGGGAGAAGAAGGACAAACAAAGGGAAGGGGAATCCACCATGAAATTCACAGCTTCTCATGCTCTACAATTTCAATTTCTTTTGACATAGATCTTTGTTCTCAATAGGAAACTTGCTAGCCTACATGGTTGTCATTGCACTCATGGGGTGTTTAATGGCTGCAGAACAACTGAAGAAAAGGTGATAGATCTTGTATATAGTACGTAGTGTTTCCCTGGAAAGCTACTGATGAGGTTCTGGCAACCTGTGCCAGGTGAAGCCCTAAAGTTTTGCAAAATTTAGATGGTTTTTACTGTGATGTACTAAAAAATGTTGTTTTCTGCTTATTTGTGTCCTTGCAAATTGTATTATGGACTATGAAGTTACAGAGCTCCTGGCTTCTCCAGAAAATGTGCATTGCTTTTATTATGTGGTTTTACAGCACATAGAAGACCTTTGGCTTTCCAGTAATGTAACTGTGAACTAAAGCATGAAAAAGGTAGTCTGCTTTTTTCAGTAGTGACTATAGAGTCAAGTTGCCTCAGCTTTTGGGTTCCTGAACAGAAACTCTTGAAAGACCTCTGCTTTTAAGAAAACAAGTGAGCAGAGTTTTCTGGAAATCAGCCCTTTCTAAGGTAAATTTGTGTCCTTATCCCAGTAGCTCTGTGGTCTTGAAAACTTTGAGGGCTAACAGCCACCTAAAGGACAGCCTTGTTTAGCATGAGAGCCCATTTAACTGAAATCGCTATCTGGCTTCTGCAGTGATTACAGACGTTTGGAAAGCATGGAAATTGGATGCATCTTTACTGACTCAGGCCCTTAGATAAAAGAAATATAGCCACAGCAGGAGGGGGGCTAAGGAAGGGAGCAATTCATTTAGTTTTCCAATTGCATTGCAACAACATGGCCATCGTAATTTAAAAGCCTTTGGAACAGTCTTCTTCATTTCCTCCTATCCCACTCCCTCAACTTTTTGTCTTGGTCTGGCTTTTGTTCACTTCACACAGCCTGCCAGACCAGCCCGAGCCTGCCTGAACCCAACCGGTTGGTCCCTGACGTAATCCCGACGGTGACCTGAGAGGCCGACCTCGAGGTTTGCTGGGCGGAAAAGGACCCACTTGGTTTTAAAGTGCTGGCTCTGTTTTGTGAGGAGCTGGCAAAGTATGTTTTTCTTTTTACTTTTATAGCTTGTTCCAAAGTCCATGGAGGATACACAGCTGGCTGGCAATACCACAGCTAATTCCATGGCTGCAGAGTCTTAAAAAGCCTCTGGTGATGATGCTCGAAAGCAACGCACAGGAGTAGTGCACGCTAAGTAATATGTATGCTGCCTACAGACCTGCATGCTCTCCACAAATGCACAACATTTGCGAGGTGTTTCATTAATCTGTAGTGGAAATAAAGCATGCATTTCTATAGATAGCAAGTTCTAAGTGCTCCTGATCTATGTCAGTTTTGATTCTACCCTGTTGCTCCTTGTTCTCACTGTCTAATGCCATCTAAAGTGAATGACACCTTCCAAACCTGTTTTACATTTTGGTACTTGCTTGTGTCCAGACAAGAGTGAGCTGTTGTTTTAAAACTATTTAAATGAATATTCTGCTTCCAAATGAATTCACCTCTTTGTCTTGTTTAGTTGTTTATTGATGATAGTTTTGTTTTCTCCAGGGTATATATTTTTAAGGGTTTTCTTTTTTCTTCTTGACTTCTGTGGGTTTATCAGTGGTCTGAAAAAGTCTACAGGACAAAAAGAGCACAATATACTGTAATTTCATCTAAATCACAACCTGGAAAACCAGCATGCAGAGAAATGAACAGCAATAATCCTTATAGAACTAATCTCCATTTCTCTATTCTGAATAAGGGGAATTGCAGACATAATAGATGTTTCTGTAGTAGCAATCACAATTGATAGTGCTATGAAACATGGATATTAGACAGGTCTCCCAAACACTTGCTGGTAGCTAGGATGAGGTAGTTGGTGTTTTCCTGTTGTTGGTTAAAGTCACCCACCCAGTCTTAACATAATGACCACCTGTCAGCACTGACATGAATTATCTTACTGTAAGCATGACAGAGCCCATCAGCTTCACTCAACTAAATGTTTCTGTTTCTCAATAACATAAACAAATCAGGACATTTGCAGCTGAAGGTCACATTCCAGTTAGATTTAGGTACCTAAAACTTAGATGGGTTTTAAGCATCTCAGGGAAGCAGCAGCATCAGAGCAGTTGTGGGAATTTTGCAAGTAGTACCTAATTCTTTTTTTTTCGTATTTCCTCAGTTGTCTGCAGTTCTGCTGCTAGGCAGGCTCATAGCCACCTGAGTCCTAGCAACATTGATCTGCTTGATGTCCAAGCCACATGGAGATCTAGCCCTAGGTCTCTGAATGGGATGAATCTTCTAGATCTTCGAGCCAGGTCTCAGGGACAACAAGCCCTGAAAAGGATGCAACAGAGCCTCTGTTCTTTCAAAGAAAGGTTATGGCTACATCTTCTTTCACACCATCCCTCCCTCCAACAAAGCCTAGAGATTAATGCCCTTACCCAGCATGTGGAAAATCCAGGTCCAATTCCATTCCCTGCTCAAAAAAATCCAGAACTGTTTTCCCCACCCATTTCGGGAAAAGGCTTTAGCCTCTCTTGTTTGGAGAGGTGTTTTTAGTTCCTCTTGTGGGGCAAAGTAGAAACCAAGGCTCAATAGCTACCATTCAGTGTTTGTTAGTTGTTAGCTTTGAGGTGTTTTTAGGGACAGACTTCTCCAAGAGTGTTTTGAGTGATTTTTTCATTTCATGTTGAATAATTAATGGAGAGGAAAGCAGTTCTGTAGGCCTTCGACCACAGGCTTGAACTTGAGTTCTGCTTATCCTCAGTGAGTGTCCCAGGAGGATATGCAGCAAAGCTTGTATGGTTTTGGCCTGAGAGCCCGAAGGGATGTTTTGTGGTTACGGCAGGAAGTGTGAACTGTTCAGGCAGAGGGAAGAACTGCTGATGTGCTCTATCCAGTAGGCTACTGTAAAAAAACACTGTGGTAGCATCTCCGTATACCCGCCTTTTAAAGACCAGAATGATCTGTAGCTAGTTTCTGAAAGACAGAGCTTCAGAAGGCGCTCTGGGGCTCTCGATCTCAAGGATGATCTCAAGGATGATGGGGTGCTCTGCAGCACCAAGAAAGGAGCTTCAGCTGTGGGGGGAATGGAAGCTGCTGACACCCTCTTGCTGCCCATGTTTCATGTTAGTTAGCTCTAGACATACATCCCCTCAGTGCTGGAAGTGTTGGGATCCCTTCCTGGGATTTCTGACTCAAAGTGCATGCAAGGGAAGCCTACCCGTGGAGGGATTGCTTCTATTTCAGCACCTACAATTCAGGCCCTGCGGCTTTCAGCGTTCAGTCCTTGCTTCTTGTACTGTCACAAGTTTTTAACGACAAAGTTGCCTGGTTTAGTGAATCTTGCTTGCCCAAGACTGGAGATCAGATATGCAGCTGTTGATTTCTATCTCAATGGTAGGATTCATGAATCACTTTTCTTTATACTGTTTAACTGGAGAATACATCTGAGAGAAGGCCCAGCTCCACAGTATTTTTATTTGTAGGCAACTCAAATAGTAACTGTTGGTTGCCTGCAAGGCATATCCATCTACTCGGTTCTGTTGGTACTGCTACAGTCAACCCTGAACAGGCATCCATTTTCTTCACCCAGGCTTCTGTGAGTCCTCTCCAGTGTGGCCTCAGCACAGTGCACGGTAGGAATCTGGAACGGAATTGGCAAAGGGATAAATAAATGCAACATAGTCTGAGACTGAGGAAAAGAATTACATAGATTCATTATTTTTAGCTACAATCATATTTTTAGCCACAGCTTGTCTGTGTCAATCAAGGATCTTAATAATGAGCAATGATCTTTCATTCAGTGCTTTGACAAACGCTGTGCAGAGCCACTGAAGGAAAAGACAGTGAGTTGAACAACTGTCCAGGAAAGAAAATAACTTGCCTCAAGAGGTATTAATTTTATAAAGGTAAAGCATTCTGGGTTGGACAGACCAACCAGATTCAAGAACTGTGTCTTTTGTTTGTAAGTGGCTTCCAGGCAGCTAAAATGCTCCTAGGACATCTTGTGTTTCTGTGGTCTTGACTTTAACTTCCTTGTCTTTTTTCTTCCCCACTGATTTCTTCCTTCTTTCCTTTTCTTCCTTTTCCCAAGTACATGCCTGGCTGTCAGTACCAAAATATTCCTTCTTTTTGTGTCCTCTGACACCCCACCAGCCAAACAGTGGCCTGAATTCAGGGCCTGATCAGGCACACATGTGCCTATCCACTACCCCTGGCCTACCCTGTGCCCTAAGGCTCTGTACCTCCTTGGTCACAGGTCCCTGGCATTGCTGAGCACCTGTTCCCTTCTTGTGCACACCAGTCATTCATCCCGCTGGTATCTTCACCCACCCTAGCACCCACTTAGGGCACCTTCTGATATCCACCTCATATCCCTGTATCCTTAATGTGTCACCTCCCAGCCTTGAGACCTGGCAATACTTTGGGGTTCTTCTGGAAGAAAGAAGGGCAAAGATTTGTTTCTAGAGATTAAACATATCTAGTGGAGGATGAGAGGCAGAGAAGTAGGAGAAGCTGCTGTGCTAGCATGCAGGATGGGAGAGGAATGAGGGTGGCTGAGATAGGCGGACATCTTGATGTGGGGAACACTCACAAAGATAGAGAGTAGGGCTTGGACAGTATTTGCTGACTGCATCACAGGCTACATTTATCTTAAAAAAACCAAAAAACCAAAAAACCAACAAAAACCAAACCAACCACCACCACCACCACCACCACCACCATCAACAAAAGTTTCCTCCATGATAAAAAGTAGGAGGATTTGCTGTTTTTTGGAGACCAAAGGGTGAGCAGTTGTCTGTGCCTATCACCCAAGCACCAAGCTCCTGTATGATTCTGAAGGGAGGTTATTAGTTTTAGTATAGTTTTAAATTTGCTTCTATTATTTGTTCTTGCCAATGTCTATGCTATATCTAGCGTGGGAAAACCAAGACTAGCAAATGAAAGCTGAGCTGTAAAAGTGAAGTTGCCAGATGAAGATAAAATTGAGTTTTATATAATCATGCATTTTATAATCATTATGATGAATTGTGACTGTTTTCCAGACAAGAAATGACAATATCTGTAAAATGGCTCGTGCAGCAAGGCTCTATTTTCTGTATAGCTCTGATGGAAAAGGTGAATCATGGATTATTACTTTTTTTTT
>VXAL01000795.1:266086-323107 GCA_013399475.1 Chauna torquata | reverse complement strand
AGAAGATAAGTGTTTGAGAAGACTGAACTCTACAGTCACTGAAAACTGGAAGGAGAGAAATTTCTACAGCTAGATCTCACAGTCTGGGTTAAATCTTAATCCCAGTCACACTGGTGTAGATCCAGAGTAACTCCACAGAAAACTCAATAGGGTCCCGACCACAGTGTTGCTGAATTAAACACATGCTCATGCCTAGCATGTTCCAAGCCACCCTTTGGTGTAAATATTCTTTGGTGGATGTATACAAGTCCAGGCAAGTTAACAGGCAGGATCCCAACTGTCTTTTACATTTTTGCTTTCTAGTGTCCTTCTGGAGTTCTTGGTAACCAAAGAAGCATAATACAAAACTATAGTACTACTCTAGAAAATACAGGCCTAAGAGAAAAACCTAACTAATGAAAATATTACAGAAATGTGATTCTAAGATTAACAATCGTCATTAGTCAGGTTGCCTGCTCTGTCTAGATAGTGCTATAGTGACTCTTAAAGAAAAATGAATAGAGTATTGCTGAAGACATTGTAGGAACTAGACAATACAACATTTCATAGGTTGTATTTTCCCCTTTGTGTGCGTATAGTCAAGGAAGAGTATACCACATAGGAAAATTAGTGAGCCTAACACATTTAACATCATGGCTATCCCTGGCATGCTTTCCACAGTTCGTTTAAAATTGTGTTCCATGGACTTACAGTACTTTCTTTGATTTGTTGCCAATATTTGCTTAAGCAAATTGAAGAGCTCATGTTATACTAGGGTAGAAAGAGTGATAAATTGCAAAAATGCAGTAAATGTTAAAAGTAACATAATTTTTCAACAGAAATCTGAAGAACTTATTCTCATGGCTGATAACTTTAACAGATTGAAAGGAAAACGTGGACACATAACACAGACAATAAGTAAGAACTTCTGGTAGATGAGTGAGGTTCAAATATCTGCAGTACCCTGAAGAGATTTTGGCAAAGTATTTTTAGTGGGTTCACTGAATCACAGTTCATTAGTGTTCTAAACAAAAGCTTTGAGTTGTAGAAAATGTTTACCAGTTATTCTGTTCAAATGTGAGAACCGAGAGGCTGAAGTCTGCCTACAAAAAAGTACCTGCAGCCCCAGTATTGACTGCAGGATAGAGTTTGGCCCACTGTATTTCTTTTAGCCTATTTGACAATTTTTTTTTTTTTTTATTGCTTTTATTTGTGCATGTGTGGGGAAAACTGTTGTAGAATCTGTGTTTACAGAGCCCTGAGGCACATAAAAGAGGTGATAGGGACCAAAACTAAAAGCCTGAACTGGTACACTAATTTTACTGCAAGACAAATCTAGCTTTAAATGAAAGTTTTGTACTTTCTGGGAATCTCTTTAAGTGCAAAAAGGAGATTATACACAATAGATTATTATATGAACTTGTGAAAATCAAAATAATTTCAAATAGATTTAGTGGGATGTATTCTGTCTCTGGAATTATACTTTCAGGAACATGCTGTGTATTTCTGTGGTTATACTGGAGTTCTGCTGGTTTATGCTTGCGGACACTGCTGGAAATCCGAAGATACATATGTTACTTAGTTTGCATTAAAGCCAGGTGAATATTGTACAAAAATATTTAGAAATGTTTGTTTCAACAAAAGAAGTAGCCCAGTGAGTTGCAGAACTTTTGGAGTCTAGTATCGCATTGCCTTGTTACTTCTAGGTGGAATCTTAGATATTTGACTGAAGCTATCGGTTCAATTAGATGGCATTCTCAGAACATTTAATGGTTTCCATTAACATGTGGTCACCTAATTATTTATACTGAAAGGCCATTCACAGAAAATTGGCCTCATCACAGATACTTATTATATATTGGCATAAAATTTTATAAGAAATGTGTGTTGTGAACAGAGGACAGTAGGAAGAGTGAATATTATGAAATCTCTTTGATTTTGCTCCTCTACATAGACCTTCCAGTGATGTAAGGATCAGGTATTATTGTCACCAGGTGGGGTGTGTAAAACCAAATACAACCCTTGAATAGTAAATAGCGTGTAACAAATAGCAAAAGAAAGAACTGAAGTGAATCACTTGAGAACAATCTAAACAGCTGAAATATGTTCACTGACACAGTGATTTGAACAATTGTGAATAACAACCAGATGAATTAAAGTCAAAGTTTGTTCATAATAATTCACAAAGAGAACAAAAGGCTTAATCCACTAAATAAAACATTTGCTATGAAAAGCCTGCCCGGCTCTAGTTCATATATTGTAAAAGGAGGTTGGCTTAAGATATGCTTTATTACCAAACTCAGATAAAGATACAAGGAAATGCTGCCTGAGGACTTCATTAAAGGAGCTATGGACTATGATATCTAAGAGGGGTCAATAGGTGAAATAATGGTATTTTTACAATTTTTTATAACTATAATGTAAGAAGAAGAGGATATAACCAGTGGAACTTGGGGGAGGAGGCAAGCAGAGGAAAGTCAACATAAAATTAGAGTGCAAAAAGATAAACCATCTTTTGGCAAGCTTATTTTGTCTTTTTAAACTGGAAGGGAGAGCTACTATGGACAGTCCCTCCCTTCCACCATTATGCAATGACTTCCACCCCATTTTCCATTGCTAGCCCTCTGTGTCAGTGAACACATATCCATAAATATAAATTGGCCCTGGCTCTTCATGAGACATCACCTGATTCAGGCATGTGAAATTCCTCAGAGCAACCCCCTGCTTCTGCAGAGTGCTGGCCTATTCCCTGTGCTGTAGACAAATGCACGTGGCTTTAACTGTGATAACTTCCTCGAGGTTATGTTGACCTTAAGTTATGAATCAAGTGGATAATATCCTGGTGGGGAGGGAGGACTTCGTGAGGGTGGATAATTAAAATCCTCTCTCAGGTTCCCTGGGAGACCACAAAGAAGAATGCTCACACACACACAAAGTAAGAATGTGCGTTTGGAAGGAGTATTCATCACCAACGTGTTACTTTCTGATGGGTACAGGAAGACTCACAGGATGTTAGAGTCACTGTAGCTTGCATGCAAGTCCACATCGAGGCATCCTGTGCTGAGCAGGGCTTCATGCTTTTCAGTTCTTTCACACACAGCAGTTCTATGGATTTCAGGACATAACTGGGAAGGGATCATAGGTTTGTCCTGACCTTTGAAATGGGAGCTTTATTAATTTGTAGTCATATAAATTTCATACATCTTTCCCAATCCTTTGACACATCTGTGGAGCAGTCCCTGAACAGTGCTGAGAGTCCCAGATGCATAGGTAGCTTACTAATTGTACCTAGTGAAAGGCAGTTGCTCACTAGTAACAGCTGGCAGAAATCACCATGAATATAGACACAAATCCCCTTTTCTGGGGTGAGAACCCTCAGAAGAAGGGACTCCATGGAACAAGGACCTCTGAGGATTTCTTTTATGAATTTCTCCCCAATTCTCTTCCACTTTCTTGGTCATTCGGGGGTTCCTGAGTTCCCTTCAGTGATGGATGGGGAGTTCAACACATAGGGCTTCATTCACAATGAGATACATGAAGGACTAGAGTTACTGGAGGAAGTTTTTTTTGCTGTAATGGAGTTTTTTTTTTTCTTTTTCCCTTGTTTTTGTGGGTAACTTGAGCATTGGCTTCTTCAGTTCCCCCCCTACTGTCCAAATTGATCCATGCTTATATTATTTTATGTTTGCATCTTCCAGGCTGCTTCTGTTAAAGACTGACAAAGACACAGATGAGGACAGATTAAAGGAACGATGTGTCTTGTCTGGTTTCAGATTCCAGATTGCCTCTTCTGCCCTACCCTGCATCCAAGGCACTGACAGGAACTGACTTCATGGTTCTGAGGACCACACAAATGTGGGGAGGAAACAGGGTGGTAAACTGAAAAAAACCCTAAAACCCAAAACAGTCCTCCCCAAAATCCAAAGCAAAGCACAAATTCAATAATAGCACTGCAACTGTTCTGTGACTGCTCACAGGTGGGAGTTGAGGAATTAAGGAAACCTTAGAAAACTGAGGTCATGTCTGCTCTGCCTAGACATTAAAGATCCCGTGGTGCTTTACATTCTAGGGAAGGATTTACCTTGATGGTAAGATTACCAAAGGTTGCCAAAATGTGACCTTTTTCCAGGAGCAAAGGAGTATCCCATACTTTGATACTTTTTTTTTGCTCTTCTCCATCCTGGAAGTGTCTGCATTTCACCTATGCAGCTCTTGCCACTTGTGTCTTTGTGTAAATACACACACAAAGCTACAAAGAAAGACTCAGGTATTGTGAAGGGCTTTGCACACAGATGCAAAATTCCCATGTTTGTGCAGAATGTGAGCAGGCTTATGGCCTTGCCTAGTGAAGTATTTTGGGATCCTTTTTTAGATAGTCCTCATTATTTGTAATTAATATAAAGGAATGGCCAGCAGTGAAAGCAACAAGATGCAACATCTGTTGGGCTTGGTTGGACAAATGTTCTTATATATGGGAAGTTTTGCACATATGAACAGTTATTTTGACTTTATCAGAACTGTTTGCAGTATTAGAGACATTTACCAATTCAATATTTAAGTTGGGAAAATCATTTAGGTGAGGAAAAGAATTTGCAAGTATACAGTTAAATTTGCAAGAATATTTGCAGGGCATTGCTTTGATTTGTCATCAATTTTTGCCAAGTTCTGTGCTAATGGGTCAGAATTTGTCTCTCCTATTTCCCAATTTAAAAAAATTCCAACACAATTTTATTTCATCTTTTAAAGCACTATGACTCTAGGGATCAAAATAGCTTGGACTTCTATGCTAAGTTATACCAGAGAATAATTGTTGTTGCACTGTAGCATAGATTTTGGGTAGTTGCTGTTTCAACAGAAAAATAAAAACCATCCACTTAATGTGTAATTAATAGTTTGGCATTTCCCTAAGGCTTACCCAGGACCTTTTCTGTTTCTGTTTTGTATTACTGAACTCCCTTGCTAAATATTTCCAGATCATATAGATTTAGATAAGACATGTTCCAGAACTTATAACATTTTTTATTTTGACTTTTACAGTATTTATTAGTGTAATGAAAATAATACTTTGACAAGTCCCCAAATAAATGGTAATATTCACCCCTGGATAGTTAAGTGAAATGTTCAGTGGCTGTAGTCCATGGGTTATTTAACCACGCTTGCATTGGAGACATAAAAAGTATGACAAAAATTTTGGTGCAGATCCCTTGAAAACCCATGACCCTCTCCTTTGACCAAGGTCCCGATCCTATAGTTTAAATAACTTAAGTAACTTAGGAGGATATTGGCAGATGAGAAATGCCGCTGGAATCCAGGGAGTTCTCCTGGTGGTACAAGGAGACTGTAGGACTGGGACCTAACCTAATAATATCATCCTTTTGAGCGCCCTTGTGGCATTCTCTGGGATCTCTCTTACTCAGCTTTTATGCATAGTAAAACAAGTGTACAAAGAACAATTTGGTGAAAAAAACCTGTAACTCAGAAATGAGATAACCGGGAAAATATCAGAGAATCAGGCGTCAAAAAACAAAAACAAAAATAAAAACAAAAAAACAATTATCATAAATTAGTATGAACTCCTGCATTCCCAGGAATAAAGAATTTCTACCACGTTCATCAATAGGTATGAAATTATTAAGACTATTTTTGTACTTATTACTATATGAGTGTGCACTGTTTCTGAAGAGCATAGGAAGGCCCATTTCTGTGCAACAGATTGTGTGACTAAGGCCTGTAAAACCTTCAAGGCAACATTTGTCATCTTTGTTAAGCTTTTAACACACTTTTGAGACTATTCAGAAACCAAGGAGCGTTTGGAATCCAGGCTGGATCTTGGGACATGTGTGGATACCAAAAGAAGGCCTTTGTAGAGCTCTCTGGCCAAAATGAGCACATTTTCTCCTTTACTGGGCAGATCTCAACTTATGGCTCCCTTGTCATATCTTCACATCACGATTCTTTTCCTGGTGGATGTGAGTCAAGTGGTCTTTACCTCCGCTCCCTTTTCTTACCCACACAGGCTTACAAGTTAATTTTTAAAGAGAGAAACACCAGTTTAAAAGCAACGGCTGTTGAGTTTCCACTTGGAAATATTAAAAACCATTGTGTCCACTTTCCCCAAACCAAACATTTATTTTCCTAAATGAAAAGTTTCAACACAAAATGAACGTTTTCATTTCTTAAATGAAAAGATTCAAAAAAGAATCCTCCCATTCCTTGTCCCAGCCAAAACAATTTTTCCAAATGCGACTAAAGCTCACATATAAGTTTATGTTCAGTTGTTTGATACATTTATTGTTTGTCTAAAAATTGTGTGAGTTGCACCAGGTTTGCTCTATGATGCCTTCACCTCAGCAAGGCTAAGGAACACAAGGGTGATTTCCTGGCAAAAACACTTGATTTATTTTAAATAATTGTAAGGCATTTTTCTCTTCTTTGTCCTTCCAGAATAGACCACATTGAATGTACATTCAAATTTTCATTTGCTTGAAGCATATCCATTTGTTTGTTAGCATACTCACAGGGTTGAGTGAGTTGTGTTGTATAAAACTGCACTGTATGCGGTGATTTCTTTAATGGGAAGCTTTGTAATTGAAAGAAATTCCCTCCTGCTAATGTTTTCCCAACATATACTTCCATGTATACATAATGGAGATGTATCTGACTACACAAACACATGGAGAAGTTTGAGATTCATTTGATATTAATTCTGAACACACAGTGTTTCTTTCTTCAGTACATGGAAGAGAGATCAGTTCCTTGTTTGGTAGCACTGCACAGACATCTGACACCACCTGGGAATGATTGTAGTATCTATGAACTTGGAAATTACATGTTTTTACTCTGTCTTTCCCAGAAGAGTCTGAAACTTCAAATGCTGGTCCGTATGCTACCTCAAACCATTGTGAATAAATTATTTTTATAGCAGCTTTGCAGAATTCTGTCTGTTTGCGAAAGCCATGCAGCTTGCAAACTAATTGGGTCTGAATGTAATGAATCTGAAAAGAAATTAGCTGGCTATCATGTCTACCATTCACCAGTGTATATGCAGAACATCTCTTTCCACTGGTTATTTTTGACTACAACTGCCATCATGTGATGGATCACTGGGGACACATGAAGCACATTCCTTGATGATTAAGAAGCTAAGTGGTGGTAGATCGTGATTAACTCTTATGTGTATGAAAAATTAATAATATTTTCAAATTGCTGAAGATCTCCTTCGTAACTAAAAGAAAATTCTGATTTAGTCTGGTTAAAATAATTTTTGCAAGATTAAAGTATGATTAAAATCCTAATGCTTTGGCCTGCCAGTAGAGTTAATATATTACCAAGTCTCCTCCAAAACATAGGTTCAACATTCTTCCTGATGCATTAAAGATGCTATTGGCGTGTCTGTACAAGTAACCAGTTTCTTCTGGAGTCTGGATTCCTCTAGTGACTATGAGGGGAATCTGGGACTCTCCTGTGGGTAGGTTCAATGGGAAAATGACTAGGAAGGAGGTAGATAGGTAGAAGAGAGACAGGGTAACAGCAATAAGAGAGGGTTTGGAGGAAAAAGAATGGCAAGTATTGAATCCCCATTGAGCAGATAAGTGAAATTTCTTACCAAGCAGTCTAGCTACCATTCTATTTTATTCTCTAAAAGTCTTATTGTTACTACTGTTGCCTGCAGCCTGCTGAAATGGATAACTCCCATGATTTCAGTGGGAACACAATAAAGTGAGCCCTAAGTACAGGTGAAAATCCCACCTTTTCAATGCTTTTGAGGTTACACGTTCAATTTAAACTGGTTACATGCAAAAGGTTGGGCCACATTCTTTTTAGCTTCAAAAAAGTATTAAAAAAATTATATTAAAAAAATGCAATTCTATAAAAGATAGTTCTGAATTTTCAAGTCACTCTTCTGAGTATCTGGGTCCTACATGTTTTTGTGATCTCATGGCGGAAAATACTCTTATCTGAGGTAGGGCCTAAGATAAGCTGCAGCTTCTGCTTCCTTAAGGTTTTCGTTACTTCAGGGTAAGCAGCATTTGAGTGTGTGGGCAACTTGTCCCAGCTGGGCTGGTGGCAACTGGGCTTTGCTTGCTTGGGTTTATCTGTGGAAGCCTCTAGATGTAGTGTGTTTTTGATGCAAATCAGTTGATTTCCGAACTTGTCAGAGTTACACTGAAAGAAGGGCTTGTTCAGTCACAAAGCTATAGGTCTGGAAGGGGTCACAAAGTGTCCCACCCCTGATACCACAGCAGGATTCAGTGATAGGCACAAGTGTCTAGTCTGTTCTTAAAAATCTGCACTGTCTTCCCCAATAGCTTGAAGTTCTGGTCCGCTACTCACTCTGACCACCTCGCAGACTGGTAACTCTTTTCCTCTTTCCTTCTATACAGCTGAAACCTTCTTCACTGCAAATTGGTTTTTCATCCTTCCCTCTGTGGCCACAGAGAATAGTTCATCAGTGTTGTCTCCAACTGCCTTTTTCATGTGCCTTATCATGTGCCCCTTCAGTCTTCTCTTTTCTAGACTAAACAAATCCAGTTCCTTCAGTTTTCCCTCATAGGTCATGTTTTCTAAACCTTTTAACTTTTTTTTTTTTTTTTAATGTGTAAAAGTGAATAAAGTTGTGCTGGGAAAATTATTTCCCCAGCATTTGGCCATCATCAGTCCCTGCTGTGAGATGGTTTCTTTCTTCCTAGAGAGCTAGCATTACCCACCTTTGACTTAATGCTATCCTGAAGGCCTCATGTTATCAATTTTCAGGCTGTGCAACCACCGTGTTGTGTGGAAAATGAGAGTAGAAGGGTGAGGAAGCACCCTTAGGTGGCAGGGATAATGTGTGCTAAGTTGTACAGATTTAGCATACAGATGACAGGTTGATTGAGAAGTCTATACATTTCATGGTTTCCAGGAAGCCCAGCTCTAGAAAACCCTCCTTAAAGAGGGAAGTTAGGTGGTACCCTTCTTGGGAGAGCCTGGAGGATGGATGCGGTGGAGTCCTGGAGTGTCAGAGCTGATGATCTGGACTAAGAATTGATGTTTGCATTGCCGGGGGAAAGCTTTCTTTGCAGTGAAGTAAAAATAAATCGTATTTTCTCCCCCTGACTTTTTCTTCTTCTGACCACATGCCAGTGGTATTTCTGGAGGAAGAACTGCTTAGGCTTGACCCAAGAGTTGAGAATTCACTTGACTCTTCTCTTGACTCTGCTTGACTCGTGCTCTGAACATGCAGGAATTGTTCTGTGTTCTACTGATTTTTGTACCTGAAGCTTGAATCTTTCCTCTATTCCTCATTTTAATGAAATACACCAAGATGAATGCAAGGATGATGAAAAGCCTCCTGAAGCCCAGGATTTATTTTATTATAAAGCAGGGAATCCCAGCCCTGAGATCCCTAGCCCCTGGCTGGTCAAAATAATGTTGGAGGTTATATTAGCAATTTCAGATTTCCTTTCCACTGGGATGGAAGACTGAAAAGTGTCTCCAAATACTCCCAAGCCATTACTGTGCTTATTCAGCATCATCATCACTTATCACCCCTAGATCGATACATAACATTTTCTGTCCTTTCTGAGTCTGGCACTGCTGAGTGGCTGCAGCCTGTTCATTCTGGCTAGCAGTATTTCTGTGGCAATCTCACAGCATTACTGTAACAAGTAATGTTTGCCACAGTCTTAAAAGCTGATGGGAACAGAAATCCTTATAGATTCATCCTACAAATCTAGGTTTACCTCTTAATTAGCCCAATTAATTTCTTCTGAGCTTAGGCCCTGTTTACACTGGCCATGACAAAGGACTTCACCTCTGCCAGAGGACAGAGTTAAGCCTACTTCCAGCTGAGATGGCTTATGAAATGTTTTCATAAACCTGTACGGATAGCTCCAAACAGTGTCAGAACCACATTTACAAACTGCGTTCTCCTTCAGGGACTGGAGACACAGTTCAGAAAAGGCTGAAAGAGCCACTTGTGTCATAGTTTACGGTGTCAGAGCACAAGACAAACACTAGCTAGCAGGGTGCAGCTACAAGCCAGCCAAAGCCTGCTGGAAGCTGTGTTAGCTGGAACTATGGAAAGCACAGACACTGCCTCTGCCCTGCCTGTGAGCCCCAGTGGGAGGATTTGCCGAGCGGAGAAGCCTGTGGGGCTAACCAGAAGCAAGCTGCCAAGGAGCTGGTAGAGAAGTACAGTCATTTTTGGAACGGTAGCCTAGCAAGGAACATCCTTTGACCTTGATGGGATGATTGCATTTCATTTGCTTCCATATACTAACGCAGGAGGGAATTTACTCTGGAATCCCTCAAGGCACTAGAGATAAGCCAGAAACCTACCAGGGAGAAGTCCAGCACCTCCTGACTGCCTCCGCAAACTGGCAGGCTGGACCACCAGATTGATCCTGAACTGTCGCTGATCCAGAACAGGCTTTCTAGACCAGGTTGTTCCTTCAAAGTAATTTCTGTCTTCTATTTTCTGTTTGAATGATAAGCACAGTCATACCCATGTAATGTTGTGGGCAACAAGGTACCCTAAAATCAGCAGAGATCTTTCTAACCTGCTACTACCTGATTATTTTTTACCAATTTCCTGGACATTCATAGGGTGTTTACTTTCCCATTTTATGTTTTTGCAGAGTGTATATCATCAGGCCGCAGTCTAACACAGCTAATTAAATAATGCTGTGCATATTCACTTATACGAAAGGCCAAATCAAGAGCTGGTAGCAGTGTTGCCACAAGCTGAAACACCACATCCTTCATTTCATTAAATTACAGTGCAACTTGTTAAAAAAATACTCTTTTTTCCCCTCAGCTGGTAGGATTAGAATTTGCTTGGTGTCTAGTTTGGCAGCAGGAAGGATGGCTTTTTGGACGGATGTTTAAAATAAAAAACAGTTGCCAATGATAGCAAGGCGCTTCAGCTTTCTGCCATGAAGAACAGCTTCCAGAATCAAGAAAAATATGAAGTCTGTGTTCTGTGTTCTTTACCGATCACTGGTGCAGGATGCTATGGTCTATCAGTTGTTAGCACAGACCTTCAACAAATCACATAACTCTTTCAACCTTTCTACTTTAACTGTGCAAATGAAAAAGTAACTGTAAATCTTGCTGACAATTACTTCTATATCTATTGGCAGGCAGTCAACTTTGGCCTTAACAACATGGGAACAATATGTGCAGCACAGCCAATGCCCATTAATTGTCTCTTTAGTTTCTCTTGCAACCTGTAAAGCACATTTCTCCCAGGTGATCTGCTTCTCTAAACATTAGTACAAGCTTGTCTGGCACAGAATGCCAGTAATTTATGAGTTAGATTCTGCCTTCCAGTAATATTTACAGTGTGCTCTGATGTAGAGCACAGTAGATACTTTAAGTACAGATGAAAATGTAGGAAATTTGCTTTTTTTGTTACTTTCAAGAAGCAATTAAAAATTATACGGACTTTTAATGGACTGTTTCATCAGCTGACCCAGACCCAGAGACTGTTTTCTTCCTCAGCCAACATACCTTTGCTCACTAGTGAATGACACAAGGATCCAGTAACTGGAAGCACTTTCCAGATATTTCCCTCTCTGCGGCACGGGACTGCTTTCTGGATTGCCTTGTCATCTTGACTCCCGGATGTACTGCTGTCCTGTTTAATCACTGTCGTTTTAGTCTCCTTCACTTCTCCAAGACTTCCCGCACATTTTGGGGAAGGGCACTGTGACAACAGGCAATAATAACTGCTTGGCTGGGATGGATGCTTTTCTAGCGGGAACGGTTGACCTTTCACTTTCTACTTCTGAACTAGTCTCTCAGTGCTGAATGCTTTATTACACTTATTTAATGAGCAATCTTTTCTCAGCTCTCCCAAGGACTTAATAGCAGAAGCTGTAGTAAGATCTCCTATCATCATCCTTTTTTTGTTCCAAAGGCATTGCTGAACATACCCCAGTTCTTTATGTAGTGTTGTTACAGCTAAATCCAAGTAATACACAAAAGCAAAAGTAGAGGAATAAATACTGCATGAGTTCTACCTCTTTAACACTTTTCATTCAGTTTTACTGTACAGTTTAGTCACTGGAAACCCACTGAGGCTTGGAATATGTTAGGCTATTCCAGTCCTATTAAATGAAGGTTCAAGCTGTTGTTTAGATATGAAGTGAAGTTGAATTAAGTCTGAATTACAATTTTAAGGATCACTTGCAATGTCAGGCTCTTGGGTCTGGGGTTTGGAATAAGGCTTGACTGTTGTCTTTCAGCAGAATCAGAAACAAACTTCATTTTACTGTGAAGGAAACAAACTGCATTTGGGATACATGCCGTGTATCATTTCCCCCGCCAAATGACCATTGGTAGTGCCTTACCTAGCCCTCTAGCTGCTTTCTGCTACTTTGTCAGCAGCCCAGTCATTTCCAGAGGGGTCCGGAAATGTTTTGCCCTTTGGAAATGTGTGGCTGCTCACTGAATTTCAGAAGGGAAGGCACAGTAATCTTCCTGCTGATTGTCACAGAGACTCGAGCTAGACAAAAAGAGTTTCCAGGAAAACCAATGGCCAGCCTTACCTAGTGCTACCTTTACTGTGGTGTGGCAGTGTCCTAGTGAGAAAAGAAAAGCACTTACCCTGCAGAGCTGTATCTTTGGACAAATGGCAGGATTCCTTTTATTTTTTTTGGGATTCTTTCCTCTTAAGTTTTGCAGAAACACTAGTGTCACCTATGCCTACGCCTGTAGAAAGATATTCCCTGCAGTGGTGTTACCACTCATTTGTAAGGCTCTTCATTGCCTGCAGCTATCCCTGGCCGTTCAACAAATGGTATCACTACACTGAGGAGAGTGAAAGAGCATTCAACCATAACTTGAAGTCTATGGAATTATGTGCCATTGACAGACCTGTTTTCTAGGGCTCAACCATCCTTAGCGCCCTGCACTTTCTTGGCCATCTCCTCCCTTTCCATGGGGAGCAGCCACAGGTAGCCCAGGCTCACCCTCTGCATCCTCTCCTCCGGTACCCACCAGAGCACCCTACTCCTCCCTGCTCCCAGACTCTCTGAGCTGACTTGGTCCCACCTTGCCAAGTCCAGCAGAGCTTTCCCACTCCTTACCCTGCCTGGGCTGTGGATGATGCTGGACAACCTGTGTAGTTCCGCCTAGGGGACAGCCTGACACCCTGTCCTGCTCCAGCATGTCTCCCTGCATGCATGCCCTGTCAAGCAAGGGCAGGGAGAATCATGCCCATGGTCACAAGAAAAGACCTCAGTATCAAAATGTCTTGCTCAAATTGGCACCTAAAGAAATGTGGCTTGCCCAAAGGTGCCAAATTTTCACAACCCCACATACTCTTTTGAGGAATTCTTGGTGCTGAGCATCTTTGGGTGTCAAAAATGAAACACAGGAGGTCTGTGTGATTATCTGAATGGTTGTTTGCTCCAGATATTCACATCCTCATTAATGAGTTTATTCCTGGTCGAGGTGGTGGGGATTAACCCTTTCCTGTCTTCAAAACAGGGAAATACATTATAAAATCAAATCTTCAGTGCTGATATTGGCTTAGATGAAGGCCAGAGCCAGCAAAAACAGTTATTGCAGCCTTCAGTTGAAATAACTGATATGCAGTAGCTTTCTCAGATGTACAGGCATGAGGAGGATGGCTGGATTCATATATTTTCTCATACATATCTGCTTATGGGGAAGTCCCACATCCCACTGTAAATGTAAATACCCAGTAATGTTATATAAAGCTATGTCTTTCCTTGGAGAATTTTTGCTTCATAAATTTTTGGCAGCTCAGGATGGATGTAATCTTGTTCCTATGTGTTAAGTAGAGGCATGACCTTTTGCTATCAGACCACTAGACTGAAGCCTTGAGCAATAAGGAGTATCTTATTAATGGACACAAAAATACACTTGCCATTTATTATCTTCTGAGATGTAGAATTTAAAATGTGCCTGAGTATCACGTTTGAATAAGGCACTACCTCCTGCCTGTATTGTGTAACCTAAGGCAGGGTTATTGCTTCACCAGAATACAGAAGAGTGGTTACTGGAGCTGTGGCCTGTGAGGTTGCACACCACAGACTTGTTTTGGCCTATGGTAGCTCATTTAAGTGATGCTGATTGATACATTTTCCCAGTGATGTGAAGCGTAAGAAAGGTGTATTCTCCCCTGTTGTTGCTGACTTGGTTGGGGTTTGCCACAGAGGACATTTATTTGCCACTGAACACAAAGGCAATGAAGGATCTAGTACTGGAAGTATATTTAGGCTTTTTATAGTGTCAGATATTTTCTCATCTAATCCTCTGGACACCAATTTTTTTAATCTTTTGTTAAATTACTTCCCTAAACAAATATAAACACTTCACATGACCTTGAACTGATTTTAGACAATATTTTATGTACCTCCAGGTTAAAGATTAATAATGAACCAATGTGTCTTTGGCAAACAGTTAGGAAACTTGGATGAATAATTAATTCTTTACATCTATCTTCATAATCTATCTGTTGGTTGAGAGGTGACTGTATGCTCAAATTGTGTAAGGACCCCTGGATGTATAAGTCTCACTACCTAGGCTGGAGTTAGCACCTCTTTTTCTGAAGACTCCGCAGGATGTCTCGGTAGACTTTGCAAGTGAGAGGTCCAAGTCTGGAAGCCTTTTGCATGTGAAAACGCATCATGAGCTAGATCAGCAGCTGGGATCCACAGAGTTGGCAAAGAGGACCTGGATGCTGTTTCCAGGTATAGGACCTTCAGCCACCTGGATGAACTATCACATTACTCTGTGAGCAGTAAGATATTGGCCAGAAGTTTGAACTTCGGTAGTCATCCAGAGGGATGTTTATCCAGCATGCTCTGCACTGACTATATAAGACTTACGAGGAGCGACTGAGAGAACTGGGGTTGTTTAGTCTGGAGAAGAGGATGCAGAGGGAAGACCTCATCACTCTCTACAACTACCTGGAAGAAGGTTGCAGCAAGGAGGGTGTCAGTCTCTTTTCTCAAGTGACAAGTGATAATATGTAAGGAAATGGTCTCATGTTGCACCAGGGCAGGTTTAGATTGGACATCAGGAAGAATTTCTTCAAGGAGAGGGAGGTTAAGCATTAGAATGGGTTGCCCAGGGAAGTGGTGGAGTCCCCATCCCTGGTGTATTTAAGAGATGTGTGGATGTGTGGGCATGGTGCTAAGGGCCATGGTTTAGTGATGGGACTCAGCAGGTCAGGTTGGTGGTTGGACTTGGTGACCTTGAAGGTCTTTTCCAACCTACACAATTCTATGTTTCTATGATTCTATGACCCTGTGGCGTTTGTGCTCAGCCAGGTGGATGCTGCATGAACACAAAGCAAGCCAGTTTGTTTGACAGAGCAGAGTGGGGCTGGTGTGTCAAGGTGCAGACAGATCCTCTAACAGGGATTCTTACCATGGGTAAAAATACTACTTAGAGATGACAAGGAGCACATGTCCACTTTGCACATTAAATATGTGTGTCTGCAATAGCATCACTCTATAGGTGCTTATAAACATCCTACAGAACCTAGCTGAAATTTATGATATGTGCAACATGGTACTAAGGCATCATTGAACCACGAATGTTTTAAAAATCTGGCATCCCCTTTACTTGCAAGGTTGAACTGTTTTAAATTTATTTACACCCCACTATTGCCTTAGGGAACTGTTTTCTGTAAACTAATGAGGCACTGGTGCAAGAGCTTCACTGTTATTCCTGGCAGAGACCATTTCGACTCAGAGGCATACTTCACCTTTTTTTTTTCCTTCGGTAGCCCAGTGCAAATAATAAATAGGAGGAAACACATCATGTTTTTTAATATGGGGGCCAAGTTACAGGACTGCAAAATGTTAAACAAAGCAATTTCAAGTTGAAATCCATGCTATCTCACTTGTTCCCGCAATTTTCCTGTCTTGCTTCTCACATGTTTCCAGATCGCACGTCTACTTTGTTGGTAAAACCACCAGCAACCAATGATCATGCAAGCTTGCAAAAGGGAGATAACAAGATCGGTATTCCTCATTGCATCCAAAGGGCTGATATCCCGTTCCTCTTTCCTTGGTTAACAGTGTGCCACACAGTGAATCTTTCACTTCACATTTGGGATACTAAATGACTGGGTGCTTCTGAGACATGCAGGACTTTCTAGGTAAGGGATTAATTAAATTCTCATTTAGCTCCCTCTCCTTGAGGATCAACAGATGTAATATATTATCTTACTTAAATAATAGATGTACTTTTACTACCATGATCACTTCCACTGAAATCAGCAACAGTTGATCGTGATAGGAAACCTAAGCATTTATGTTGGTTTAAAGTCAACTTTTAGAAGCTGAAAATCCAAGGCCTTCACTGATGAGTGAAGATTATGTGAAGGGACTGGGCGCTGTGATGTGTACACCCAAGTACAAAATTGCATCCACTTTGCAAACTAGTGGACATCAGTATACGTAAAAATATGCAGTATAGAAATCAAAACCTTGTTTTACATAACTGTTTCAATATGCACTTCAATTATTCACATCATTGCACTAAGACCCATAAACATGTAAAACTGATTTAGCAACGAGGTAAAAATGGTTATTATGAGTGATTACAATTGATTGTTAGAATATTAAGAGTACTTTGCATTAGCATATTTATCTGAAAAACGTCAAAACATGTCTGTGATTAATCTCAAGGCATAAATATCTTCGCAATTATGTGTGAAAACGTGCACATGCACACGTTTCTCTGCCCGTGTATGCAGGAGGCTGGGCATGTTTTCCTTCCTGGGCATCTAAAGCCATCTGCCTGCTTAAGGGGCAGTTCCTCTGTGGTCACTGGGGGTGAGGGCAACCAGAAGCTCTGAAGATGGGCTCCTGCTCCCAGTCTGCTTGCAAGGAGGGTGAAGTGTCCCTCTGATTGACCACCGAAGGTCCACAGAGATACTGGGCTTCTCACCTGTTGGGGAGCGAATACTCGTGCTCCCTCACAAGCTTATTAACCTGCTTGACATTTGTAAAAATCATGGTAGGTGGGAATGATGTAATTTTCCCAAAGCCAAAGAACAAATGTGCCAAAGCTCAATCCAGAACCTGAATGTCCTGGTTTGTCTGTCACATACTTTAAGTAAAAGACCACCCTTCTTCCTGAAGAGAAGAAGAGGTCATTATTAAACATAGGAGAGAGAACGTACAGAAATAGTGATGAACTATAAAGTAGGATTTGCTTGTTTTTCTTTTTTCCCCATCCATCCCGGCTTTAATCTAGTTTCTTTAGGCACTGAGGGGAATATAGTCCTTCATCTGTAAGCATTCCTGCCCTTGTGAATGTAGAGCAACCAAATCTGGCAAATGTGAAGGGCTCAAGCACACGAAGCCCTTGTACATTTCACAAGCAGAGATGGCTGAGAGGAAGAAATCCACAAGAGAGCAAAGCTTCAGTGGATCCAGTTGCTACAGAAATACTTTTTTCTCTGCCCTTTCTGTCCCTCGTGGTGTCAATAAATTGGCTGTTACATGAGCATATGCTGATATTTTTGTTAATAGCTGCTCATCTGCAAAATTTACCTTAATAGAATACACCTCAGAGATGGAACATTAAAGCAAATACTAGAAATTATAAATATTTGATTTCAAAAATAACTGATGATGCTTGAAGCTCAAAAGTATTAATCAGTAGGTGTAGAAATGGATTAGGTGCATCACATTTTGACTTGCATCATTTATATATTGTATCTCTGAAACATGAATCTTGCAGTAAACTAGAGGATTTTTTTTCACACTGAGAATAACTATTGTGACATATTTCTGAATTGCACCTGAGAGAATACAGTGACAAGTATCATTTAATTCTGATGAATTAAAACATATTATATAAAGAGCACTGTTAATAAAAAACTGTTCAGATTTCTGATACATATCACTGGATCTCTCTAATCCACCCTGGTAGCCCAAGTTTACATTTTCCATGTGAGCTTTTTCTTTCTTAAATCTTAGAAGGTGATGAGGTCCCACATTTGTAGAGCAAATCAGACTTTCCATTTCTTTATTATGTGTGCATGACGTAAAGCACTTTTATACAAAAAGTAAATAATGGCTTTTAGATATAAGTGGTCAGATATGTAAATTTAAATATTATTATATATTTATAACTGCAGCCAGATTATTTGATAATGCCTGTCTCTGTCTACTCTCACAGAACGCGTGAGTGTTTTCTTTTCATTTTATGATGCTGTATTGCACGTAAGTGTGTAAGCACTTGAAAATATGCTCACAGATGTATAGGCACTGAGAAGCCCATGCTCATTGCTTAGAGCAGGGGGACAGACCCTCAACCTTGAGCATGCTGTTGACAAAATTTGCTGCTGATTAGGGACAGAAATGTGTTTTTGTGCTAAACGTGCTGAATATGTCAGGTAGCACATTTGGTGCCTGCAATTACAGACCCCTATCCCCATTGCCAGGTGCCAAGATGCCAGCATGGTGTTTTGGGAAGACAGTGAGCTCCCGCAGCCTTCCTAAACGGGAGGTGGATGGGCAGAAACAACAGTGAAAGTCATGGTGAGCCCCGCTCCCACCACTCGTGCCTCGCTGATGGGTGCACACTGGTCTTGATGAGTGCAGCACGAGGCATTCCCTCTCCTCTGCTCTGGTTCAGGCTGGCTCTGCAGGTGAGCGGGGATGTGGGAGGGAAGAGGAGAGAGACCCCCTTCCCTGTGGCTTTGTTACTCTTGAGGCTGCATGGTGTTCCTACGGACATAAATGCCTGACTGGAGCCAGAGGAAAACCAAGTTTTGGTCAGTTTTGGCCTTGCCCCACAGCCTCTCTACACAATTCCCTGTTCCTGCAGCTTTGCTTGCACTGGGTAGAGGTGTCCGCGAACCCCCGTGGTGAGCTGCACCTGATGGAAAGCACGCACGCACACATGCACGGGGTGCCTCTTCTTGCAACCGTGTGTTTTGGTGCAGAAACCATGGTGAGGTGAGGGTGGGGCAGGAAGGGAGAGTGTTGATTTTTGGGTTACTCAGGGAAAAAACGTGTACTTTCCAGACTTGCCCAGATCTTGCCCCAGTGAGAGTCACTCATTGTGTCCCTACGTACCCCTCGGTGTGCTCGTTTTTGGTTTTTAACCATTGTCCACTCAGACTGATAGCAGCATGGTCAGGAAATAGGGGTTTGGTTTCTTCTTCTTCTGCAGCCTCAGCCCCATCCTGCTCGGTGTGGAGGTGGGCATCAGCGTGGCACTTCGCTGGTGCCCGGAGGGACCACCCCGAGTAGGGGATGAGTGGCATCCAGCTGTGCTCCGGGGCCAGAAACCACCTCGGTGGGACATTGAGGCTGGGCTGCACTGAGAAGCAGAGAGCACCTTTGGGAGATTTACTCCCCTACTTAGACCCTCATAAATATTTTTTTCCTTACCTTTGCAGAAAAGCAATTCAATAAATCACCAAAAAATGCCTCATACGCTCACAAGGAAAAATCATTACCTGCACGTTTTCTGCATGCGTACAGCATCATATCTACATTACAAATGTCACAAACATGTCTTAGAATCAGGCTCCTTTATTTTTTCCAGATGGGAGAAAAACAGCTCTCTACAACTGTTCCTTAAAACATATTTCTACTTAAATAATGATGCTCTGCTGAACAATGATACTAGTAAACAAATAATGCTAGAGACTTAGGCCCACTTTGCACCTTTTTAACTGACTGACACAGAGAAGTGATGAATTTTGCTTAAAGGCTCTGACTTTTCTTTGCCCTATGGTGTAATTGATGCTCAAGAAAATTTTGTAAAACAGGTTATCCCATGTGGCAGCGTTTTCTCCTCCCTGAGTAAAGCCTTTATAATTAGCCTATATCTTGAATCGAATTTGGTTATATTTTGAAACAAAGTAGTGCTGAGCTGGAGAACCAGAACTTCGAATGTTCAAACTCCTGAGACTTTTTCTTTCAATAATATCAAAAGTTTCCAAAATGCTCTTGAACATGTTCAAAAATCTGTTTGAATGCAGCTGTTTCTGTATAAAGTTTTAATTCTGGCAAATCAGAATTTTATGAAGAAAATTTTTTTGCACCAATTACCTCCACTTGATATAAGCAGGGTCATTGAAATCTGTTGCAAATATTTTGTATTTCTCTGCAAAAATTCTGACATTTTATCAAGGGATTTCTTAGAAACCACAGTCAGAAACAGATGTAAGTAAAAGGAATCATAGGCCTGCCTTCAACAGTTAGAGAATGACCAACTAATGAAAGTTCAACGTTTCCTGAACAAAAAACGGGCCAGATCCTCAGTGGGTATGACGCAGATTAGGTCAGACAACAAACTTAGATTTTGCATGCAAATACCAATCCTCTGAAATCCAGATTTCTGCCAGGCTGCTCTAAGTAGATTCAACTAGAATGAAATTGCTGACTAAAAGCACAGAGAGAGAAAGAGACCCTCTCTCATCTGCTATTGAGAATTTTATTACAGAAACAAAAATCACTGTGGAAAATTCAGAGGAAATGAAACATTGCATGGCCTTTGCAGCAAATAAGCCACCTGTAGGAAGCCTTCTTCCCAGGAATCTCTGCTGAAAGGTAAATTTATTTAAGAAGATAAACTTCACTATGTTGTCACAAACCGTAGTATAACTTCCAGTCAGGAAAAATTTAAAATGCCAAATATGCTCACTCTTGCTTTAGCAATGGCTTATTGTGCCAAAGAAATGTAAGCCAGTTGAAACTGGCTCAGAGAGGAGGGGTACAGTATGGCATCACCCTGGGGAGAGTGAAGGGTTCAACCCCAAAGACCCAGCATTTACCACAACGACCCTACCCCACGTGTGCACAGAGTGCTACAGCTATCTGGAGCATGTAGTTAAGAAAACAAACACATACCAAGACATGTATGTCATGTGGACGTGTATTAATTTTACAATGTTTTGAAGGAAAAATACATACTGCAGGACGCTGAGATTCCCGGCTCCTCTTTGCAAACTTTGTTGGTCACCCGGGAGGCTGTCGCCGTGCTGTATCACGTCCTGCTCATGTCCTGCCTGCAGCTGGATGGGGGATGCGGGAAGAGGGCAGGATGCCCAAGGGACGAGTTTTGGACCAGCTTGGAAAGGCGTTGGTGAGGCTACCTCACAGCGAGCCCTGCTGCCTGGTGGGGCAGCACCACTGGGGGACAGTCCCTGACCCCTCTTCCTCCTTTTCTCAGTGTTCTCCTCCTGCTGCCCAGACCCCAACTTCTACTGCAGCAGCAGCTGGTGGTGCTTGAGCATTTTTACCACTGTGTGCTGTCTGCAGGAGGGTGTCCCTGTGACCACATCGGGGTGGTAGCAACCTGAGGCCACAGCAACTGGCAGAGCTGTCCTTAGCAAGCAGGGAGCTGCCCAAGGGATGCTGATGTGGGCTTTCATGAACAAACTTTCCATCTTTCTTTTGCATTCAGGTTAGTTCCTGCTCTGCTGCATTACTGTGGGATTGTGACAGGAGAACTGACTGCTCCCTTAGAGAGGAAAGGCTCCGTTTCCAGCTACAAGCAATTCCCATTAGCTTTAGCAAAGTCTACTTGTGGTTGATTGCCACAGAATTAGGCCACATTAATCTCATCTTTCCCCATATGGGCTTTAAAAACAGAAATGAAAACAGTTGGGAAAAAATACGAGCCTTCTGGGAAAAGGACAGGTTCTGCCTGCTGGTCCCAGAGGGAATATTTAACACCAGGATTAGTGTTACTAAGGACTGCCTTAATGAAGCTGGCTGGATCCAAGCTGGTCATGGTTATACATACATATGGGAACAGCATCCGTGTGCCAATAGGGCATGGCAGTCAGTTGTCTTTAGCTTAAGAACTGATCAAACAATATGACAATGGTGCTTTCACACTTTAATTTACCAGATTTTTTTTTAATTTGGATTTAAGCAAAGATTTATTGATCTTCTGTATAAATGTATGGACCAATGTATAATAAGTTAATTAGAAAGTGAGTAGGATGAGTGATGTTTGGTCATCTCCTGAGCCCGAAGAAACTGATCTGTAAGAAGAGGATGTCTCTGCAATGCACCTGGCTGTTGGCTTCTTTGGCAAGTGACTTCAGGTAGTGTTGCTCGAGGATATTATAGCCTACTGGCTTATTGCTCTCAGCAAAGTACTCTCACCTTCATGTAAGACATTGTTGTAAGAGACAAATTGCTGTGGCAACTCTAACTCAGCTCCAAATTAATCACAGTTTTGCTGCTCCATATTTTGCTTCCTGGCATAAAATGGTCAGTCCATGGAAGCACACAGACTTGATTGTCTTGCTTTGACCCTATAATCAGTGAAACATGTAGATCTTTTATAGAAAATGTAAGTAGGTCATGAACTAACTTGATTAATGTTATCACCCAACTAAACCCAACTAAAAGGCTGAGATGCCAACATGAGTCCTGGTCCATTACCTCTGAAGGAAAGGTGTTCTGGGAGCACTTGCAGTCCGTGTGCCTGAATGCATAAGGCAACAGTCCAAGGCATACGGCAATATACAAGAAAGCATGTCTTCTTATATTGCTTTTCCAGGTGTCTCTTACAGGTGACATCCATTTTCCCTGGGCACTCATTTTGGCCAGTATTGATTGGGCTGGTCCTGTATCCCACATGAAAAGCCTCAATGTGTTTTCATTAACCTTGCAGAATGCAAAGGTCTTTTCAGCATTTGCAAACTGTGTGGAAAGCATTTTCTTGTGGTGTTGTTCACTCCCTGCGCCTTCCCTGAGAACCTGTCTGTTCTGCCTGCTACAGCAGATCGTATGTCCTGGCATTTACAAAGTGCCATTCCTGGGCCTGCAGCCTAGAGGCAATGCAGCAGATGTCCTGCTCCCACAGTCACATCAGGCAATCACTTTCTCGATCTGAATCAGCTCCATTTTAAAGCAGTTTGCACTCTTCAGAAGTGTGTGCCAGAACCTCACTGCCATTGGATAGCTAAAGCCTTTTTATTATCCTCATTAGTGTGTTCAGGGCTAATTTTATACCGTTTCATTCTGGCATTAATGCTATCTTTTAGTCATCTTCTCTCTAAATATAAAGTAATATTTTTATATCTTTTATCAGCCTTTTTCCCTTGTCCCTCTGCACTGACTTGCAGCTCTGCTTTGCTTTGGTGTGTGCTGCCTTGCCTGTGCTTGCTGCTGCCTGCACCCAAGTAAACGGCACTGCTCTGCAAAACTGTTCAACTCGTGTTGTTCCCAAAACACCTGAAGATATTTTTGCTGAAAAAATCCACACATCTTTCCTCAGTCTTTGAGATCTTTGGGGATGAAAACATGGCACAGTTATCTTCTATATATGCTTTTACATCACCAGACTTGGGTATTGGTGTCGCCAAAGGATCAAGAATTAAAATATGCCTGTTGTCATCCCAGCAGTATTAGAGCAAATAATGTTAATATCTTCAATACTGGCCACCCTGACAGGCACACCACTGACTCATTGGAGGTTGCTGTTTGCTATTCAGCCCAAAGGACATCCAGGCTAAGTCTGTACTAGAAAATCAAATGGTGGGGATGTTTCTGGGCAATGACTATGGTCACCTGTAATGTTACATAGTTTCAGGCATTCTTTTGACAACATTCTCCCAGACAGCTCCTGGACTTGGTCAGGAGATGTCACAGAACCACAGAATCACAGAATGGTTGAGGTTAGAAGGGACCTCTGGAGGTCATCTGGTCCAACCCCTGCTCAAGGAGGTTGCCCAGGACCATATCCAGGTGGCTTCTGAACACCTCCAAGGAGGAGACCCCCCAGCCTCTGGGCAGCCTGTGCCCGTGCTCCATCACCCGCACAGTGCAGGAGTGCTGCCTGGTGTTCAGGGGGAGCCTCCTGTGCTCCAGTCTGTGCCCCTCGCCTCCTGTCCTGGCACTGGGCACCACTGACAAGAGCCTGGCTGCGTCCTCTCAGCACCCTGCCTTCAGGTGTTTATAGACATTGGTGAGATCTCCCCTTGAAGAGCCAGGGAGTGATGTTCCAGTTGGTTCATTGTGCTAGGTATTGAAAATTAGGGATGCTTGAATTACCGGTATAGCTGTAATCTCGTAATGCCTGCCTGCCTTACCAGTACCAGTAAGTCTTAGGTATGCACTACCTGCCATTGATAGAGGTGAAGCCTGTACCTTGCTTGATGATGACTGCTTTATGAGCCTGGTATGGAGCCTTGTCCCTGTCACTGCTTTGGTCTGGGCTCCACAGCTCACTATTCTGGTATGAAATCCAGAGCTCACTTCTATTACTCCAGCCCTAATGGTGAAGGTAACCCTGCCGAGGGGTAATTCCATCTCTGACCCCCTCGTTCTGCCTGTTTGTCCATTTGCCGAGCAGGGAGTGCAGCTCCCTGTTGAGCAGTGTTGAGCTCAGGTAGGCAGTTCATAAAGACATGTCAAAGGGACAGGCCAAGTTGAACGATCAATGGCGTTGGGAAGGGGAAGGTTGGAGTTGTGACATAATGGTGGTGCTGGAAACTTTGGGTATAACAGTGCTTGCTGGATGGAAAGGGAAAGAGAAGAAGGAAAATGGGGAATCTGAAAAGGGAACAAATTAGTGCAGGGTGCTATACATTATCAACAGTCAACAGGAAACAAAAGGTTGCATTCAACAAATGTTTTATTCATTTGGTTCAAAACTCCTATCTATTTAGATTACAACTTATTTCCTAGTTTAATCCTGGGGTTTACTGTTACCTGGGCTGGGAGGTGTGCTGATATCCTTAGGCAAAAGCACAGTCTGCAGTTTATCCATCTGCCAAATTTCTCAAATTGCCTGTCTGCTGATAGAAGTGAGAGCCTGTTGGAGTTCTTGCAGTGACACTGAATTGTTTGCTCTCACAATGACCCAAACAGTGCAGTCAGGAAATACCACAACACAGAATGAGGTTATTATGATAGAGAGGAGAAAACATTTTTCTGGATCAAGTATGACTTACCCCATCTGTTTTGTTAACAAGTTCTTATTTAAGGTTTATTATAGGAGATGCCTATCCGTTTTATGAGACGATACCGGATTAGTTGTTTCTGGAATGACCATTTCTTTTTCTCGTACAGTTTTAAAAAAAAAGATTTTATGATTCAAGAAAAGTGCCAGATTGACAGTGCTGGAGATAGAAATCTGCTGTTTCAAGAACAGGTTAAAAATGACCTCATGGCCAAAGTAGCTTAGGTTTACTATAGAAAGGACATCTAAACCAGTAAACGACAATTGAATCCCTCAGTCGCATTGATGCTGTTTTTTTTCCTGAGGTTTTTGCCTCTAGCCACACCCCTTAACTGGAAAAACAGTGGCATTAGCATTTTTTGACTGTGTTATTGGTACATTATACTCATATATGCACCTCCTGGGTAACACCCAAGCGATCATGCTTCATCTAGCTAGACAATTACTAAACACTGCCTTCTCACCTATGGTCAGAGGATGTTTAGTTTTAATTCCTCAAAAGTTTCCTGAGCCCCCTAAGGCAGTATCAGCTCCTACATTCCACCACTCATGCTTGTTGAAAAAGATATGGCACCATCTGTGACCAAAGGCCTCTGCTGCAAGAAGTTAGGGCAGTAGGTGAAAGTCCCTGGATCTAAGCAGAAGATGCCTTCAACTGAGGGAGAATTCCATGATTAGAAGGAAAAGATGGTTTGGAGAACATGCTCATGGTTTTGGAAGCTATTTCCTAATGGTTATTCAAATACAACAATATTGCAGATTCTAAGATCACTTGTCCGTTTTCAGGAATCCCAGCTGTCCCAGATTAAAAAAGTGTTCCAATTTATGAAACTGGTAGAATCTCTTTCTTTCAACCCAAACAGTGGCAAATTTACCCCTCAGTGAATCAAAACGAAACTCAGCATGATCTCAAATGGCTGCTTTTTGAATGTCCACTTGCAAAGAGCCAAGAAGGTTTGATTTTCTCCAAAATTCTCTCTGTTCATGAGTCCACAGAGCCTAGTGTAGAGGAGCTTTAAAATGCTGGACAGCACATCCACCCTGAGTTAGGCAGTAGCAGCAGAATTGTGTATGCATGTTCTGTACTGTAGAGTACAGGCAGATTACAGTCACTCCACTGCCTAAAGGTCTCTGAGATGTGCCTTCACTGTAGCGACTATGCTTACAGATCAAACATTTGTGTGCATGGAAACACTCCACAACTCACCTCATTGTCCTCTGTCCATCTCTCCCCTAAACCTTCTTCTCTTCTCCTGACCTCTTTCCTCACCTGGAGGGAAGTCTTGCAGAACATCTGAAGGACTTGCATTCACTGCCCCCAGCTGTCATCATCAGTTGACAATCCTTTGGTTACAGGCAGCATTGCCTCCTCTTCCTCCACTTATCTTCTCTCAGGCTATTTGATCCTTTCCTGGCTCAGAGAAGCCATCTGAGCAAACCAGGGATCCATACCCGCCTGGCTGCCACTCCAGCCATCCCCATTTTTTTATACCCTATGAAAACCACCTAAAGTTAAGCAGAGGGTGCATGTTTTTATTTCTTTAATAAATTTAAGCCAAGACCCTGGAGGTTTTTAAGCCTTCCAAAAATAGCCTTCAAAACTCAGCCAAAGTTAATGCAGCCACAATTTCCATGGAAAGCACCATCAGATGGAGGAGGTTGTGCCAGCCAGCATGCACGCAATGGCTGTTCAGTCCACTCTTCCCTTCTCACCTCAGCAGATTTTGCAAGGAGACGGGGAAAAGGTAAGGGTTGGATTCTGAAATGACGTCATACCCTCCATTCTTGAGAAGATCACCAAAGCTTTCAAAAAGTATTTGACTAAATCCCTCACAAGTGGCTGGAGGAGAAGTAAGTGTGACCTGTGCTGTAGAATACCATCACTGATGATGCTGCAGAAAGTGATGATCAGTGAGGGGAGGTCTTGGATGTGAGCAGGTTTACCCTGCCTACCAGGTACAATGCATGGCAGCTCTTGGGAGGGAATACATGAACCACTTACGCTACATTTAAAACTACGTTAGATAATTCATAAATCAGATCCCAGCAGACAGGCCTATGAAGTCCTTTACTAAATTCCCAGTGTCCAACACCAACCAAATGAAAAATCCTACTGTTTCAAAAGAGGATGCTTTGGTACTATTGTAATGATGGGCACAATAAGGAGAGGGAAACATATCTTCATTTTGTATAAAATGACGAATCTCAGCTGGAGTTGGTGGAGCAATGCTCTCTTTAGTCAACTAATGAGGGTCTGACCCTGTTTACTTACATAAATATTGACAACAGAGAGCAGAAATAGTAAGGATATGTGAACTACTAAAAAGAAAGTAGCCTCTTAGAAACATTATTCCATAATTTGAGTACCGCTGGGATTTTCAGGAATTTCCTTTGAAACACATTGGAAAGTCTCAAAAGCAAGATATTAGACTAGGCAGATCGTGGCTTGACGGTGTATAGCAGGTCATATACCAATTGGAGGTCTTCATTAAAGCCTGACATTGTACAGGCTATTGCCAAAGCTAGAACAGGCAGGATGAATTAATCAAAGATAAATATGTTGGTTTTGAGAGGAAAATACCCCTTCACCCCAAACTGGTGCTTTCTGTAAGCTATAGGGTATTCGCTACTCTAAGGATAGTAAGGTATAACTGAAAGATCAAGTTAATGAAAAGGAAAACTCTAATTTTTCCTGATTTTTCTCTTGTATGTGCATATGTTTCTATATGAACATGTGTGCACACAAGGATACTCTACTTTTTGCAGAGACTAATGGATCCGGTGTGACAGATTCAGCATCTGCGAGTTTCCCAAATTACCACACCTGCAGAAAAAAAGGGTTGTTTGATTCCCCCTGTCTGTCCCTGGCGTCGGACTTGTACAAAGCTGTGTCTCACACAGCTCAGATCTTTCAGATGCATCACTTAAGCCAGTCATGAGTGGGATGAAGTGTGGGGGACACTGAGAGGGAATGTTTTACAGAAATGAAGGGCTTCAGGGAAAGGATTGGAAATGGAAAAAGAGCCATGATCGACTGCACTTCTCTAGCTGTCAGATGCGGCTTGGAAGTCAACCAGGATGTCTAGAAAAAGCAGTTTTTCATATCCTGGTGACTAAGTTCCTCTTTCTTTTTTTTTTCTCTGATGGTTTTTAAAGTTTTTTAAATTTCACATATGCAAAAAAAAAAAAAAAAGAGCGTTATGCAAAAAAAGTCTTTTTTTATACACAAAGTTCTGTCTCCTACCAACCAGGGCAAATGTAACATTGGTGCCAACGCTGAGTGAGCTGCACATACAGAGAAAGTAAAAAGCTGACCAGAGCAGCTCTGGAAATCAAATTTTTTTTTTTTTCAAACTCTGGTTTCTAAGATTATGATTGTTATTATTTTCTGTTATTAGAGGCCCTAGGCAACAGTGAAATAGCGCTAGGCTTGGGACTAGCAATAGCAATTCTTGCCATAGACTGAACAGGCGAGGCAGGAGAATAGGTAAAAAGGTTGCAACATGCAAGGCAGAGATCAAACCGTGTAAGTGTCAATGCTGAGAGCTGAACATGGCTCTTGGACCCCACAACATTAACCAAAACCCGATTTTCCCTTACTTACACCTTGCACACCTAGAAGCATCACCAGTCCCATCACTGTAGGTTGCAGCTATGTCCTGCTGCCAGGAAGGAGGTGCTGGGTGAACAACCCCACTGAACACCAGGACCTTGCCTAGGTGACTGCATAGAAGGTAAGAGTTTCTGTCTAGGCACCCAGCTTCAAAAATTGTTGTTGCTAAAAAGAAAAACAGTATCTTTTTTCTTCTGGTGGGAATTTCTTTTTCACCTGATTAGTGGCAAATCCACACATGGCTACTGTGCTCCAGCAACCCCTTGGCTGCTCCGCTCGCTGGGGCATGTTACCAGGATGTCCTCGTGCTCACAGCCAGGGATATAAAGCTTGGAGCCATCTTAAGCTCTTTGTGGCTCCTTCTCATCAGCGTTGATAGTCTGGGTCTTCGGAGACCTCTTGGAGTTCTGTGTATATTGCCTTTCTTACTAATCTGTTAGGTATTCAGTACTTCGCATAGGGTATCTTGATAGCTTTCTCTTTCTTTCTTTTTTTTTTTTTCTTTAGGATTTTTTTTTTTTTTAAGTGGTTTTCTAGGAATAGATGACCTGCAGTGTGCCAGGTTTCCATGAGACACTCTCTTTTTGTTTTATGGAATGAGGTTTTTAGGATTCAGCCACAAAGGTAAGAACAAAATGCCTCTCCATCACAGGCAGTATTGTCTGTGTTTGACCTGAGATCACCTTCAGGACCTCTCCACATCCTGCAGCAGAAACAGTTCTGAGAGGGATATCTAGTGAGAAATTAACTGGCTGTCATGAGCAGGATCCAGAGACCAAGACAGTCCAGCTGTTTCCAGCAGAGCAAGCTTTTTCCTCTCACAAATCTGTTTGCCACTGAGGCAGAACATTTCATTGCTCTTGTCCCAGTGGCAGAAAAAGCATGGCAAGATCCAGTGTGTTCCTCATATCCCCTGCTTCTGCAATATTATGGCGTGATGTCTTCTTTTTTTCTGCCCAAAATATTTACGCATAGACAAATGAGGAAACAAAAACTTTCCTAGCAGTGGCTGCAGTTCTTCATGTGCTTCATTTTTTAACTATTTCAGAATAACTCCTTTCCTTTCCTTTCCTTTCCTTTCCTTTCCTTTCCTTTCCTTTCCTTTCCTTTCCTTTCCTTTCCTTTCCTTTCCTTTCCTTTCCTTTCCTTTCCTTTCCTTTCCTTTCCTTTCCTTTCCTTTCCTTTCCTTTCCTTTCCTTTCCTTTCCTTTCCTTTCCTTTCCTTTCCTTTCCTTTCCTTTCCTTTCCTTTCCTTTCCTTTCCTTTCCTTTCCTTTCCTTTCCTTTCCTTTCCTTTCCTCTCCACTGCCCTATGATGGAACAGAAACAGTGGTGTCCTTTAACCCACTTCCAACAGGAGCAAAACCCATTGTGTGCACCCAGCAGTGCCCACGTCAGCTTGAGGCTTGCAAAGGCTGCACGAGGAGAGGACGCTCATCACAACAAGGGGTCCCAGAACTTCTCTTTGAGAACATCTGATCGGCACTTTCTGCTCTTGACGCCAATCAGGCAACAGTGCTCCCTCCTTTTCCTGGAAGACAACCTGGTTCCTGCAAGGGATTTCTGTTGTTGCAGTGTGCAGGGACTGGATCATCACTTACGAGGATGCCAATAACCTAGGAACAAAAAGACAAACTGTGATTTAGGCTAAAATAATTTTGAAACCTAATCTCATTCCAGAACTTTCTTAGTTTCCCATCCGTGCAAGCAATGGCTGGGATTTCGCAGGATGCTGAGCTGGCTCAGACTCCTATGTGCATTTAGTATTGGAGAGGCTGATGTAAAATAAGAAGGTACCTATACTAGGCAGGATGACCAAATATCTTGATGCTGTCTCTGGCAAGGTAAAAAGTGAGAAACATGAGAAGCAAAATAAGAGGAAATAGGCAGATTTTTTCTACTTTTCATTGGATTACTGCAAGTGAACTCCATTCAATTTGTAACTCCTTAATATATTAGTGGGTATGTTTTGATTTTTGCTGCTCCTATTTGAGTGTTATCTGAATGTCATGTTACTTCAGATTTAAGGCTCTGTATCAGCAACATGCAGCTTATAATGCACGTGCCTTACCGTGCAGTAATTCATAAAGTAAGTTACAGAGTCTGTGGCTCAGTATGTTTGTAGAGCACCTGTAACAAGGGCTCTTCAAGCCCCCTCTTCCAAAGGGAAATTCTGTAAATATATTTTCAAAGTCCCTTTATAATATTTGTTTTTTTCCATTGGCTTAAAGGTAGGTTTTGGATAATCTTTGTACATGATGCTTCTCTCCCTCAAAAAATTCAAATTCTGATGAGGGGAAATTTAATGTGCTGTCTGATATGAACTTTTTTTTGTTTGATGAAAATATGAACACTATACATATACACATACATATACATATACATACATATGTATATATATATATGCCTACACATATGTATGTAAATGTGTATAGAAATGCTTCCATCTAGTGAATGAAATGATAGGGATAGCGCAGTGACAAATAAATGGTACATGATCTAAAAGTGTTATGCAGTTAATAGTGTTATTTCCTCCCCCCTCCCGCCCCCCATATACCTGTAAAGGAACAGCTTGAATCAGAGAATCACAGAATATCCTGAGTTGGAAGGGAGCCACAAGGATCATCGAGCCAACTCCTGGCTCCACATAGGACCACCCAAAAATCAGAATGTATGTCTGACAGCGTTGTCCAAATGCTTCTTGAACTCCAGCAGGTTTGGTGCCGTGACCACTGCCCTGGGGAACCTGTTCCAGTGACTGAAAAGATGCGTGAACAGCTACTGCCTTGTCATGGGGTTGGCAAGTCACACAAGCTTTCAGTGTAGGTTTTAGTTGAGAATCCAGTCCTGGACATCAGCATAGATTAGATAAACACTTTTTTTTGTACTGATAACCCTTGAAATCATCATGAGCCATGTGGGTGTGCTGTCCAATATACTCCCCTAAATAAGAAGTTGATAAATAGCTTCTATCATAGATTTGTCCTTTAGGGACAATTTACTCTGGAATCTACAGGAGTACGACAGTGGAACTGGCTCAGGGCTTGGAACTGTTAAGCCATCTTGGTGTCAGAAAATCACATTGTTTTTATTGAATCAGACATGCTAAGCAAAGCTCTTTTTATTGCTTTCCTGCAGCTGCAGTCAGTCTTTACGCTTGTGCAATAAGTGCACTGTCATCATCCGTCAGCGTAGGTGTCAAAGAACATGAGCAGGCGAGACAAGCAGCCAGCTTTCACGTCTTCTGGGTCGGTGTCATATACAAACATATACAGCATCGTTGACCATTGGCCAATTCATATCTACACGCAATGGATCTGTTCATTGTTCACAGTGTGGTCAAAGGGCTACGATCTGTGTGCAGCAGGAATCCACGGCTCCACGGCTTTCTGACACCTGAATAAGGATGAGTTTCTTTTTCTGCAGGAGACTGCTCAGTCTTTTCTCCTTTGAGAAATCTTGAGTGAACACATCATCTTTCTCCATGCTGTCCTGATGAAGTTGAGCATATCCAGTTCTGGTCCATCATCAGTGAGTTGTAGGTAATCCAGGATCAAACAGTGTAAGTCCTGGGCTGTTCATGATCAGGGTCCTCCTTATCATTTCAAACATTTCTGCAGCATCCATCTAGGACAACTTTGGGGTTTCTCAAAGTAATATTCTTAATAGTTCCACAGCTGAAGCAAAGGTAGGGATAAGCTTTGCATACCATCATTTATTTCTAAAGAACAAACATAATGTTTGCATTTTTTTCAGGGATGTGGCTTTTGTAAAGACTGGGTTGAATTTCATTCCAATGGGCAGAGTTACTTGCCCAATAAAAGCTAACTCTGTGCACAGAAAGTGGTATTTATTAAAGTTCATTTTCAGTCCTTTTGTGTTGATGCATTACAGAGTCCTTTTCGTGTACTTCAGAAGTCTTCTAGAGTACAGCAATATCATCCAGACCACACTGGACAACTAGGCTGCTTACTGAAAGTCATGAACAACATTTTCTGAAAAAGTGTGTGGCTGCTGATATGAATGCTTTAGGGCAAACATTTAAAATGGGAAATTATTGTCTATAATACATGCAGCATTAGTTGGTGAGACCCACTCTGTACAGCAAAAGTATGAAACATCTTTGTCCATCAGAATAAATTCTTGTTCAATAGTGACATGCTTACTGGATATGGCTTCATCTGGCCTCCTTAAGGTCATGCATATATGAATATTTTCAGCCTAGTTCTTTTCTTGTTCCTATGTTCTTTCCTATGATTATTGGTGAAACCCATTTCAAAATTGGATCCGGCTACAGAATCACAGACTCACAGAACAGGTTAGGTTGAAGAAGACCTCTGGAGGTCATCTGGTCCAACCCTGCTGCTCAAACAGGGCCACCTAGAGTTGCCCAGGACCACGTCCAGGCAGCTTTTGAATATCTCAGTACCATTGTTCCAAGCTCATTTTCTTAAGCTGTTTTGCTACAGGTGTTTCACCACAGTGGCAAGCATAATTTTTGCTGTCTTTGTGTCGTATCACGTCAAGTAATTGCTGTCTTCACAAGGTCTTGGGCCGAGGGGAACTGCTTGAAGTAATTGTAGAAGCAGTAGCAAACACATCATGTAGTATGGTATGCAGTTTTGTGGATGATTCTTTTATATCAGGAGGACAGTCACAGACTACAGAATAAAGCCAGACAGGTGTCTACAGTGTCTATACTATCCCTATGGTTTTATTTGCAATATCTATTGAGTCACCTGTAGAACCAAATTCCTGCGCTTGGCTACACATAAATTAGATTTTTATTTTTTATTTATTTTTTAGCTTTCATACCTCAGATTTATACTCCACATACTGATACCCCACCCAATGCAGAGACCATCTTCAGGTATTAACCCATACCTGAGCCACCAGAGCTATCTGCATCATTGGCTGTCTGTCCAGTGGCTGGAAACTACCAGTGTGGCGTTTAGGAGTGTATCCGCAGGAGGGACCAGCCCATGGCTGTACCAGCAGCAAGCCGGTGGATGCATCCAAGAGCTGGCTCCTATTTTCTCTTTACCTCCTACCTTACCCCCAGTGTTTGGGCTGCTCCCTCTGCTGTCCATGACCAGTTTCCAGATTTGCCCATCTCACTCCCTCTCCGGCCACTGTTGCAGCTTTACTAGCTAATTGCATTTTGTGTTCTTCTTTTGCCTTTCCAGGACATAAGCAACAACATGGTACGTAATTACCAGTCTCTGTTGAAAGAGCAGTAGCAGTACTGCTGCTCAGTACTGATGTGCGTGTTTTTCCACACTGATGGAAGTGTTTTTCTATACTGTACCTTTGTGGACATCACCACACCGGCCAGCAGCCATGTGCGACTCCTTGGGAGCAGAAAGTCTAACAGAGTAAGCTCTAGTTTGCTGATCCCTGTACCAGCAAATACATGCATTATAAGAGCAGCATAAACAGAGATTGTCCTGGCTATAGGGCAGCCAGGGAGATGCAACTGAACTTGCCAGAGAGTTGGCCTTCTTGGTAGACGCCTGGGCTAGCAGCCAGGGGACTCAGGTTTAATTTACAGTTAAGTCATCTATGTTTATTTCTCAGAAAATACATATTTAAAAATTCTGAAATTAAAACATGGCTAAAACTCTCTACAGTAAACAGAGGTCTTTAAAGGAAAGAATGGCTGCCAGCTTTGCTTTTTGTTCAAGCTGTAACGGATTTGAAGTTTACTTTTACCCAAGGCTTAAAATGATGCTTGAGACAGTTCTTCAAAAGGAGCTGCACATCTGTGGAAGCACACGCTGAGTACTTCAGATAATGCTAAATCTGGGTCGGATGCCCCAGAGATCAAGTCAAAGAGAGAAGTGATTGTTTTGCTTTTGATATCTACCCTCCCTCCCCCCCTTAAAATGGGTGACATTTCAGCTGCGGGCACATTGTCAGTAGCCTGAGATCAGAATAGCTGACAAGTACTTTCAATTTGGGATAAAACACAAACAAGCGATAGAGGTCATGAGTTAAAAAAGTAGGACATGCTGTTAAGGTTCTCAGACCTCATTGTTCTCCCACAGAGAGGAAGCTGTAATATCTCCCTGTATAAATTGTACATCATGGTGGTGAGGGAAGCTCTAACACAGACTGACCGCTACTCAAGAGAATGCTTCTGCTGTGTAATTACTTGAAAAATGAAAGTTTTTAGTGGACAGGGAGGTAAACAGGACACAGTTTTTTTTTTTTCTTTTCTCAGGATTCTTGTATCCATGGCTTCAGCAGAGCCTGTGTCAACCCTTACATGATGGGAACAAAACAGCTTCATGCAGTCTGTTGAGCCTCCCGTGTGATGCAGAGCAGGACATCCTGGTGCAGAGGGGCAAATTTCATTGTGCGCTTCAGGGGTCTAGATGTTCTTTTCAAAACTCCAGAGGTCTTAGGCAATAAAGAGTAACATTTACTGACCTTTGCCTTAATGATAATTTCCTCTCAAAAAGGTTTTATTAGGAATTAAAAAGGTGGTGTTTTTTTTTTTTTTTAGCATTGAAGTGGCTTTTAGAGAAGAAGCCCCTCTACCAGAATTTAGCTGAACTAGGAGTCCATTTCTGCTGGTCTTAGTTCCTCTGTGTTGCTCTGTAGATGAGCCCTGCGGATATATGTCTCCTAAAGCGTGACTGGTGTCTCCAGCGTTACCTTCTGACCTAACAAATCTCAGTCCTCATTCTCTGAGCTCCTTTCTTTGAGGACTCTGGAGGAGTGCTGTAGTTTCTTTCCCATCCTGCTGCCTTCTAAATGCTCAGAATCACTTTTTTTTTTTTCCTTTTACACGTGTATCTATCTTACTCCTCCCAATCTAAGTGTTAAGAATCAAGGGATCTGGGATCTGGTAACCTACTCCAAGCAGCCCTCGCAGCTGTTAGACTTCCTGTGATGTGTGTTCAATGTGAGAAATCCCTTCCCTGTGGAGAAACTTCACCCTGTCATGACATGTTTCAGGACTGTCAGCATAGTTCCTTATTCTGGCAGCCAAACAAGACTTAGCAGATCTTCATGAAAATTATTTCCTTCTGTTCACAAGCCATGAATGAAGATACTTACCAAGCCCCACGCAGATCTTGCACAGGTTTTATGTGTTTCCACCACAGTCCTTGAAGGAGTGTCAGACAAGAAACACCAAGTACGACTAGCAGTGTGAAAACTAGCCATAGCCTGCCGACAGTAAGCTGATTGTCCAAATGTACCAAATCTGTATACATCTGACTGCAGGCTGACTACAGTGAACTTCCTGATTCTCTGAGAAGCTGAAGGGACCTGAAGGGTAGTCAACATACTTTACCTTGCTGCAGAGCCTGGAAGGGCTTTGGTGACCTGGGTTGGTTTAGAAACTGCTGAACCCAGTCCCAGAGTTCATTGGCTGTTCTTTCCATAGCTTTTCCCTGGCTCACAGGAAAAGTGGAGGGATGGTTTGCTCTCTCTTAAAGTCCTTTATTCTGCCAGCCCTTCTCTGCATGTGCAATGGTTTGTAGAAGCAGGTTTGAGGAGGCCTTATAGCTACGGTAGATGAGCAGTAGCAGCATCTTTCCCGGGAGGAATACTGCGTAGGGAGTGCTGCAGCTCCTTCTATTGATTTCCCAGCAGCTCTTAGCAGGAAGTTTAGGCTCTCCATGTCCTTCATGTGCTCTGTGTGAATGCCCTGATAACGATATTCACTCAGTGTAATGGCTTCATAGGCACTGGGGAGGGACTCATGCCACCTGATTATTGACGTCTTGAAGTCAGGCATCGAATCTTCTTGCTTGGCCTCAGTACCCTCAAATGGGTACCTCTATGTTGATTCATTGGAACTGTCCTAGACATTTATCTTAGGATAAGTTGTCCTCAGAAGGTGACTATCACTCTCTATTGCTTGTAGGCTGGAAGTTGACTTTGTAGTCAGATAAGCCAGATCCCACAGTAGCTAACTTTTTCTGGCTGATCTCTTAAGAAAAAAGATTTTTTGACTTTTTGTTTGATGGCTTTCTTTTCTTTTTCTCTAACATGAAAGAAAATCTGCTTGCAGTAACACACACACTTAAGAACTATACAGTCAATATATTCGAATGTTTAGTTAGAAGCTATTGTCCAGCTTAGTTTAGTTTTTGGCCCTGCTCATCAAGCTACATGTTTAATTTTTCTTAGTTTTCAAACTACAAACAGTTTAAAAGTTTTAGAACTGTGTTTATCAACTCTGTTTGCAGGATCTACCACTCACCTGGAAATGTAAAATCTATACCGTTAGCCCACAGCTTCAGGAGTCAAATCAAGTATGCTTCTTCCAGATGCAGGTTAGGAAGAAAGAGATTCATTGCCTTGCAAGAGTAAAAAGGGAAGGTGGAAAGTGCACAAGGTGTTCAGAGACTGTGAGAATGGGGAACCAAGTAAATACTTGCAGAGAGAAAGAAACGCAACATTTACTGTGCCAATGGAGCAACCGCTGCTGTACTGTCATAGTAACACAAATAATAAATATTCTATTAAAGGATGAGTTATTGCTGGTGGGCATGCCAAAAGCTCATAAAATAAGATGCAGCCTTGCTGGAGAGATTGTGCCTAGGCCTGTGAGAGACATCATCTCACAGGGAATAGGGAATATTCCCAATAGTAGGGAGTATTAGGGAACAGACAGTAAATAAGCTCCACCTTGCACACACTGGGAGACCACATCTTAGTGGGGATGAGCAAGAAGGGTGGAAGACTGATTCTGAAGTCTGTTTTGCTCTCCTGCTCACTGCAAACACAGTGAAGAAAGCTATCTTGCTTTTCCTGCGGGTTCTCTCCAAAGCCTTCCCTGTTTGTTGAGGAGGGCAGAGCTTTTGACTGATGTAGCAGTGGGCAGCTCTGTGCTTGTGATGGGATTCTGACTTTATCAGGAAGTGTTTAATCAGCTGTAGAAGTCACTTACTATGGTTTGCAGAGATGTTCTTACACATTTAATAAGTGCAATATTAAATAAACAGCTGATGCTGAAATGATGAACGTGTAGGTCACAACAGGGCCCCTGAGGGCACCCACAGCCCTGACTGTCCCTGCCCACTGCCGAGTGCTGGGTGGCATTGTCCCACTTGATGTCCCCCCTCCGCGTGCCCGCGGTGGCTGTGGGACGGGAACAGGGCTCTGCTGAGGGTGCTGTGGTGCGCGGGGCCGGTGTAGGTAAGGCAGTGAATCGGCCTGGTTGCTTGGCGTGCACATGGTTTGCAGTAACACAGTCCCAGCAGATTTGGCAGCTGGTTTAGGTCTGGTTAGTTACCACGAGATTTTTGCTCATTTTGTTCCTAGCTGTGGATAAAACTTAAAAGCAGTTTGGCTAACCATCTGTTTTGGGACGTTAATACAAAATAAAACTCTGATCCGAACTACTCTGGTTTTGCTTTGCTCAAACCAAAACCAACTGTAATTTTTTTTTTTTTAATATGAAACCAGAGAGCTTTATCTCCTTCCCTTGACTCTTATGATTCAGCTGAGTGGGACCTAGATGCAAACCGCTGCTGGTTTGGGATTTTAAATCCAAGCCCACACAATGAGGTTTAGCAAAACCAAAACCACATCTCTCATTGCCCACCTCCACTAAATACAAGCTGAGGACACAGAAAGCTGTAGCACTGACTGCTGTGCTTAAAAAATCCACTGGGTTTGTGTAAGTGTAGGAACAGTAAGTTAGCATCCTCTCCGGTGGAAAGTAAGGCCTGCATCTGAAGCCTGGCATTTCTCTCATTTTGTCTTAATATTCTCAGCAGGGAATTAGTGGTTTCACTGGCCTTTTGATAATTATAATTATTTTCAGCTATGAAAAGGTTTTCCAAGATGATCTTTTGAATAGAGTGAAGAACTATTTTAATTTTCAAAGCTACAAATAACTGATTATGTCTAAAAATGTGAAAAGTGATAAAAAATTGGAAGCAGACTGTCTGAAGAGTGTTTCAGATCATGAATTACCACTATTTTTTCATGCCCATGGTCACTGATTCCTTTTGTGACTTCCTTGCATTGGCTAGCTTTACCCACAGTACAAAAGTTTGACTCATCCTTTTTAGTAAGTACATTGCACCCTCATATAGTCTAGCTACAATAGTCAATAAATATTACTCTTTTTGCCCGTGCAGAGAAGAGCAAGTGAACGCAGCTGCTAATGGAGTGCCAGGTTTTGGCTGGGCTACAAAGCCCATTAAAATGGCAGAGCCAAGACAGTGACAATATTTTGGCATGACTTCTCAGTGGTCAAAGTGACCCTATATATCATTTTCTGTATTTATTTTTCTATATGTATACAGTCACCTCAATGACTTGGCGTGCTTTCTAGTCACGCCAGCCAAACCAGACCTTTTCATTTGGCTCTACCTTCAAACTTTCTGGCATGTCGACTTCTACCAGGAAAGTTAGCTAGCAGAGGAGCCTCTAATCTCAGCTGGGATGTAGCTGTCTATTTTTGCTACAGTCATCAGGACACAGAAGGGAGAATCTCTGTTTATTTTCACATAAGAGATACAGAGAGTAAAGACAAATAGAAAAAGCTAAGCAGGAAGCAGCAGAGTAGGTGTTACTTTTTAAACCAAGTACTGTGTGAAGTCTTTAAACATGACAACATAAAACCACATACAGTTTAAAGCTGTCTAATAAAACCAGTTACTAGAACACTCTTGTCTGAAAACACCTGCTTGGTTTAGCTTAGGAATTTGTTGATTCTACATCCTTTGCGGAAGTGTGCAAGTAGTCATTTTCTCCCAAGTCACAACTGTATCTTAGTTTTTGGAAAAAATAAAATTAAAATAACTCCTTCCACACATTTTCATTTGGGAGGTACAGGATATACTCTGTACTGCTCTGCTGAATCTTCTAGTGAGTCAATAAATTTTTAGTATCCATAATACTTATATTTGACATCAATTTTTTAATATCTGTGATAGCGAAGAGGTAGCTCTGAAAAGTTGTTCCAGTATATTTGCAAAAATGACGATGTGTTTGCACTGTCTTAAGATCTGAAGGAAATATTTCATATGTTTATAAGCAATAGTAAACCACAGCATAGTGGAATTCATCCGGATGAATACAACGTGAAGCCAAACAAGGGCTATCTTTTCTTGATTTCTGAACGGTTCAAAGCAACACCTGAGTCACAGAATTGCATAAATATTTTCTGGACCACTGGTGGTCATCTAGTCCGACCTCCTCATGGAGCTGGACTATCATTAGCACCAGATCAGATTGGAGAGAGCCATCTTCTAAAGTGTGTTGAAAGAACAAAATGCTGGTATGACATTCTGGTGGTGTCCAGTCATCCAAAGACAGAGTAATAGTTTCACAATAGTCTTGTGAGATGCAGATTTATAATTATTGCATGTGATGTAATTTAAATTGTAGGGCCAATGGCAATACAGGGGAGAGAAATGCTTTGTTCCACCTTTGGGCTGTGAATAGAAAACCTGCATCCTGACATATACTCAGTGAGATTTTCTTTAACCTTTTTTAGGTGTCATGAGAGCTTGGACTCGCCATAAAAATATTGGCTGTATTTTTTTTATGATCTTCATCATTCCCTGACTGTACCTACAAGTAGGCAAATAGAATTCACTGGTATAAAATCTCTGAAATACCTGCTTTGCCAACACCAGATATGCCCTGCTATCATTCGACATGGCATAAGATTTGGACACCACCCGGGTATGGAGCACCCATACTGCAGCTGAGCTGAGCTGTGGGTACTGTCCCCATGCATGCTTACAGGCTGGGCAAGCAGAAGGGAAAAAGGTCAGCTTAAATTTCAGCAGATACTTTAGCTCAGCAGATGCCTGGTGACTTATAAAACACTGCTGCATTTCTTATCCCTTGAAAGACATAGGCTGTTAAAGCTGGAAATTGCAATGAGATACTCGTCTAGTAAGCCTGCTTTATGTTTACCACTTGTAGAAGCTGAACAGTGAATAGCAGGCTGTGAGGACAGTTTCTTAGCTCCTTTAATGCCAACCTTTCCCTCAATGTTCGTGCTGTCACCAGTACTACAGTGAGGAGAGACGCAGAGCAGAAGTGCAGCTTTGTGCCACCCCTCCCGCCCCCTAAGCAGCACTGAAGTAGTTAACTCCTGGTGTCATCGATCACCTCCTCCCTTTGCTGATGGGTCATTCTCACACCATGCCAAAATTGTGAGAACTGGCACAGCATGAGCCTCCCTCATGGATCTGGCACTTGCATGTACAAAAACTACAGGTGTGCTTGAGTTCATATTTTTCATATTTGGGAGGACTATCCATTGCTGGGTTAAAAAAAAGAGAGCAAGGACCACAAGAGCAAGGGGCACCTTGGACCACAGGCACAATTTACATCCACAATCCTTCTTCAGAAGGACTCTGCTGTCCATCAGAAGGCTTTAACTGGAGGCACAATATTTCCTCTTAACTCTTCATTGCTTGATTTGTGGTAAATACCAGAGCTCTTCATTTCCTCCAGAACCGGCTGGTGTATTAGATAGGGAGGAACGGTGCAGAAGTCCAAGCACCTGCTGCGAGATCTTAACTTTCAGCATGGCCCTCAGCAGAGCTGATAGTTTGTAAATGTAATAATGTGCATGCAGGAGACACCATCCAGTACTGTCGCTCCTGCTGAACTGTAGCAGCATCTTTGAGGTCCTCTGACTGCCAGGCAAGGGTGAGGTGATGAGCGCTGGGCTCATCCTTCAGAGTAGTGAACGTTTCAGGAGCTGTGGCTCCTCTAAAAAGTGACCTCCAACGGCTGCAACCTGGGGGCTTTTCAGCGTGGTCAAGCCCATATTAGGTGGCAGTATGGCCAACCTGGTGTTTTCATGGAGAAAAATAACGGAACTAGTTCTCTAACCCACAGCAGCAGCATGCTTCTGATGTTAGAATAGAATGAACTGCATCTGTTTAAACCACCTGTGGGTCCAGCCAGTGATTTCCAGGACCACAGCATCCTGTTACAGCAAACCGCTCCGAAGATGGTTCAGATACACTGTCAAACAGGATTTGGCCCGGTGACTGTAACCAAAGTCAGAATGTTTATTACCAGTTAATTTGTACACATGCCTGTGGCTCTTATTCTAGGAAACAACCTCCCTGGGTGACTGTGAAATGCTGCTATTTCTGCTGCAAAAAGTACATTTTTCCTGTTGCAGACCAACTCATCTTGGAAGCGCTGCTCAGCTGATGTAGCTGTTTGCTGAACGTCCTCTCCTCCTATGTAGGAACTTCTGGCATAGTGCGATAAGCAATGTAGATGTATGGCACCTGCATCCACTTTATTGTAACTGTAGGACAGGGGATCAAATTCAGCCTTGGTGCAAGCAAAGGAAATTTTGCTGCTGCAGGAAAATATCCATATTGCATACGGGCCTTGTTTTCCTCCCACAGAATGAAGACGGGGAGCTGACTTCATGATATTATTTGAAACCAGCAGGAAGAAGTAAATAACTGGTCTGCAATCTCCAGACACATTCTAGTTGGAGATTTTTAAGGCTATTTGAGCATTTTGAACTACATTGTTTCCCCCTGAGCAGAAAAATTCTTCCCTGCCATTCTGCACCTTCTATTGATCATGGTTCAAGGATCAAAGTAAAGTGCATTTTGTGAGAAGCAAAGGTTAAAGTCATTCGCAAAGTTTCTTGACTGCTGGGAGTTCAGGGGCAAGCATTTGGGCAGCAAATACAGGCTACAGCCCTCAGTCCTGCTGTCTGTCCACATCCTGGCATCTGTTCTGAAAATCTTTGTGCTACTGCAAGGACTTCCTGGTGCATAAAAAGCAGCACAGGATCTCAAAAACATGGAAGAAGTCATAACCCATGTGTCAGACCCACAGACCGGGTTTATCGATACGGTATTTTTCCTGCATTCACAAATGAAGTGCTTATCTCTCTCTCCTGCTTGTTAAAGGTGGGAGGATTTTGTTCCTCAGGTTTAATGAAGCACCAAAAGTCATGGCTTTATTTATTGATAAGCCTTTCCAGGGTGCCCGTCACTGTAGTATCTGAGGCCACTCAAGCCATGACCCCGCCACATTCCTCGGGAGGCAGGGAAAGGTCCGAGGGGTTTATTGCTGCTGCCTGGGAGCTCACCCATCACTAGCTGAACTGGTGCTGAATGTGCTGCTGGAAGCATTGCTGCTGATACCCAAGCCTGGCTGTGGAGGTGGGATGACCATAACAATATTTGGCTTGCTGTGGTATGAGACACTGTGCTTGGAAAACAGTTTGAGAGAGGCTGAATGGAAGGGACAATAAGGCAGAAGCTGCTAATCCCTTTAACACGTGCACAGTAATTGGTATGAAAGCTTATGCACCTGAATCTACTTCAGATAGAGAATAAAAGTGAAAGCAGTGCTGTTTTTCTGCAAGACCACTATCAGTATTTTAAAAGGCTCTTATAAAAGCAAGATCCTAAAATGTCACGTGAAGTTCAAATCTAAAACCTGCATCTTTTCTGGGTTTTCCCATTTCTGACAACAGCAAAAAAATTGCAGCTTAGGGAAACTCCCACGAGTGGAAATATTATTTATGGCTTAACCTCTTTTTTCTTCACAACACAGTACTATGTACTTAGAAATTAATTGAAAAATAATAATAACAAAAAATTAGGAGAACTTTTCACCTCACTTTTTCTTTTCCCTTACCACTGCTGAATATGGAATGGGGAAGCAGGTGTCATAAATCCACAAAATAATTATTCCCCATTTGCTATATTACATTTTATTTATATTCCCTTGCTGTTATTTTATGTTAAATCTGCAACTCCTCTTGTTAGGTTTTAGCTTCCACCCCAGTGAATGAACACATAGCACATAACCACTGTTGCCACAGAGATTTCTTTTCCAGAGCTTAATTACTCTCTGGTTATGTTCATGAGAGTTTTAAATATTTCTGAGGGACCTTGGTAACTGTAAATTTTTGCCACAAAGTTGCTTTTTGATTGTAAAATAACTGTTTTATCAGGCACAAAATCATCAGATGTTTTGCCTTTAAAGGTTATGTTGACTTTCATATAAAACCTAATAAGATTTTTAGGCGATCTGCCCCTCTCTGTCAAGTTCTTGGGGAAAGGAGCTGTGGACTTCCACAGTGTTCACCTCAGATTGGAGAGTTTGCAAAAAGTGAAGTCTTAGTCTAGGATGAAGTCTGTTGTTTCTCATTACTGGAGTGATGAGAACCTGTTCTTGATGGTGTCCTAGATACCTACAGGACTTAAAGAAGATGCTACCACCATCAGAAGCATGTAGTCAGGAGCTGCTGGAGGAGTTATAAATAGCTGAATATTGCCAACAAGCTCAGGGAAGCCCAACCATAGATTTCTCTTTTCTCGCCTACATTTTAGATAGCTGTATGGCATTCCCGTGGTTATGTTTTTGCACCATTAGACCTTGCGTTCTTTGCTTCAAACAAGCTCCCCCAGGCAGGGTAAGAGGCTGCAGGCCGTAATGGCACAGCAGCTGTCTGGCCATGCTGAGCAGAGCAGGGTAGAGTGGAGACACCCGAGTCAGCACCCATCCACACTGATATGTGCAGGCGTCTTGGTGTGGCCCTGAAAATAATATTGTGGTAGCCCGCCTCCGCACCAACGCTAAAGAGGATTGCCTTTTGTCATGCAATACTGCTGCCACCTCTGGACTAACATTTTTCCCATTTGCTTGGGAGTCTCTGAGCCATGCTCCGCTGAATGGGGTAGACAGAGTAAAATTTCCTTCTATTGAAAGCGTACCACTTTGCAAAACAGCAGTGAAGTGGAACACGAGTGTGCATAGCCTCCAGGACAGTTGGCTGTGGAGAATGGATAATCTGAGATCGTTCTGGGAGGAACTGCTGTTTCTTTGTCCCACCAGGAGCACAATCAGCATCCTTAAGATCTTTTCTCCAGTAAACCCGGGTTTCAGTCTCAGGCTTCTTTCTTCATAGTCAAAATTGCTTTGTTTCTTTCTAATTATCTTCATGTAAAGATTGAAACAGATGGGTAAAATTCATCCTCTTTGTTGATTCCAAAGACCTCAGTTGAGCAGTAATATGAGACTGGCCTGTATTTAGAAAGCTGATACGGTTAAAGTTTGAGGAGCTAAATGGTGGTTCAAGATACGCACCATGTAACAGGAGAGCTGGAGGGAGAGCACAAGTTACACTCCCAGCGGAAGCAGGTTATTTAGCACAGCATGGAGGCATGCTCCATCAGGTGATTCAAAGGCATCCACCCCCCTTGGACGCTGACCCGGCTCTTATTACGTCCGAGTGGGGACCAGTCCGGGCTGTTTCTCCACCAGAGATGACCGAGACCTGGCTGGCGCAGAGGCAGGTTAATGAGACGGGGAGCAGTACCGCGCTGGGTTGGAGACGCACTGATTCACTGTTTCCAGCAGGTGATTTTTGCCAGTGCAGCTCCTCAGGCCCTTGTTACAAGTGAAAACAGCTTTGCCCATGGGCACGTTCTCTAAGGAGAGCAGCTGTTTTCATAAAAACGATTAAAATCTGTACCAACGAGACATTTTATCAGAATTCAGGCCAGGACCACACCCCCCGCCCCGACTAGCTCCCCCTGCAAATCTACTTGCAGGTGTTTCAAGAGGGAAAGTTGAGAGAAGGAAAAAAGCAAAGCTTAGCCAAAAGTAAGCATGACTAACAAATTACTCATAATTAAGGTTTGTTAATTGCATAGAACCCAATTAAACCTTTCCACGTCTAAAATGGAATAACTTATGCTCACAGCAGAGCTGTTTAGCTATTAGACGTTTTTGGTGACACTTGTCTGTTGATTTGCAGTTAGATAACTTCTTGGCTTGAAGCCATCCAGGACTGAGCTAAGAGACTTTTTGTACATGTGTTTGCAGCACATTTTCACAAAGGGTTGCCAGAGTTTGGCCCATGATGACTAGTGAGTGGATTTATTACATTATTATTTTAGATTGTTATATTATTATTATGCATGACTGACATCGTGAAATTCTTATGTTACAGAACTATGTAGAGTTAATGTAAAACAGTAAGCCAGAGAGGCATTTTTCATAAAATTCCAAACTAAAGTGCAAATTTTATGTAACTGAAAAGTCATGACTTTATGTAGCATTTAGAATGAGAATACCTCCCCCAAACATGTTGCCTCAAAGTGGACCTAGCAGAAACCTTTCCCATGATTCAAAAAAAATGCAGATGACCAAAAAATGATCATTTCCAAGTGTGTGTGCCTCTTCCCTTCTCAGTTCCAGCTGGGACCACAACTGGAAATACCAAAATACCACAGAAATGTAGTTCTTGTGGTACTTCCAGCCCAGGCAGAAGCAGGAAGTATTAGAAATCTTCCAATAAATCATGTTTTCATGAGATTTCCAGCATAGTGTTGCAAGCTCCAGAAGTTTGGATAATAAACCCAGCTCTGCTTGTCCATCTGAATCAAACACTTTGCCCTCAGGAGACTTACCTTTATAGTCAAGGCCTGTTCTGTCAGAGATGCTGCTGATACTCCTTCTAAGCCAAAACACATCTTCAGTTTCATATTAAGTCCAGCTATAAATTGGATTAAATCTTGTTATGAAAGACAGATTTAACTTGGGCCTTCCATTCGTGTTAGCTTCAAGGCAGGGTTTTCTCCCAGAACAAAGGCAACTGCAAGGCTCAGCATTTTGAATACCCATGGCAGAAGAGCTGCAGCAGGCTGGTCTTTGGGTGCACACCTGTGTGTGGACAGGCAAGAAACAGTATTGTACCAAGGAGAAGAAAAAACACAGCCTGCGCGGCACTGGTCTATTTGGCCCTGGCAGAAGAGAGAGGACTTCTATGCTCAGCTGGTGAGTCAAAGAACTTGAAGGCCCACAGGGAGAGCTGCATCTCTGACGGACCCTAACCTGCCCCAGCAATCAACTCTTCCTTGTTGTACCCAACTGCATCAAAGCCACTGGGCCCAGCACCAGCTTCTCCCCCTAAGCAATACAACCTGCTAGACACTGGGTTGCGTGGTTGGCAGTTGCGAAGAGGAGTGCTCACCAGAGCAACCCAATTAGGTCTATATGATGCTGCAGTATCAGGCGTGGTTTTCTGTCCTTTCGGTTCCCAGCTTTGCTGAAACCACTGTAAGGAATCAGGTCAGTGTGATCGCACCAAAAGAGTTTCATTGTCTGCTGGTTGAAATTTCGCCACAGACAGATCACAAGATTTGCATGACCTTGTGATCTCTTTTGTGAGCAGTGGCTGTGCAACAGATCCCCCAGTAAGATAAGACAACATGAGGGCTTACACAAAGTAGGAAATTTTACTAGAGATATGGCTTGCCACTCTCCACTTTTAAAGAGATAACACCTACATTTCAGGCTCAGGAAAAATAAAAAAAGACTCAAAATCTGTATTCTCTTTTGAGGCTGAGCATGATGCCAGTTCTGCAGTCCTTAACTCATAAGACATCTCTGTACTAGGAAGATGAAAAGCAATAGTTACTGGCAAACACTTCTTTGCTGAATGCAGCACAAGTGGGATAAACCCACAGTGACCGCCATTGCAGCAGGGATTGTTGAGGGGGTTGTAGCGTGAGGCGGGCTTGTTCCTCCCGTGTTCCCTTCACACTGCCGTTGAACATGCGTGGCTGATCTTGAGATGGCTGCGAGAGCTGCTTTTGTGCGGCTAACCTCCCGGGTTATGGGCGGCAGAGAGGAAAAGGAGGGCACAGCTCACCTCCTAGTATTTCGACTGCGGATTCAGTGTCTGCCAGAGGAGGTGACTGGAGGCACCCCCTTCACCCTCTTGCGTGCAGCTTTGCTGGGCGGCTGTCATCTCTGCTTTCTGCATGCTGCACGGTTACGTTTCCCAATCCCCTGGTGACTGCAGACACAGGCTGTTATTTTGTTTGGTGCAGACTGTCACAGAGGGAAATGTGTTCACGCAGAAACATTGCTTTTGTTCCTGTACTTTTGTTCCCCTCATTTAAAATGTGAATATATCTGCTTGCTCTTTTGTATGGAAAAAAAACCACTAACTATTTCCTGAGTTGGAAGTCTGAAGAGACACAGGCCTTTGAAACATTTTCTTGGTGTGTGGGCAAAAACTAACAATAACTTTGTTATAACATATATGACTGATTCTGCTGATACTCAGATTGCAAACTGTTTTGGCTGCTTGTACTCACAAATGCTTTGTCCATTTCTGGTTTCCTTTGCATTTAGTGTAAGATCTTGTGAGACTTTCTATTCATTTAAAAATAAAACCCAAAGCCTTTTTGCTGACCATATGAATTTCTTCAAGAGCACACACGCACGCACACACACATATATATATAGCTTATGAAAGAAATATTTTTTATAGCATTGCCTGTATGGACAATAAAATGTCCACTAAATATAGTTAATATTAAAAGTTCCCATAATACATCTTAGGTTTCAGGAATTTAGAACCTGGCTATAAACAGCGATTTTCGATACCCAAGAGAATATAATTTTTCCTTAAAAAAAAAAAAAAAGAACAGAAAAGAAAAGAAAAGCACGTGTTAAACTGGTCATTGATTTTCCCTCAAACAGGAAGTCTTTCTGTAAATTTTGGGTACAACGATGTGTTTATTAGTTTTGAATCACTGCTGTGGTTTGTAACTCCCTCTCTGTCTTTTGAACACAATGATGTGTTCTGTGATGCATTACACGCTCTTCCTCTTAAAAAATAAAATCAGAAAACAGCAGAATTCATGTTAAAACTAGGGAGAGATGATGCTAGTTTGGAAAAAACAATTTGGGGTTAGCTGGCTGTTTGTATTATAAAATCTTGTGATGAGCAGATCAATCTTGGGAAATAAAGACCCGTTATCGACTCTGCAGGTGAAGCCAGATGAAACAGGTTTGTCTGAAAGTCCATCAGCAGTGGTGACCACCTAGCTCCTGCTGCTTGATGGGAACAACATTACGTGATGTGACCAGTATGTGCTTTATAAACAGACCGAAGGCACATCCGCATGGTAAGATGCTTCAGAGGTGGGATGGGATGGCCCAGGTACTGGGAGCATATAGCAATTTCCTTGCCTACCTTCTGAAAAATGATGGCGCTTGCTCTGGTGGTGAGACCTGTGGTCAGCTCCGTGGCAGGCACTGAGAGCAGTGCCCTGGACAGGGATGCGGGTGCTCTTAGTAGGCATCACCTGGGCAAGCCTCTGGCTTCGTCTACATCATCTAGGAAAAAGAACAATGACAGAAGATGACTACCATCCAGCAAGGCCTGGGTAGCCTGTGCCACAACAGTTTAATAGCTGACAGTTGCTCCCCAGCAAGCAGAGATTTGGGAAAAGCATCTGTAGCTCAGGAGCTGGTTGTCATCACTAGAATTACTTAACAGCCACCACAGAGCAGCAGTCATCTGGGCGAAGGAAATGGGCTGTGCTGCTAACTGCACACGGGGTCCTTTCCCCAGGTCTGGTCACAGGCGTGGGAAGGTTGTGCTGCTCTCCCAACGCTGTGCCTCTGGTTTAAGCTGGCAAATTTGTCTTCTTTCATTCCTAATAAGGTGACTGATTAAATCTGAGATTTCTGGGGAACCAAACGATAATTGCAAAACAAAACAGAGGAATTCCTTTCCTCTGTATGCTTCTGTACTTTTTCAGGGTGTTTTTTGGAATAAACTGATTTGGACCTATCTTTCAGTCTTTTCTTCTTACTTTCACAGGCACGCTGGGAAAGGTTTGCCTGGAATTACTCATCTGCTTTCCAGAAGGTTACTATGGGATAATGATGATGCTAAAGTTCAATAATCTTCACAGGTTGGCAAACAGCTCTTTTGCAAGATCTTTTCTTAAGGCTGTTCATCTTGGGATGTCTGCCTGTTCCCGTTTAGAGGCCCTTGGGGAAATTGTCTAAGTGTGAGAAATTTATGTTGTGTTGGTTTATGGATTTTTATGGCAGTTTATGCTCTAGGATCTTGAACTCTCCTCTGAAGTTACATCACTCAGCGTGGAGGAATATGATCACAAAACCATGGAGAAAATTTTCAGATCTGTCCAAGTAACTGTGATAAACGTGAGAGGTCAGTTTAAAATAAAACTCACTGTTTATTTGAAAGAGGTGAAAGTCAGCTTTATCATCCACTTCTGAAGAGTCAGTGGCTCTAAAGGTGCGAGGTATATCATGAAAAACCTCTTGGTGTTGCCAGTGGAGGAGAAAGAGCAAGAAAACTTCAGAAGGAATGTTTAGGAATTGAGTTCTGGTCACACTGATCTCAAGAGAAGGCCAAGCAGGCTGAAATGTTCAAGCCAGAGGGGTTCAGAGGGTTATGTAGTGGGAGAGAGACAGTCAGGAGAGAGAGAGGTATCGGGACAGGGAAAAAAACATATTGCCTACAAGTGGATAAAGTTACTGCAAAAGAAGGCATAGGAGAGACCTTTGTTAGCACTCACAGGTTAGTGGTGTGGAACTGGCTTTTCCAAGAAAGACACGGGTGGATTCATTAGTTGAGTAGAAGGAGATCGAGAAGAAGGCATTGTCATAAAACTTGCAGAAGGAGGACATTGCATGGCGGACAACTTTGAGGAGAACGAGAGCGGAACAGACTTGGGAAGAGGAAATAAAGAACTGTTCTTGACTCTGCAGTTAAAAGCAATTGAAACAGGTCTGTCTGCAAGTCCACCAGCAGTGGAGAACAACTAGCTCCTGCTGCTTTAAGGAATGTGTCTTCTCTCAAAATAAAATCAAAACACAGAAACACATTTTTGCACTCTGTCAACAACAGCAACAAGTAAGGCAGAGAATTCAGTCCAGGTCTTCAATGATCCCTTCAGAAATCGTCTTCTGCCAATTAAGTCCATTTATAATTCCACCCGAATACCACTGTAATTGGCACTGTGAAAAAGCTGATAGGGGTGGAGATGGGCTCTGTGCAGTGAGATGTGAGATTTGGTGTTACCCTTAGCCACAAGTAAATGTGTCAATTGCATGCTGTAGGTCCTGTGGTCTGCCTGTTGCTCTTGTGAATATTACAATGGCCTTCAATGCAAGGATAAACATATACCCAGACTTGTAGCTACAGAATAAAACCTCACAGTATTCCAGCCAGTATTGTGATGGTGTAATTAGAAAGTCCTTTCAAATATGACCTTTTGACTGCTGATGCCATCCTGTAACTTTCACAAAAGTGACTGTGTCAACTGCATCACATGGCTGAAGTTAGACTGATTTTCAGCCATGTGATGCTATTTTATCACCCTCAGGACAAAGGTTAAGCCCTCCCTTTCTTTTCTCTATTAGTCACCACTTTCTTTGGTCCTCTTACTTTGATACTGCTAAAATTCCTGATGACCACAGAGTTAAGAGTTTTTACAATCCACTGTGCGATTCTCTGATGAAGAACCCTGCTATTGTGCTGCATGTAACAGAAATACCTTCACACAATGAAGCAATCATTCTTCTCCGGCAGGGTCTGAATGTCTTGATTCTCATCCTGCAGCAGGTTTGGCAGGGAACAAATTCCCCAGCTTGCAAAGGGCAGTGGCCAGCATAATCTTTCTGCATTTTAAAACATTCTTTAATGTTAGGCTCTCTGCATTCAAATGGTAACTTTAGCTGACACAGAGTTTTGTAGAATATTTGAACTGCAGCCTATTGAAACTCTACTCCACTGCATTTGTGAATATTTTTATTACAGTATAAATGTGTTATTTTTCCCTTATTTTATTATGGTACAAATATATTTTTAGTACTTGTTCTGTGGATTGTTTGAAGGTTGCAGCTTCATTTTTCCGTATTGGAAGCTTGGTACAAAATGGGCAATGTTGAGGTAAAGGCTCATAGTTCTTGAAATCAGCCTAATTCAGCTGCTGGAGAGGAAATGAAATGCAGTTCTCCAAGGGATATTATTTGATGGTGTAACTAAGTAAATGGACAAGTATTGGATGTACACTAGGAGTAAAGTGAATTTACTGAAGTTGAGAATTTCTCCTGTATGTTTTTCACCATAGGTTTCAAGATTATGGATGAATAAATTCAGAGTCTTCCTAAGTGAAATCCAATATAAAGTGTATAACATTTTTGTTGTAGAAAAGGTATGAAGGAGGTTAGGTTTAAAATCTGAGTTTTAAATAATCTCCTTCCTTCCTTCCTTCCTTCCAGTTCTGGACAGCAAACAAGAAAAACCAGGAGCAAAACCCAACACTAATAGCAGCTATCCCAAACCTGGGCAGATGCTGTGTAAAAATTTAATAATAAAAAAGAAATTATGATGGCCCTGCTTGCTATCTGTGGCACGCATTTGCCGAGCTGGGTGCCCGCCTGGGCTAGAACGGCACAATGGTGATGCTGCATGGCTCTGCTGATGTTGATCCAGACCAACCTGAGGGGACCATGGGGGCTCAGGAGAAGGGATGGACCCCGGGCGTTTCTCCCGTGCTCCCACATCACACAACACCCCCAGCCCCATAATCCCCTTTCTTTCATCACCAGAGCTGGGGCAGGGGTGGGATGCAGGCGAGGGGAGATGCGTGGTAGCCTGTGAAGGTTGGCATTGGAGGGAGGCAGCAGGGCTGGATCCAGCACCCGTGGGATGCTCTGTCCTGTCCATGTGTGGGATGTGGTGTAGTGGCTTCTCCTGGCTCACAGCTGTGTCACTCGCAGTGGGGTCCAGTTCATAACATTTCAGGCATGTGATTCACATGAGTGTAAGGGCCGCTGGATACAATTACACATTTATTTTTACCTACCACTAAGGGAATTTCCATTCAGGACTATGTGAGCTGGTTGCCCTTGCTCTGTACTGTTTCACCAGTATTTTTCCTGACAATTCACGTCTAAGAAACACAAGACAGAGAGAGACTTAATGTTATGTGAAAGGATTTTCCTAGGGTAACTGTATTCAGTCTTTGCTCAAACTGAACGAATAACTTTGATCTGTCAACTGTGAAAAGTAAACTGGGTGCGACCTTCCGTCATCGGCTAATCGTCTCACTTAATGACATCTGTTAACTTTGTTCTGATATTAGATCATGGTCTTTCTTTGTACTGTCAAGATTTTTCATCCAAGGTCTAATTATTTCACTTTATGTGTATACGGATATCTTGGGAGTCAGTTGCACTTAGTACGAAGATCATTTTTTTTGTTCTGAATTTCCACAACTGATCACGGCATTCAGCTAGATGTGGCCTTTCAACTAATAAAACACATCAGCTCAAAGTGCAGCACTGCGTCTTCCTTGTCTCAGTCCCTCTTTCCCCCTTCATTTTCTTTTAGGCACAATATTTATTTTTATTCTTAATCAAGAGAGAAGGAGGAAAAGAGGGAATTGTTTCTGTCCCAGTTGAGTTCAGTAACTCAAAACAGTTGATTGATGTGAATCATTATATAGATCTGAACTGTACTGCAGAAAGGAGGAAAAAAATACTGGTTTTCAAGCAGTCCTTCTGTCCCCCTCCCTTTCCAAGGTTTTTATCTTTTAATAGTGGTAAAGGCCTTGGTAGACGGCATTTTGGGGGATTAATGACCATTTGGGGTTAATGCCCTAAGGCCCTCTGTCCATCAGCTCTTTCTAAACAGTGATTAATCTCCAGGGGAATGCGTGTGCCCTGATCGCTGCTGCTGATAATGCTCATCCTTATAGTATAGATCAAAACACGTAGACTTATTGTAGTAATGGCCATGTCATCACCTCCCAGGCTGTGTTCAGGTCAGCCAGCGACAGCTTAAGCCCCTGGTATCGTCTGGTCGTGTTCAGTTCAACAGGCGTTTTCCCTAAGGTTTGTCTCTGTTGGGACCCAGCCCTACAATCTCCAATCCTGTTGGACCCTAATTTCTACTCTGGGTAGATATCCCCAGTGTTTTGAGAGCACTGTCTTCTGCTCTAGTAACTCCATAGAAAAATTTTCCTAGAGCAGTGGGCTCTGGTCCTCTTTGTCCATCCTCTGCAACAGCAGTGGAGGTGGTGGCACCACTGAGGAGTGTGATGGCAACAAGGGGAGTTGGTTAAGCAGGGCAAGGGGGCACTGGATGGATGGATGGCAGGAGAAGCATCACACCACCCTGAGATCAGCACCCGTTTTGTTTTTTTTTTTTTTTCTGCAGTTTTGGCTTTTGATGACTAACACTTTGTTACTGTGATGTACGCATTGTTCTCTGCCAGGTTCAGGTGACAGAAAAATGGTCAGTTAAGTGAATCGCATCATCCATAGAAGATCAGCACCTGTCAGTAAGCCTGCACATACTGTGTGTTTGACTAGGTAAGCAGGTCTAGAATTTTTCAGGTGCTTTCCTGAGGATCACCAAGGTTTACAAGGTGCAAAACGCCACATAAGCAATTGCAGGACCATCTCAGGCTGGCCAGATGCTGTCTCTGCTGTATGGGGTTGTTTACCTTGTTATATCTGCTAGTATCTTATCTGGTCTAGTTTTCAGTTTTTGAAGCACTTTACCCTGCATCACTTCCTTCTGGAGGTTATTTCATAGTTTAATAGTCCTAACCGAGATTAGCGTTTCAACTAGCATTTCATGTGTTTGGGGTAGGAGTATCTGGTTTGATGTCCAGTTATAAATAATACACAAAGGTAAGGACGAATGAATGGAAGGTAGTAAGACTGCTGCATGTGAAGACTATAAATTCCATGAAAGTCTAAAATAAATGGTTCAGTACATTCCTGTCTCTTTAAAAACATATTTAATGCTGAGAAATAATAGAAGATAAAAACTAAATGGCCATATTTTCTACTTTGTCCCTATATTTAAGTCAGTGTAATGTGTTCATATGGCATCTAATTTCTCTGCAATCAGCCCCCTGAACTGTCCTCTGGATTTTCAGTATGCATTCTTTGTGCTTTAAAAAAAAGTATTGGGCTTGGAGGTTCTGCTATTCCCCAATAAGCTATTGTAAGTGAATGTTGCCACTATTAGGTCTTTATGGTCAGTTAGAAGTATGTAAATTGGTGCACGTATTTGATTTTAATTTCAGGGAACTGTTTTTTGATTTATAGCTATTGCAAATGTTATCTTTTTGTGTTTATTTTTAACTCTTGCTAGAATTTTAAGAGCAATGGTTACTTAACAACTTCTGTAAAGTAACTGATGTTCTCTGTTACACTTACATGTCACTTTATTGGACACACATACAGCTTTTTTCAATTTACCAAGTGTTTTTTTTATTCAGTCCTTCAGTAATTATGATGGGCTACCATAGAATTAACGTCTGAAATCACTGATCACTTCTAAGTGTATTCCCAAATCTAGAATGAAAGCATTGAGGCTATTTGTATAATTCTTAATGAATTCCAGCCGCTCTTACTGACAATAACAGAAAATGCGAAGCCATCAGCAACTTGCCAGAACAGTGGAGTAATAGCCAGTCAGGGCTATTGGGAGCTATGGGGCTATTTGGAAACAAATGGTTATTTCACCAGGGAAGTAAAACAAGCTGTACCAATTTACTCTACTTTACTATTATTATTATTATTGTTATTATTATTTTACTACCTCCTCTTTTTTCTGTCCCTCCTTCCTCCTGGACATATTTGTAAAAGAAGACCTGGAAATCAGTCATGTAGAGATTTCATCCACATATCTCAGAGTAGAAGGCTATAATTGTGGCGTTAGTAGGTAAGCCTTGTTCTCAGTTAGCCTGTTACCAAGTGTAGTTTTGCTTGCTCCATTAATAAAAACATAAACTATTCTTGGAGAAAAAAAAATCCAATGTTAAACAGTCATTCTGAATTACAATGAATACTGACTTTCCTAGGGGAACACATTTAAAAAGGAGATGAAGCTTGTAGCCTTATTTTGCTTGTAAGCGTTTTACCTGGTGTTTACATGTTTATGCAATGGTGCTGACCCATCCACTTTGGGGCTGTCCTTCTTTAAATGTCCTGTTTGAAATCATGGGAACACTGCTGAGACGGACATTGGTGGGAACTGTCTGATGAAAGGAGGTCTGTCACCATCACTAGATCAGGTCAGACCTGATCAGAAAACCTCTAATTACAGCACTTTGCTAGGTACCTGTTATGGTGCTGCATCTCCCTCTTGGTGAATAAAATGTCACTGCCTTTTTTTAAGGTCTCATTCTACCCAATGATTTTGGCTTGTACATATCCAGACCAATACGGGTCAAGTTGAACCTTTCTAACTGGCAGAAGCACCGCGCGGGCATCTGGCTGGAAACATTGGGAAACTTGTTGCATCCACTCCCAGAAGAACATTTGTCATGATGAGGCAGGAATATGAGAATGACCACACTGGATTTGACCACAGTGCCAGCATCCGTCTGTGGCTGCAGTGGGTGCTTTGGGGAGAGTAGAATAAGAGGGTATACATATAGTGAATGTTGTTAGAAAAGCAATTCAGATATTCCCCTTTATGCAGAATAGGAGAAAATCACCCATCACCAGTAACACAAACAGAAATATGTAAGGCGATCCTCAAGACAAATTAATAGTATGCATGTATGGGCACTGCAAATGAAATTCCATGAAGGGAGAGGTCTGGAAAATAAGAAAAAAGGAAAGGAGAAGAGAGAGATCATAAATAACAATTGTTATCTAAACAAACAAACAAACAAACAAAAACCAACCAACAACCAACCAAAACTCCAGAGCTCTCACTTACCTTTGCAAAGCCTACTCAATGAATTATCCAATGAGAATCTCTGAGTGGGGTGGCTTCTCCTGGACCTCTCAGCCGTGGACACAGAGATGTGAAGAGGTTTCCACAGGACACCTTGCCAGGGAGCATCCTAAATGTGTCCTGGGGAGTTGGTTGGTGGGAAAAGACAATACCTGTCCGCTACCCAGGAACACATATCTTGCCTTGGACATCTGCAATTTAAGTGGAAAATTATGTAAATTTCTCTCTTAGCTAGCTCCCTGATACCAAACTGGTAAAATCTGGGGAGACAAGGTGGTCTAAACATAACCTTGTCTGGACAGAAAGTGCTGGATGACGGGGCAGCCACAAGGGTCCAAAATTGCTTGGATGTCTTGGGAGAGGTGATGACCACGTGGAACACAAAGATAGAGAAGAGCTTAGGACCTTCGTGGGGGAGAGGCAGGAACTCTGACCAGACCCCTGAAGAAGCTCTCTTTACAGTAGGATGAGACAGTGTGGAGAAACTTTCTATTTGAAGATATTAAGAAGAAATAGCAATCCCATTCACCTTTATGAAACTGAGAATTTTGATCTGTTTTGGCTTAAAATGCAAGGAAGGGATGGCATGAGAGAGCTACAACATTAGTTCTATGCCAAAAAACAAACCTGGTCTGCTAGGTCAGACAGATATGATGAGTGGAGCTCCTGCTCATGACCAGGAGAAATAAAGGTTTGCTTCAGTTCCAAGAGGTACCAAATATGTAAATCATGAGGCAGGAAAATGACACTCACATGGGATTACTTGACTTAAACTGAGTGAATCTTCTCTTCCAAATTCCCAGTGAATTCAGGGTATTCTCTAACATCATCCTTCCTATTTAATCTTTACAGACCTCTGCTTTTCTGTTGTGGCTTCCTTTTCCTTTTCCTTTTCCTTTTCCTTTTCCTTTTCCTTTTCCTTTTCCTTTTCCTTTTCCTTTTCCTTTTCCTTTCCCTTTCCCTTTCCCTTTCCCTTTCCCTTTC
>VXAL01000795.1:214647-265968 GCA_013399475.1 Chauna torquata | reverse complement strand
TTTCTTTCTTTCTTTCTTTCTTTCTTTCTTTCTTTCTTTCTTTCTTTCTTTCCTTTTTTTCCTTCCCTTTTTCTATGCTGCTATCTCTACAGTCTTTAATTTCTTTCTCTTTCTTTTTGGATTTGTCTGCAGACACCTTAGAAATTTTCTCTGAGCTCTCTTATTACTTTCTAGGGAGTTGGTCTGATTTCCTGAGTTTGTTCTTGAAAAGTTGTTCTCCCCGTCTCACCACTTCTCCCTTGGCCTAACATTATCCTTTTCTGCTGTTCAATGTTTTTAATTCCTAGTGTAATCTGCATGGCTTGGTTTTGGCCATATCTTCTTGTCTTCTGGCTTTTGTCTGTTCTTTCTGTTGAATTCAGTAGGATCATGTGCTTCAAGTAAACGGAACAGACCACGTCGTTGCTTCTTCCAATGCCTGGACCTAACACTTTCGCACCATCCTGAATACTTCAGGTTCCTGGTAACCAAGCAGGTGCCTGTATCTGCCTCATTTACAAAGTGAACTATAAGGGCATTTTAAATAATTCTCCAGTGTTAATTAGAGCCAAACAACCTCAGTTTACAAACCCATTATTTTTTTCTTTTAGTGAGTTCACCTAATCCACACACAACTCATGAAATCTCATCATTCTAAACAGGCTGTTTATCAAATTTTGGTTTTGTGCCTTTTAATGTGACACCAAAAATTGTGTAAGATATGTTGGAATTATTTTAAGTCCTCAACCATTCTACATATTGCTGGATTTCAGAAAAGTAGAATGTTTTTAACTTTTTGGCTCCACAAGCCTAGAGCCTGTATAGACATTATCTAAAATACAGGTATGAGCTCAGATGAGAGGTTCATTTGGTATTCACATTTCCCTTTGATTTCAAAGTAAGTCAAAGTTGCTCAAAGTCTTAGAGGAGTGAGTTCTTGCACTGTATTTCTGGTACATCCTGCCTAATAATTAATTGCTCTCACAGAGATAAGAACATATTATTTTTTATGGGGTTTGGTGGGAATGTGTCCCTCTCCCACTTGGGTTTATCTCCCCTCACTCTTAAGGCTGCCCAGGTGTAAGTCTGTAGTCCCAACTCACTTGGTCTGTCTGGCTTCTCCTGTGGTGGATGATGGATGCCAGACATAGCAATTAGACAGCAATCAAAAACCAATCCTATCAAAAAATATTATGAAGCAGGAGAAAGGATTTCTAGAAAGTCTGTTCTGTTGCACTTCCAGGTTGGTTTTCTCTCCTACACACTTCTTTTTTTGAATGGGGTAAAGCATGCATAGGTAAATAGTGGACATGCCCTGAGATGTACTTGGTTGAAGGAATTGATTTCAATCTCAGTAGCACAACTGTGACCTTGGCCTGATGCCACAGATTTGAAAGAAATGCTCCCATGTACTGGAGTAGAGTATGGCCAAGTACTTCATGACTGGTCTCATGTGAATTGCAAAGGAACCGGTCTCTTGGCGCTCTACTTTCTTGTATGCCAAGCTAGTGTCTAAAAGGATCCATTATCTCTCCTGAAACAATTCAGGGAGCTTTGCCATGCTCTGAGAAGGTGCATTAACCCTTGAGCAGCTGATCCTGATCCTAAGTGTCACCTGAGTGCTTCAGGCTGAAGATATCTGGGCGGCAGAGCCTTCCCCATTGAGGGGGAATTATCAACTAGCGAAGAAGTAGTGGAGCTGCCTCCAGCCTTGCACCAGGATGGAAGGACACATGACAGAACCTGCCCAGCCTTCCTATCCCTCCTGGGCTGCCAGAGTCACTGCTCTGCAGGGAAGTTAGCACAGTTCATGCACAAGTGGCTTTGCCATCACCAAATGCTTCCAATGGGCTTTTCTGTACTGAGAGCATCCTGAGTCAGGAGTAAGGGAAAGCTGAAGAAGTTTCAACCCTCCACTCATGCTGCCATTGGTGTCACTGTCAGCAAGTTCCTCATCATGGAAGAAAACTTAGGGGGCTGAACTCCTGTGGTCAGATGTGTGTCAACGGGCTGCAATGTTTGCTGCATCTTGCGCAACCAGCTCTGCTTCACCAGTCCATCTTGCTCAGCATTGCTGAAGATCTGTAGGGGATGGCAGGGAGCCTTGCTGGGGTTTAGCTTGCTGGGAGGTGGCTCAGGGATGGAAGTGGAAAAGCTCACCCTCAGCAAGATCTTCTGTGAAACACATCATTCATCAGGACCTTTTCTCCCTGAGGTGGGTAGGATGCTGTGAAAGAAGTAATATACAAACCACCCTCATTTTTGGTGGAAAATAAAACCAAATTCCTGCCAAGATCACCCTTTTCTGCTGAGGTGACCTGTTCCTCTTCCCCTCCATGTAGAAGGTGAAGCCAATTTAGTCTAGTGTTTTCCGCTGGACTAGAAGACTTGGTTGTTCTTCAGCTTCTATGTGTTCTTCTCTTTCATCCCCTATGTAGTGGAGGGGAAGAAGCTGAGGTAGGTTTAAACCCACCACCTGGCAGCATCCTTGAATCTTGCTGCATATCCTCCTTCTGCTTTTGAGCATCAGTATCAGCTTGGCTCAGGCTGAGGTGCTGATTCTGGTATTTCTTTGGGCTCTTTTGAGGGGATTCTTACAGCATATTGTTGTTTGTCAAATGCTTTGGATCTGACTGTATGGAAAGTGAAAAGGGGGAAAGATATCCTCCCAGCTGTACCCTGATAGCACCCCTGTGTTGCCACATGTAAGCATACTGTGTGCAGAGGGATTTCACTTTAGCTCTCATGGTGCTGGGGGACAGGAATGGATGGGACTGAAATCTACCCTAGTGAGTCTGGATTAGTCCCTGAAAGGGACCTCTCTATGGCACCAGAAATCTGTCATGTCTATGAATTCAGCTTTATGCTCAAGCCCATGGTTCAACCTTGAAGACAGAAAAATGAATGGAACTGGCTTTATATAATTTAGGGCTGTTGGTAAATAAAGCCAATTGTGAACCATGAGATGATGCATTTGTGAACTGAGAGGTGCTGTAGGAAAGGTTCAGTTGCCTAAATGTAGGCACCTCCTGACACTTGCCATGGTCTGCAGTAATCCTGCTTGGCCTCTGGCCATGTGTTGTATCTGTCAACTCTGTTTAGAGGCCAGGCACCTAAGTTTAGGTGAGACAACGTGTGACTAACACCTGGGAACAAAAGGACACAAAGGTAAGGAGGCTCAGTGCCCCTCTGGGTACCACCACAGCCGTTTAAATTAGAGTTATTGTCTTGGCATAATCTATAGCTGCTGGAGACATCATACTGCCTGAAGCCTCATGCTGCCTCCACTATAGGTTTGCAATAAATGCAAAGGCTCACCCCCAAGAAATCCCTCTGTCTCCTTGGGGAGAAATACCTCCTTGTCCCTTCTCCGCTGCTGAGCCCACCCCACCATACACCGTGTGGAGCTCCCTCCAAGCATGGCAGTAGGTGACTTGGTGGAAGGCACAATACACACAGGCTCTTGGGAGGCTTGTTAGAAAAATCTGGTTATTAATTAATATGTGACAAGACGGTGCAATGTCTTCAAGGGTTTCTTGTAGCCTTCTCCTAGTTCTTGGGTTTAATATTCCTCCTTACAGCAGTCTCCATATATCTTCTGTAACGTGGTCAAATCAGTGCCTTGGAAGATTTTTTATTTTTATTTTTTTTATTCTAACTGCCAGACAGCTATAGACCAATTAATCTACAAGTATGCACATTTGGGGATGATATTCTCCAGTGACTCAGCAGTGTAACAGATGGCAAAATATTTCATATTTATTTCCATTCCATTTCTATATTGGAAATGAACCCAGACATTTTATTTTTTTGACAGTCAGACAACATCTGTTGAGAACACTGTCAGCTGAATTACAACCTCTCTGGCAGGTAGTTGGACAGACAGCATGAATTAATTTCAGCTATCCTGTATGTGGTTAAATGTCTTTCTCTACTACATTGTTTTCATTACAAGCGCTGGATTTATGTATGCTGACTAGCTTTACATTGTATCCCTGAGAGTTTAAGTTTAGTCATATTACGATTCAGCACATTAAGGAAGATGCTGTGCATTAAGTTGCAATATCAACGGATTTATTCGCACTCATTCCTTAGCCAAGACCAATTAAATGAAGGGATATTTTGGAGGGGCCAGGCCAGTGGCTTGGAGGCGATGCACTCCACTGCCATGGAAGGAGCTCAAGTGTGGGAGTGACTTTGTGGATTTAGTCCCAGGAGCTGGTGTAACCCAGACATATCTCAGTCTGAGACATCCGAGCCGAGCGAGAGGCTGCCAAGTGCTCTCTCTCCTGGTGCAAGCAGCATCCTAGACTTCTGGCAGCTCTCAAACAAATTTTTTTCCTGGGGAAGCAGGTGTGGAAGCTGCAGCCTTCCATGGTGAGAGGATGAGGGGTTTGAGCACTGGAGGAAGCCTGGTCTGGGGAAAGGGATTTGATGTTTTTCTGCTGAAATAGAAGTTCCCTGAGCAGCAGAGCTAGTGATTTCCTCTAGGTTTGTTGTCCTGTGTCTTGCATTCCTTAGCGCAATGCAGTAACCTCTACTCCTGCCATCCTGAACATTACTCATGCTGCCAGCCTCCCCTGCAACAGCACAATCAATTCTCCCTCTGGTCCTACTCCCCTTCCACGGTGCTGTAAGCTCCTGCTTGTTTTTGCTGTTGGGCACTGTGCACGATGTCTAGTGCAGAGATACATACATATTCATTTTCGAGAAAGCACACGCCTGTGGACTGGCCAGCTGCTGCCAAACAGATTGAACAACAGCTGAGTTCTCTTTGCAGTTTCCATCAGACATTTCTGATTTTCAGCAAATATGTGTGAATGTCCTCTAAGATGTCTACTGTGTGCCAAATGCAATTAGGGTAAACTGATGGACGGGACAGACAGGGTAAGCACAGTTGTAGAAAACAAGGCTAAGAGTCACAATAAACAAGTGAATAATGAGGGAAATATTTGCAAGAGGTTAGTTTAATTACTTTGGTTCTGTGTTATTTTTTAAGTGACTTTATTCAACTTTGTCTGTTTTTGTGACAGGAGGTGGATGTTCTCTATTCATTTGGTACCTTAAGTATTTTGCTCACAGTCATACAAGTTACATCCACTCACCCATATACATATCTATGTGTATTTATACATATGTGCTCAGAGAGACAAAAGGTATCCAAAACCCAAGGGTGATCACTGCTGTTAGCTATTAAAAACTTGAAGTTTTTAAAAGTTTAATGTTTATTAAGAGGATTGCTCTGCTAAACTGAATAAAAGATGAGTGCACAAGCAGATAAAGTAGAGAATACAGGCTTGGTTGGGTATAAGCAAAAGCATTTGTGGATGCCCAAATGCCTGTCTGTGGGTACCAATCTGGATATCTGGCAGTAAGGGGCTGTACGTGACAGTGTCATGGCAAGTCACTGAGCCTCAGGTGAGGCGTGGTGAGTGTCACTGTGCGTTCATGTACCGTGGGACAAGCAGAAGATAAAATGGCTTACTGGTGGCTTCTTTCATGGAGTGAAACTAAGTCATTTGCATTTGTCAGGAGCTTAGTCTTCTAACAGAGACGACTCATAGCTCAGAGGCTCGAGATGTCCTGCCTTGATCATTACCTGTGCTCTACTTGTGAGCTTCTGCTAAAGCTTGGAGGCACCTTATGTTCTGCATTACTCACTTATGTAAAATGAAAATATAGGCAACACTTCTTTCTTTGAGTCTCCCAGTAGGACTGCAGTTTGCTACACAACTACTGCATGAAAGACCAGGCGGATAAAGAGACCTCTGTATGGATTCAAGGCCTCAATAGCAAAGTCATCCATGTTACTTCCCAGTGGCTCCAGACTGGTATGGTTCATCGCCTGTAGGGTCACACGATGTTTTAAATGAGGCCCTACACTACAAGAGACCCCAGTAATTACCACTTCTTTTATTTAGAAAAAAGAGACATCTGTTTGGTTCTTCTCTTCACTTTGTCTCACCTCACCAAAAAAAAAAAAAGGATTTCTAATAGACAAACAGCAATTTCTTCAATTTTGGATGTAAACCCTGAATAAACCGACGTGTGCAATAAGGCACTGCTATCAAGAAAGTAACACACTAAGACACACCACCACCACTACTTTTTTGGATTGTTTTTGCATTAGAATATGATGCAGTTGGGTTGGAGTTCTATTACAGTCTAATGAATCACTTTCCAGTCTGATGTCCACAGCCTGGCAAATTCCTTCCTTTAATGAATCTGTTTTGAGCTTTATTAATTACTGAGCTGTTACTTGTGTGGAAAGCATTCAGAAACAGGGGGAAAATTTTGGACTTAGATTTTATTCAAGGTGAGCTGTGTAACAGCTATTTGGCTGTTGGTTCTTTAAAGGTCCTTTTCTCTGCCATTGTATTATTAGTTTACGAAGCTTTTAAGACCAGGGTTGTGTACCTCTTAAGCAAAACAAGGAAACCTCATCAAGTTCAGGAATCTTTATGCTTCTGTCTCCTTCCCAAAAGCCTACTGAAATGAGCTGAGGATGAGTGTCTTACTTATCCAAAATCACCTGGGGCAAAATTTTCCTTCAAAGCTAACCCACATATCTTAGGGTGCAAAACCATGTCATGTCTTCAATAAATTCAACATTTTTCTGCAATCCTTGGGAAATGTTGACCCATTGTGGGGACAATGGGGTGACCACTGAATTGACTCAATCCCATATACACTGTGCTTACAAGTGCATAATTGTAAGTAGGACTTTTTTTTCCCAAGTCTGTAGCAAAAAGATGGAAACAAATCATTTAATATGAAAAAGATAGTTGTAAGGCTGTTCTACCTTCTCTGGAATCTGAGACGGGAAAACTTAGGAATCAGAAGTATTCGGTAGCTGGAAAGAATGGGGTACAGTTAATGCAACAACCAAAGTATGTATCTCTACAATAGCTATGAGAAAAACCTGCACAAAAATGCTGCAGATCATGAAATCCAAACTACATCAGTCATGTAATATGTTGAAACCAGTAAGTTGTCTTCCACAGGAAATCAGTAAAGCTAGAGGAATTAGGATCACCTAGATAGCGTCAACAAAAGTAACAGTGAAAAATAGTGTGGATCAAGTGTGATAAGTATAGATCTAGTAGCTAGGGCTGAGGGAGTTACTGCAGACAAGTATGTCCTTTTAATTACCCTTCTTATGTCTCCTAGATAAAACCAAAGCAAAGGAGTAATCTCAAGAGGAATATAGCTCTCTCTAAATGTGACATACATTAAGCAAATGTTCTTCTGTTCGTTGAGGCTGTCAGAGATCTTCTCACTGTAACTTTTCCATACCATCTCCTGTTTTTGTATTTACTTGAAGAAGGCAAAGGAATACAAAAACTTAGAAATCACATGGGAAAGACCTTCTTTTGTCTGTGGATCTTTTTTTGATAGAAGGAAGCGTTCTGGGCCTGCAAAAACTTTAAACATTTCTTCATTTAGACAAGGAAACGTTGAATTGTGCCATTCCCAGACCACTTGTAAGAAAATAGTGATTTCTCTATACAGGAACATGGCTGAAATACAGTGATTTCGTTGTGTAGGAACATAGGTGGTCATGTACCACATTCTCTTTTTCTTTCTTAGCCCTCCTGTATTACTATGGAGAGATATAAATTCCATCTGTATGTGGGAAGCCACATACTGGTAGGTGTTAGGCAACGTAAAGCAAAGGCACAAGGAAGGCTGCAATGAAGATGAGAAGGCATCACTGATGTAGGATTTCTCAGTTAAGTCAGAATGTAAACAGAAACCAGCTTCACTTACATTCTTCCAAGGATGCTTAAATACAGTAAATTAGATGTTAATAATGTTGCAGTTTGGAAGAAAAGCCCAGAAAAAAGAGTGGCTGAGCATGGGCAGGGTGGGAACTGATGAAGCAATGAGACAGTTAAAGGAATTCCTCTTGTCTTGGGCATGGAAGCCTGAACAGGGAGGCTATGAACAAGACACTTCTCATCCATACTTCAAGTTTATTATTTTGTTATTCCATTTTATTTCATCTTACAATAGATTAATGCATCTTGTTGACTGGAATAGTCTGGGGTCTTGCTGCATGACCAGCTAAAATAGCCACCGTATTGCCCTGTACTTCTGTAAGCAATTATAGCAACTGGAAGTGAATATAAAGTTCTGAATCTCCACACCTCCCTGAGTGAGAGTGAGGTGAACCCAAGACATAAAGCAAAGTGCTCCCCAAAGGCCAGAGAGTCTTCATCTGACTGTGCAGTTTGGTGAGAGAAAGAAATAGGATATGTGCTGCCTGACTGACAGCATTGAAATAGCCCTGACCTTGCCAACACCTGTACCTGAGCCAGCCTGTCTGCATGTGAACTGCCCTTTAGAAATTGAGGAGACTTTTTGTTTGTTCAGAGAAAGTATGTGTTTGAAGGACTGAGCCAAAACGGCAACCTCAGGGTGCTAGTCACATAGCACAGTGCAAGTCGTACCATAGGAAGATGCAGCCATGGTTTTTCCTAGCATGCACAGGGAGAGGCACATCTCAACAGAAAGCAGAGCAAGACTGAGGGCTTTCAGAGGAACATTTAACCAAGTCTTATCCTGCATGCTTGCCTTGCCCAGCTCCCTGTGTCACTGAGATGGGGCAGGCGGAGAAGACATGCATGGTGAGAGCAAACTTCTGAACTGATCCACAGCTGAGTGGTACTTCATGCCATTCCTGCCATCATGGTTGCTGCAGTCATCTTCTCCCAAAATATAAGAAACGAGGCTGCAGCTCCACCTTCTTGCTTGAGCCAGGCAAGTGGGCAGGCATGTGAAGGCATGGCAGCCATCTCTCCATCCTCCACCCAGAATACCTTCTGAGAGCTGATTGGCACCAAATTCTCTCCCTGGGGAGCAGCCATGGCAATGTGCTCCACACACACAATGTAGTTAGTACCATGTCTCTAAGAGCCAAGGGTTGTAGGGGCCGTGGTCCCTGGGAGCCCTTACTTACCCCTTGCTCACCTCCAGCATGATGATATCTCTGTAAGACAGGCAGACAGCAGGGTCTGAAGCGTGGGGGGACAAATTTCTGAGCTGGCAACCTACAGAAATTGAGCTTCTTGCATTAAGCATCAAGCAAGCATACTTCAGGTTGCACAGAATTTACATTGAAGGATGCTGTCTGCCTCAAGTTTCAGAAAGACATACTTGATGAAGTTGTTTTAATATTTTACATATTGAAACAAGCACTGTGTGTCCTTCAAAATCCTGTTTCTGTGTCTGAGCAACTATTTCTGGGCTGTTTGGGGTTTGAGGTTAAGCCTGCTGTGCATATCTTTAAAAGTCAGTATGTGTAGATTGGAATTAGAAATATACGAAGTGTGGAGGTGCTTAGAATTTCCCTTTCATTTCCACTTTAAATGTTCAGGTATTGTTTACGTATAACTGTTTCATCTCTACTTTTCTGTTATTTGTGGGCTCATGTGTAGGCTAAATAATGTCTTTGGTGTATTTGAAATTGTTCCCCTTTCACTTTTTGCTAATATTGAATTCCACATATTTTCTGAGTATCAAACCATTGCTTAAATTTTGCCACCATCTTACTGTGAGATCTTTTTCTAGGAATTTACCCAGCCTTGGCTAAACCTCAGCCATCAGTTCACAGGATTATTTGCTAGAAGTGCTTACTGAACCTAACCACAGGGAATCAAGCTGTAAACAAACTTAAAGTGTTTTTCACAGACTATATTTTCATTTACACTGTTTTTATTTTTTCCACGAAAGCTCAAGAAGCCATTCTGTTAGAAGTTAGAATTTAGTTAGTTAGAATCTTTATAAGATTCCCTTTATGATGTTCTGGTGCATTGTTGTGAAAGGAATTATCATGTTGCAAATTCAATAACCTGCCTTCAGGATCAGTTAGCAAGAAATTATAGGCCATAAAGGAAAAAACCTTGTTAAACTTAATATCCTCAGTAACAACACAGGAATGGTAAGAAGAGTTCTAAAAATTTCAAAGGTTTTGTTTTTAATTAGCTTTGAAAATTTTGATCTGATTTGAAATGTGACTTGCAGCTGATTATCTCGCTTTCTGTAACACAGAAAGTTTGTTCATAAGGTGAAAACCCAGTGTGCCAAGATTCAGGTTGGAGAATGTTTTTATGGCTATCTAATAAGCTCTGAAAACAGGGGTTTATAATGGAAATGCTGACCGACTCCTTATTCTAACAAGGCTAGCGGATGCTGCTGTAATGTACTGTGTAATTTATAGGAGTCACCTGTTAAGCCATCTGGGAGAGAACATTTCCCAACTTCTAAAATGCTAGTAACTTGATTAACCTTATGAACTTCATTTTACAATGATACCAAATGCAGCCTATGCCAGCCCATCATATTCAGCCATTTCATATTTATCCAAGAAAGTTAAAAAGAGCCTTTTTAATTAGCCAGAAATGAGTAGTGGTGGAGGGTAAAAGGCTGATGCTGGTGCTTTGATTTATTGTTTATAGGTGTCATATGGAGTGAGACCTGGGGTAAAATAAAAGTTTCTGGTGTTACTCTTCAGCTAGGGAAAGTGTTTTATTTAAAGGGGACTTGGGGCTTTTAAAAATTGGCTACCTTATATTTGTCCATTGGGACTTCCACAGACTGGCATAGTGAACAGACAGGGAGATTGCTGGAGAAAGAAGGAAGACAGATGATAGTGGGGATGCCATTTATAAACATCAGCTCTACCTGTGGATTTATTGGAGTAGCAATGTCTGTTGCAGTAGGAAACACTTGGATTTTCCTTGGAAACTAGTAAGCAATGAGAAGCAACTTTAGTTCATCTATGTCTTATCTTAAATTTTTCTCCAAGTATTTTTTTCTCATCTGTAATCATTTTCCCAGGTTCTATATTCAGTTACATAGGATTTGGAGCAAACGTGTTTTTGAGCAGTACTTTTGATTCAACAACTGGGATTCTTGTGATTTAGCATGGAGCATTGCATCTACTTTGCTAAAAGAGAGGTCCTGTTTCACACATGATGTAGAACTAAAACACTGAACCTCAGGTCAGTGTTAAATATTAAAGATATTTTTCATAGGAATAAGAAGAATATAGTCTTTCTCCCATATTGCAATTGGAGTACTTAACATTTAGCCCTTCTGTTAAAGTGTCTATGAACGTAACTTGACATTTTCACCCCAACTGTTGCATGATGTTGCTCAATATTCTTAAACAGATGCTAGCATCCAGCAAACATTCAGCTAGCAGTAGTCTTCAGACAGCTCTACAGACAAACTTTGGTCTTGTAGTATAGCCAGAAGTTTCTGGGCAGCCAGTTGGAGAAGGTGGATCTGACTCCTGTGGGAATAGTGAGCATCCCAAGCTTTAGCACTTTCCACACCATATGCAGGAGGCGTGTTGCCCAGCTTTGTTCTCCCTGAGTACATGTAGTGAAGGTAAAACATTTATGAAAAATACATCTGAATGAGAAACCTAGCAAAAGGAAAACCCAATAGTGCACAGTCAGCTCTCCACCCTCAGGAAGCAGGTGAAGGAGTGAATGAAACACCCAAAACAGATAGCAATCCCATTGCTTAATGTACTCCTGGCAAGTGCTCAAGAATTATGGTGATAGGGGTGTGATGAGATTATACGTGTACTGGAACAGACTTGCATTTCCTGGTGCCTTATTTTCATTGTAATATTTAAGTTCTTATTTATCTTTCAGGGAGCTATATGATATTTCATTGTAAAACAATATGGTATTAGTTTGTCTGCTGCTTGAAAATGTGAGGATTTAGGAGTCATGGTAGACACACAGCTGAAGATTAGTTTTCAGTGTGATACTATGAAAAAAGAAGATGATGTGTACAAAGCCAATATAGGGAGATGATTTCCCTTCTCAGCATGCTATTTATAAGACTGGGATATTGCACTCCTGTACTGGAATACTTGAAGAGTGTATAGATGGGCCCTAACATGATTTGAAATCTGAAAATGTAAAAAACTTGATCTGTATAGCTTAACAGAAAAAAAAAAAAAGTTTGTGCAACTATTTAATCAATGTCTAAGATCTTTTGCTTGGTGAAAATATAGAGTAGGAGAGGACTCTAACCTTACAGAGAAAGGCAGAACAAAGTCTTGGATGCAAGTTAGCACCAGACCAAAACAGCAGAGAAATGAGACAAATATTTAAGAGATCCTAGAAAAATATTGAGCTACCAAGGGAAAAACTGAGTTCTACATCTCCTGAAAACTTCATACCAAGACCTTTTGGAGAATGCACGTAAACCACATAGTTGTAAGTCTCAATACAAAAATAGTCAAATGGCATTATACTGTGTTATACTTCTGGTCTTTAGAAATAGGAACAGAAAGGAAAATAAGTTTGCAAAAGAGTTAACCTGCTGCAGGGCAGGTTTAGTAGGAGACATCACAGACAGCAATTGATGATGGTGATACAGAGCCATTTTTTTTCCTAATTGTAGCTCTATCTTTTCAGTGACTGCATTCAAAGATGGCAAGAAACTACATAACCATTGCATAATGATGGGAATGGAAAAGGTTTTCCCTCAAAAGTACTTAGGACACTAAGCAGATGGCAACAGCTTAATCCAATCCAAAGAAGGAAGAAGTGAAATCATCCAGTCAGCTACATTCATTGGGGAAAGTCTCTGTGATTCTCTCAGATCTAATGGAAAAAGAAAATAAAACCTTACAGAAACTGCCATTTATGTATAATTTTATTACAACAGAGCAGTCAGTCTTCTCTTCTTTTCTTAAGCTTGTATTATTGAAAAAATTGCTTTTTTTTTAATTACCTATTAAAGTATCCATAGAAGTTTCTTGTAGTTATTCAATGTTAATTGAACTGTACCAACACAGAAATGCTGTAGCTCGTAGCACTGTGAGACCAGATGAGTCGCAAACTGTCTCTAGTTGCTTTGCAGTTGTGTTTTCCAGTGGGCACCAGCACAAACTGTAGCTGAGCACTTGCGCCTGCACACAAAGCAAGACTGGCAAATGCAGTGCATCAAAGCTTTGTCAACATAACATCATGGAAAATATTTGGATGGAGGAAAGCAGTAGGGCAGGACTAATTCAGGCGGTAATGTAGTCTGGGTGTCAGTTCAGGTCCTTCATGCTGCTTTGGCTAGATTTAGAGCTACAGTAAGTCTATGACAGTAGGTGACTGCCTTCGGAAAACAACCTTTCCCTCTTCTTCCTCCTAAAGTATGACCTCACCCTCATTGTCTCAGAAGACTAGTTTTTCATCTCTAGCCAAAGAACCTTCCACAATGCCTCTAACAGTTTTAAACGCACACAAAATACCCACCTTTAAACTACTAGGGAAGTTGCAGGCAAACATTTCCTTGCCAAGCTGTGCGACGTATCTCTTATCCTCACTGCTGTCCCCCACGACACGTTTTGTAGGCCACACTCCACTGACGAGGTTTCTGGATGCAGTGCAGAGTATGCGCTAAGAGTACAGCTACCGCTTATAGTTTGCACTGTGGAAATAATTGTGCTCTTCAAATCAATACTGTTCTCATTTTTAGCATTGAGTTAACTATAAGGCACAATTTCAAATTTAATTAACTTTGCAGGGCATATAGTTATTGTCAGGGCAGGGCCTGTCACAGCAGCCCAGCCAGCAGCAGGCAGCCGTGGGCAGGCCCAGCTCCGGGCACCGGGCAAGGTGTGTGCGGGCAGGCCCCTGGGGAAGCTGCGACTGCCCTCAGGGCACTGCCACTTATTGCACATCCACAAAGGTTTTCCATGCGTTGGTTTGTGCCTGTGCGTATAGGTGCACCCACCACATTGCAGCTACTGCCTGGTCCAGCTGTGTGGCTTCAACCACCTCTGTGCCTCCTCACCTCCCTCCTGGCTCCCTCCCCAGGACCCATGTCCCTGCCAGAACAGGTCCCTGCAGGCCGCAAACCCCCTGCCAGCTGCTCTAACTTAGAAGAGAGCGGGTTTCAGCAATCTGATCCTTGCCAGGAAGCCCTGATTTAGAATTGTTGTGAATTTGGAGTTGACTTCCAAATCTTAGTCCTTGAACTCCTGAATGTGATGGTCTCTAAATCTTGCTGCCAGGGCTTACTTGCTTCATGGGTATTTGATAACAAAGGAGGCTGAAAAATATTTTGTCCGAAAGACACTGATAAATGAAAGTCAGTGGCTATAATTTTCAGCTTTGAATGAGCAGAAAACAGAAGAGCGAATTTGGACTGTAAAGAGCACTGGGAAATAATAACACAGACAGAAGCAACCTTCTCACTGAGCCCCTAGAGTAAGGAGCAATGCAAGTGTAGTTGTGTTTGTGGCATTACGCTAATAATCTGGCATACAAACTGAGTGTATGGAAGCATAAAACAAAGTATTATATTTTAATTTTTTCACAATACCTCATAGAAAAACAATGTTTTAAAAAGGCACAATATATAAATTCAGGAATGTTTTATTTAGAGTTTTGTTTGTTCTCTTCTCTGTAAGTTAATTAAAAGCAAAGAAGGTACAGCTAGGAACAATTACTGAAAATTTTTTGCTCAAAAGGTGGTTTACACAGTACAGTACTTTTCTCCCTGTTGCTCGCTGAGGAGATCTGGGATTTATTTATTGTGCCAGATAAAAACTTGAACTAATAGTAGGCAATTTTGTATGACTTCATATTTTCAGAAATTCATTTACAAATCAGATTCAATCACACCTCAGGTTATAATAATAAAATCCAGATTTGCATGCTGCTAGAGATATGTTCTACCAAAAACACAGACTTCAGGAAGTAATTAAAGTATATTCTGTATTAAATTATATTCTGTATACAACATATGCGAGTTAAAGATTTCCCTTCTGTACCATATAAACGATGTCCAAAGAAGGTGTGGGGTTTTGGTGGAACTGGTTGAATAATACTAAAAAAAAGAAGAGCAGACTGTAGCTTTTGGCTCAGTCCAGCAGAAGAGCTGTTGTATAAACCACACTGCATCCCAGGAGTAACCTTGGGAAATGTAGGACTCAAAGTATCTCGGAAAAATTTGACTCTGTACCTCTACTCTGCATGGCTGTTGATCGCCACCTGCTCTAGCCTTTCTCAGGTGTGCCAGAGCACACATACCTGCTATGGCATGCAACCAGCTTGCAAGCTTCTGTGTTTGCTGGGGCATGTCCTATGGCCCTTGGTGCTAATGCACTTCACACTGCTCCCTGCGAGAGGGCTGCCTCTGGGTGGTTTCTTCATTTAGCCTTTGCTGTCTAACCTGATGCATCTAGAAGGTGGTTCATTCCTTCCTAAAATTTTTCTCACGCCAGTAAGATGAATCTCCTTACATAGATGGCCTCCTTCTTCCATTGTCTAAACCCAGGCAAGCAGCTGGGACCAGGCAACCAACTCTCTGGCCTAAAATTAGATGTGGTGGGTTCCCACCAGAGCAGAGCATCAGAAGGGGCAGCATGCCCAGGAACAATGATATCCTTGCTGTTAAAAATGTATTGTTTATTTTAGTCTCCAGTTTTCTCCTTTTGGCTTACAGGCATTAGGTCTTGCTATGCTGGTGCCAAACTGAAGTCCTTGTTCATGAAAGAGAATTTCTCCCTGGATAGGTTCCGCATTGCTGTCAAGGCTAAACTTCTGGACTGTCCTCCTCCTCCAAGTGCTCTTAAGGGCTTCCTGAGGGATTTTTTTCACTATGCCTGTGAGATGTCCCAGGGCACCGAATGCATCCCTGATACCCCTTGGAGCACTGAAGGTCTTCTAGTTGAGATGACCCTTCCTTGGACAAGTTTATGCCTTGAGACATACCTATGCAGAGCTGGCCCGAGCTCAGTGGCACCCAGGGGTCCACTGCCAGGTTGGGATAATCTTGTGCTCTTCTGCTGAAGTTTCTCCGTTGATTTAATGTATGAGTGTCTTCAGATGTTTCAACCAACTCCTTTTGATGTGTAAATTGCCAAAAATTCTGTCCTAAGGATTAGAAAATGCTCCTAGCAATTGCTTTTTCTCATCAGTCTACATACCATCTACATATTGCCACTATAAAATATGGCTTTCACAAATAGGTTTTCTCAAATTCGGAAAAAAAGGGCCTATCGAACATTTCAGCATTTTCTCTACCAATTTTCTATTTTATTTTTATTTTAAAAAATCCACAGGAAAAGATGTAGATTTTACTGTTAAGAAAATTGGAATAAAATATTTATTTTCAGGCCACAATAATCACTACAGTTTCATTGCCTCTGGGGATCTGTGGTTTCATCTTTCCTAGTGGTCCGCTCTCCCAAACTGACTGTACCTCCTGCAAAGAGAGGAGGTCAGTCCGCATCTTGGCCATGTTATTCTGCACTCTTCTATTACATTATTGCTGAATATCTGCTGAGACCCCAAGTTTGTCCTGTCAATTCTCCTTGTTTTGTAGCAAGCATTTTAGCAAACTAAATGATCACTGCCAGAAACTTCTTTCTTTTCTATTTGTTGCTTTCCCTTCCCTTCCTAATCAGCCTGTTGTTATTTTTTTTTGTGAATGAATAATTAGCATATTAAAAAATCAAAAATCTCCTTTTGAATGTTATAGAGGTTGAAAAGGAGTCTGCATCAGTCAAATTGTTTTTTGCAATTATTTCTCAGTTCCACTCTATAGAGCTTTCTAACAGGCTTGGGAAACACGGATAAGGTTAGCCACAGCTTTTTTTTGGGAAAAGAAATATCTCCCCATCTCCATCAGATTTTTCCCTCAAGGTTTATTTGTTTAGTGCTGAACTTTGCCAGACCACTTGATGCTTCTATCTAACATGCAAAAGCAGTTACAGTATATTAAATGATTCAGAGATACATTTTGAAGTAATTAAATGCAGAGCAGTAATGCAGAAAATTAGTCAAAATTAGTGTAAAATTATGATAACCACAATACTGAGTCTTGAATGAGGTGGAAGCTGCGATGCTGGTAGAGAAAAAGGAAGGATTATGTTTTAAGTCACAGGCCTGGAAATTAAAAGAGCCACGTTCAGTTCTAGATTTATGCAACTCATTTAACTTCTGTTCCTCATCTGCAAATGGGGGTAATTGCTGTCTGCTACAAAGGGGGAATTATCAATTTTTATAAATTACTTCTGGATCTTGTGATGTAAAGTGCACTGACACCAGGGTCAGCTGGGTTTTCTTTCTTTGAGAACTCTAAAAAAAAAGAGTATTTATGTAGTTTATTTATTTTGGAAAACATCCTCAGAGATGTTTTCAATGGTAAAGTCAGATGCTCCTTAGCTTTTGGCAGAACTTCACCTTCCTTGATTCCTTCCACGTCCTGAGTGATCCTACTTATTGTGTGTTTCATACAAAGAGCTGTCCCTCCCTCCTACACTTTGTGCCCCTTCTTCTGCTCAGGGCATAATGATGAGCAGGGTGTGGAACAAAACTTTTGTCGTAAACCAGGGAGTAAGGCACAGCCCCAGCCAAGGACGCTGGTGGAGCAGGACTTGTACAGCACTTTTCTCTGTGAATTGTCCTCATGGGTTTGCCCCACAACCTGCCTGCTCCCCCTCTGCACCACTGGCCTGGGACATGCCTTGATGAGGGGGATGGAGCCCGGAGAACTCCTTATAGGGGTGAGACAGAGAAAAGTGATGCAAACCCGTTTGTGTCCAAACTGTGATCTTGGTGTGCATGATGGTGTGCATGGAGAGCAGGCAGACACTAAGGGCTGGAAGTTTGGATATGGGGAGGAGCCAGCCCTGGGCTGGTCACCCAGAGGAGCCCCAGGAGAGCTGTGTAGATATGGCCCGCTCCAGATATCCCCGGGCCTGTCCTTTGTGTGAAACAACACCACTATGATGATCACATTACTTTGATGTTACAGGCTGAGAACTTGTATTTCCCTGGGCTTTTCCTACTCTTTGCTGTCTCTTACATGGTACTTTGGCTGTAAGCTCCATGGAGGAAGGACTGCTGTCTAATTCTCTGTCTGTGCAATGCCTCCTACAATGAGGTTCTGGCCTCTGCTGTACTTCAGATCACATTATAATGCAGGTGAAAATTACATGTCACTTCAAGTCTTTTTCCATGAAAGCTGGTGAACCCTTTGGTTTATCTGTGTGGAAACGCAATGCCTAGAAATGGACAGGACTGAGTCATCAAGCTTGTTACAGGCGTTTTATAACTTCTTCTTCCATATGTATTTTTAGGGTGAGGTGTTGGGATACTGAAGAGACTGGCAGGCCCCAGCATCCCCATGCAGCATCATATTCACTGGTTCCCTCCCAGTGTTCCTAATAGAAAACGGAAGCAGGAGCAAAGCCCTACCCCTTTCTTTCCCTCCTCCCCCTTGCAGTTAGGGCTGGAAGAACACACAACAGAGACATGCTGTAACCCATTAAGGGCTGTAGCAGTAAACAGGCTCTTCAGCAACACCAGGAACTGTCATGATCTCAAGTGCAGTAGCTAACAAACAGCCGAGAAGTTTCTGGATGAGCAGTTCACAGAGGCTGTAACAGAGGCTACCAGTTTGGTCAGGCTTCCCACCATCTATCACCAGAGATTGCTCCTCCGAGGCTGTCACTACGTTACTGATGCTGCTTATTGAGAGTCCAGCTCCTACAGCACTAAAAATGCAGACAGATGACCACTGAGAGACCAGGAGAGCACAAGGCACATATCAGGAGACCAGAGAATTTGATGGTTGTGTATCTGCTACTTCAGTCTCTCAAAAAATTACAGAACTGCCCGTTCTCTGCTGTTATCCTTAGCTGGTCTTTAGGACGTATCTCTGTGGAGGGATTGCCCTTTCCTCTTTGGCTCTTGGAGAGGAATATCCAACAGCTTTTCTTGTGCTGAGGGAGTAGGTGGCCACCTCCAATGGGACAGGTACAAACACGTCTCAGTCATGCTTTTGCAGTGAAAGCAATTTCCTCTGCCATTGCTTCAGTTTTTACTTTTCCTGACAGTTGAAGAAGAGAGGGTTGACCTCATGCTTGGCTCCTTCTGGAACTCATACAGGGGTCAGAAGCTAAATTAATTTAGCAGGTTTGGAAGACAAGAGAGTGTAGGGCCTGTGCTTCACCAGTTTCTTCTGGTGTGCCATTTTAGCTTCTTGAGTTCTAGTTATTGTCCATCATGAAAGCAAATGAGGGATGGATACCTAGTACATATACAAAGAGTGACACACGCAGTCTTTCCCACTGTTGATCAGGCACATCCAAGCTATTTTAGCCAGCCTGTTAGACCATAGCGTCAGCAGAATTTGAGCCTGGGAAGGACAGAGTCACAATATAAACTGATGCTTGATCTAGGTTGTTGTACTAGTGTAAATCCAGGATTTACATATATAAATGCCTCTGAGTAATACAGGTTTAGAGAGAATCTGTAGATTCCTGATGGGAAAGACAGACTAGGTCATGCTTCATTTGCATGTTGTTGCTAAGTATAAATGTTTCAATCAATTTCATTAGCATTTGTTTAAGTTTATGAGTTAAAAACAATGTTTTTCTGTGGCAGCAAAACCAGAATTAGCATTAGGCATGTCCTGGGGGAAGGACAAATGCCGGTCTTATGTGTCCAGGTTAGATTCTGGACACAGAAGAAAGAGGAGAGCAAGCAAGAGGGCAAATACGCTAATGATACGGATGCCTTGTTTCTGGGGCAAATACTTGGAGAGTCCTTGTTTCTGCCAGATCTAAGAATCAGGTTCTTCTGAGAAGTGGCAGGCGCCAACAGCAACAGAAACAACTCTGACAGGCTGGCTCTGTTCTAGGACTTGCAGAGGAGCCAGCTCAAGCGTTTGCTGCAGCACCTTCAGGGTATGTCAGTCACTGGGACAAGAGGCACACTGAAAAAGCAGGAGAAGCTATGGCAAAGAAAACAAGGTAGTGGTGGGGTGTCACCTGCAGATGACCAAGATTTGGATAGTCCACGCCAAACCAAACTGATTCCTACTTTGAGTAAGGTATTGGTCAGGAACTGAGGAGGAATTGATGGATGAATCGTTACTGAGATGGGTGCCTTGCAAATGGATGCACTTTTCTCATGTTTCTCTAGGCAGTCGTCTTGATTTGTCCTTTCACCCTCAGTAAGGTTTTCTGTTCCAGCCTAGTGAAGAGTGTTTGGGAATTGCATTAGATAACTAGGAACAAGTTGGTTTTGTTTTGTTTCCCAGATCAGAAGTGTCAGTAGCTGGTGGAGTCACTGTTGTTATGAAGGATCTCTACATACCCTACCTTTGGCCCTTCATGTTGCCAAGGCAACCTGGCCATGGGACTGAATGCAGTTTTGGACCCCTTTGCCCAGCAAGTCCATCCTCCACCATCCAAAGAGCTCCCTGTGTGTGGCACACGTGCAGGACCCTGCAAGGCAGCCTCACACTAGCACCCACAACACTGCTTGGGCACTGTGGCAAAGTGAGGTGAGAGATAGGGGGCCAGGCAGCGCAGGGTGGGGAAGAAGGCAAAGAAAGGACCAGGGAAGCAGAAATGGGCAAAAAGGAGGAATGTGCTGGACTGGAAGGACAAAGGCCATAGGAATGGCAGAAGACACCAGAAATACAAAAAAAGCATCAAAATTTTAATAAACAATTAAAATATCATGAAACTGTTCTGCCAAGTGGGAAGAAGCACTTAGAAGATGTAAATAAAGGAAAGTTAGAAAGAAAGAAAGCAAGATGGAGGAAGGCAGAAAAAAGGCAAGAAGTTAAGGCCAGAAAAAGTGAAGAAAGAAGAAACAGTGGGTGTGAGAAGGCGGAAACTCTGGAATAGCTGGCAGTGCGAAAAGGAGGAGGAGCACACACACAAAGCCCATGAGTGAGTGGAGCAGGGTGGCAAGCAGGGCTGCTCAGGAGAGCAAGAAGGTACAACCAGGGTTGTCTTCTGCAGGCTCCTGCATAGGCAAAAATCAATGGAGCCTGATTTCACCAGTCAGTAGGGGTCTTGGGATTTAGCTCTTTAAGTCATAACGTGCTGATGTTGCACAGCTGTCAAATTGTGTAATTTGCATTTATATAACCCCTGTTATTCCAATCTGGACTAAGAAAAGACTGCACTGTGCCAAAACCTTCACTGCTTTAAACATGATGAAATATTACCTCACTAACACTGCATGTACTATGTGCAACTTTAATTAATTAGTTGAGAGCCCAAAGGTTAAGCACACATGGATTACCCAGCGTAACTTTTTTGGGGGGCATACGTACAAAATAATCAATCTAGGGTTTCCAATGGGAACATTTCCTCATCCCTGCCTCAAGGAGCTGTTGGCCACTTCTTTGAAGCTGTGCTGAGATGCCTCTACTCAAATGTAACACAAATGCTGCATGTACTAAGTAGAGCCCTGCCTTGAAGTCAATACATGATGTTTGTTTGGGTCTTTTTAATGTGGGGACTGTTTCCAGAAAACACTCTTGATTTCTTCCCCAAGTGGAGAGGCATGGGAAAGAAAATGCCACAGGAGATGATAAACCTGCATGGGCAGCAGGGGCTTGGGGCAACCTCTGGGGTGTCTGCAGCCTGGGGGCTGCCCCAGCTTCCTCGGCGCAGGAAGGTACGGGAGCTCAGCCACACGTGTTGTGAAGTGATGCAGACATGGCTGCACGGCCCTTCCATCCTCTCAGACCGGGGCTATGTTGACCTATCATTGACTGATTTTCATCCAGTTTTCCATTTATATTCCTGCAGTGTCTAAGAGGCCCCCTTAAATAATCTGGGGGTCTGTGTTGCGGTATGCTGTACAAACAGAGAGAGAAAAAAAGGTATCTAAAGTATATGCCCCAGAAAGCTTACAATTCACATGATTTATTTGGCAGAGAGGAGTAATTTATTTACTCCTTTCTGGTTCTTTGCTCCCTGCCGCCCACTTGTGAAATGTTTATTTGAGCTCCGCTCTGCTGGCTAGTACTGCTTTAGCTGAATTATTTAAACTTTGAAAACAAATCCTTTCTTGCACTAATGGATTTCCAGTAGTGTTTCTCACATGTTTCTCCTTAACTATTTCTCTTTGAAAGAGCATCTGAGGCATTCCCACTGGGAAATTTTTAAGAATTTAGAAGAGAAGGCAGTGGCCTGCTTTCACCTAAAACCGCAGTGATTTGGGCACTCTCTGGATGGGGGGACCTGGAGTGTTATGCCACATTTCTCATCTGATCCCCCCAGCAACAGGCTTTAGGCTTTTCGTAGCCTGTGATGGGGATGTTTTATCTACAACCACACTTTGCTGGAGGAGGGACTGGAGTCCGGGCATTTTCATTCTGGAAAGATAAGATGATGGAGTCATTCCTGTGCTGTCACGATGGTTTGGACAGACGAAAGGCGAAAGTGCTGGGATTGGAGTGTGGCGGGCTTGCCTGCGATGCAGCTGGGACATCTGGGATAAGGTACCCATCCAAGCAGCAGCAAACTCTGCTTCAGATCTCCTCTGGGCCTGACCCAGGTTAGGACAGCTGTAGAATGAGGTCCAGGTCTTTCCCCACCATAGTGCATATCCCAGCTCTTAAGAACTTAAGAATTTTCCAGGGGAAAGAATATTGGGACATAAATTCCCTCAGCTAGCTGAGGTAATTGAAACCAACTGCCACATAATAGGTGAGGCATAGTCTGCTGAATGCCAAATAAAAGGGAAGAAGCTGCTTTTTGAACCTTTCTACCAGGCTTTTGTGCATGCTTTGCCATATGTCGTCTACATCTTTATTGATGTAAATAATTTCTAGCTGCTGAGTGCTGCTGTCTTTCCCTTGTGTACAAAATACATGATTTTACTAAACATGTAACTACTAACATCATGTGTTAAAGGGGGCACCAGCACAAGCAGAACCAACCTCTTTATTTTCTCCAGTTATTGTTTTGTACTCTTTTCCCAAGCATAATGTGGGGGTGCCTTGAGCAGGATACAAGCCCAGTCTGTCTCTGTACATAATGAGAGACAGAAATAATACTCTAGTTGACATTATTTCCATCTCTGTGAGCAAGAAGTCAGGCAGGTTCTAGGTTCTCAAGTGCTACCTGGAAACCTGATGTTACCCCCTCTCAGAAAGAGGATGACGCCATCGCAGTGTGCAGCTATGTTCTCCATCAAACCCTGGCTCAATGGCATGATGCTTCTCAGAAGGCTGATGTCTCACCCTGAGGGAAGGCATGCACAGACAAAAGCAAGGACTTGTGAAGAAACAGCTTGCCAAATGGGGCTGGGGAAACTCATGGGGTTGGAAATGGACTTTCACCTTCTCTAACGGGGATTCCAGCACAACTGAGGCCTAATCACACTAATGTGTGATTAATTTTGTCCACTTGTATTATGACAGAATGTGCTTTCTTACTCCACTGCTTTTTAATCTGTTTGGTTTCCCGTTAATTTTGAAGGCCTCTTTGTAGGCTTGAAGTAAATCGTGCCCTTCGGTGTTTGCTGAACTGGGGACGCTCAGCACCTTTCAGGTCTGAGCCTTAGCGTGGAGCTGAAACAGATGGTAAATGGTAAAATGCAGTCATTGTCCCAGTCCTTCTGAGTTTTGCATTATCATGATGTCTGCATGTTTCTACTAAACAGTCATATGCAAAGGGATGCATTTGTCATTCGACTTATTCTCTGCGTCTCAGTGTAGGAAATTGTTTCTCGGAAGTAAGCTTCCCACAGAAGATTGCATTTGATGGATTTACTCCAGAAATTTGGCCAAGATAAATTTTGAAAGTGAAGTCATAATTTACACATGAAGTTTCAGGTACAGAAACCTTTTTCAAAGCTTCATTGCCATTTAAAACTTAAGTGAAGGTTTGTGCTTATTTAATTTAGCTTTGGTGATTGACTTGAAGGTATTTCTCTTTCTGGCTGTTTTGGGTTGAGCACCGAGAAAAATGATTGAGATGGAATGTCTAACTGTGATGTATATGTTTATTTGGGGGGAAAAAAAACGCTTTTAGGACTAAGCCCAAAACCAATAGTAAGACACGTGAGATATGTTTGGAGGGAGATTTTGTCCCATCAGCCTGCCAGAGTGTATCATTCCCTGTGTGGAATAAGCTGGTTGAACAACCTGCAAGTCCTGCAGGTTTCCTGAGAGACCAAGGGAAAATATATACAGAGCGATTCGCTGCCAGGATTGGCACTAGAGAGCCCTTCGCAACAAGGGGGATCAAGCTCTGGAGAGGCAGCACGTGTGGTTTGCGTGGATGACCCTGGTGGAGCTCCCTGCTCTTCTCCAGACCTCTGCAGAAAGGCAGGGTGCAGAGATGTGAGGAGGTCACCGTGCAGCAAGCAGTGATGGTGCATCCTCTGACGTCTGCAGCTCTCGTCTCCCAGCTAACCGCTGGAGCAAGGCAGAGAGCAGCGTAGTCTCTGCACTGCAACCAGTTTTGCGTTGGGCACTGTAGCGATCTCCCTGCTCTGCACTTTGGAAACTGTCAGTCCCTTTCTGAGGCACTTAACCCCTTACATTATTTTTGAGGTCTGGAGACCCTCAGGTAAAGCTCAAAATGGGCGGAAGTGTAGCAGCACCCAGATGGGCACCAGAATACAATCAAACAACTTAGCTGTCTAACTACGCTTTTTCCTTCCTGCTGTTGTGCTTTTACTTCTTGCTAGGCTAAAGCACATATTCCAACAGTAAGCATCTCCATAAGTGGGTCAACACAAATCACTCATGAATTAGTGTGGAAGATACGGCTGTATCCACCAGCAAACTTCTCTAGTGAGTCTCTGTTAAGACAGGGAGAGGAGCAATGTGCCTGCCTCCTGGTTTCCTTACACTGTCTTAGGTGAAGCCCTGTGCCCAGGAGGTGAGACTGCTGTGTTAAAAGTGCCTGAGGATGCTTTCTCCTGTGGGTGGGCCACAGTCCCCACCAGTCCTTCCTCTTGCTTTTTAGGACAAGGAACCAGTGACATGCACGTTGTCTAAGTTCAGGGAACCCTGCTGCGGTATTTGTGCAGATCAGGAGGAGGTGGGTACTGTCACTGAAATAATTTCCCCTCTTCCACCATTTTAAGCTAATCTTTGAGAGTGTTTCTTTTTCCCGAGGTCATGCCTTCTGAGTATTGACTTCTAAACAGAAAAATGACAAGGGAATACGTTCCACATAATTAATGGGAAACTAACATGGGAGTAACAAACATCATATTTTTCCTGTGGTTTTTGTTACCGTAAAATGGGACTGGATGGGAATCCTGAGTACAGTTTAATATTTCCCAGATACTATTAACAAATGATCCAGCAGCTTGTGGTACTTAAGGTTGCAGGAAAAGCAACAAATGACTGCGACTTCTGATCCACATCAACAAGACCACAAACCACCAATCTCCTAAAAAGTGGTGCATCCAGAAAACCTACTAGACGGCTTCATGAAGGACTCATTATTTTTTCAAAACAAAATAAATGTGGAAAGAACACTTTTTGGCAAACAGTTACAACTGTAATGGAAAACATACTGGCTCATTAAACTACGCTCTTAATCTTCCTCGCTTATTTATCAGCTTTTGATGGAGCAGAGACTGGGATTTATATTCTGTCCCATGTCCCACAGAACTTTTGTCCAGTAAAAAGGTCATCTGTAAATCTCACATAGGCAAGTGTAACATTTTCCTACTATAACATCATCTTAAAAAAGGGGGGGAAAAAAGACACGGCATTAAAAGTTAAAAGCTGCCGTAAACCTAAGAAAATACATTTGTTCAGCTGAGCCCACATTAAGCTTGATTTGCTTCATTTGGAAACAGCTGAAAGTGGGTAATCTAGAGCTTGCAGTGAGAAATATCAATTTAACTCGTATTTGGTGTGCTAAAGGCTGCCCTGTTCTAATTAAAAATCAACTGTGTTTTTACGGCGGTATTCTGGAGGCTGTCTTGATTTGCTGATGAATGCTGACAGGACTATTAAAGCTGTGAAACAACATCACTTGAACGTGGCACAAAATGAAAGGAAAAGCACTGTCGTACTGCTCTTGGGTGTTATTATCCTGATAAAAATTGGAGCCAAAGTGAAAATCATCCCTGGGCTATGCGCATTATTTATTTATTTATTTATCCCTTTAAAATGACTTCATAGTATTGGTAGCTGTGTTTCCCGACAGCAACCCTTAAGACACTGTGATTAAGTGAAGGAGCATTTCTTATTCACCCCGCTTGTCTGTGCGTGGAAGCGCGGATGAAGAAATGGCACGGTGTGCCGTGCATCAGTATGAATATGCAACACGGGGAGCTGGATGGGACCCTGGCTGCCAATATTTCCTGACACTGCTAGTTATTAAAAATACTTTTCTTGGTGCTGTTTTCAGAAGCTTGTCAGCAGGCTTTTGAAATTCAGTGAGAAAGGAATCACCTACATAGAACATGGCCTTTAACTTGTCCCCTCATGTTGCCCATGATGTGCGGAAAATATCTATTTTCCCATTATTAGCCATGTTTTCCAAAATTTTGGAGTCACTCAGATACTAACTGGATCCACAGACGAAGCAGCCAAGCAGGCTAGATAGGAAATGTCCCTGAGCCATCCCAGCTTGGGAATGGGGGCCACATCAAACATCTCTCACTTCTTTCTCTGTGAGATGGGGGAACAGAAAGGTTGGAAGTATAACAGACTTCTTTGCACATGGTCCAAACCACCGTTTTATTTTATATGCATACAAGTATATAAAGGTTACAGGGTGATTTCAGTGAGCCTTTTTCCTGTGGATGCTGACCCTAGCCTGCAGGCAAGTGGGGCGTGCGGCAGGGTGGGGAGCTGGGGGCACAGAGGGTTGCCAGCTGGGGACAGGGCTGGCCCTGGGAGCAGGGGCATCCCTTCTGGCCTTGTAAGGAGCAGGGCAGCAGATCCGCCTGATAACCAGGGCAGAAGTGAGAACAACTGAATGCTCATTTTCCATCCAATCAAGATATCAAGCTAAAATTAATCGAGGCACAAAGGGACGTGAGGAGAACGAGTATTTAATTGTCCATACAGCAGTGTGCTGAACCTGGTAATAAATCTGGCTGCCTTGACATCTCTGGATGCTTCCCATGGGACTCACATGCCTGGAATGCAAAAGTCCCTGAATGCAACCTATTTAGGAAGAGTCAAGAGGGGAAAGGGAATGATAGGCTACGTAAAACAGGCTGTTATCTCTCTCTGAGTCACTGGACATCCTCTTGCTTCCTCTTTTCTCCTCCCATGTTTGCACTCTAGTTTTCGGGGAGTCATGGTCAGAGAACGTGGTGCTGTGGAGAAAACAATGCAGGGAGCAGAGCAAGACGGCACAGATTGGTCCTGGCAGCTGGTGATTCCCCTGATGTGAGCACACTATGGCTGTACAACACAAAATGTCCCTCACACAGGTACTGGCATCCGATAGAATATTGTCCTAGCAGATGGGAGCTCCTGACTGACACAGCTGGTTGGAGCTGGGCTCAGCATTGCTGCACAGTGGAGAAGGGATGGATGGATGGATGGATGGATGGATGGATGGATGGATGGAGGGATGGATGGATGGATGAAGGGATGGATGATGTTTTTATCCTTAGCATCTGTGGAGACTTTGAGAAAAGAGTTTGAGTGTGTTGCTTGTCCTTGTACCTTTGTATGTAGAAGAGTGGCATTGATGGGTTATGGCATCCAGCTCTGATGCTCATCATCAGAAAGGGATGTCCTGGAGAGGACGCAGAGAAAATCCATTCAAACCATTTGAGTGTTGTAAGGAAATGCCTTATAGCAACAGAAGCAAAAATCTGAGCCTGCCAAGGTATTACATGATGTGGTACATGGGAAAGAGTCTGGGTATGTCTCTTGCAGTCCTGTGTTCCTGGGGTGGTTCATAGGAAAATGGCATTGAATGCTATCCTGAGAGAAAACATGAGATGCTCCTAATTAGTTTTCAGCAGAAGTCACAAAATCACAGTAGTGAGTTTCTTTAATGCATGCTGATACTGTGTGTTGGAACAAAAAAATCCCATAAATTGCTGGAAATTTCAGTTTGAATGATAAGCTGGCTGTCTCATTCTGCCAACATTAAAATACTGTAGACTTTTCAAGATGTACTGAGTTTTAAATGATTTAGCATCTTTCAGAACTGAATAGTACATCAGACTTAATCTTAGTGAATAGAAAATAAATAATCACATAACTACATGCCATGATTAGACAATAAGTATATTATAACCAGATTATTACGTGGAGACAGAATAAACTCTAAAGCACATGTACTGCAGGATACTAAGAAGCTTAATTTTAAGTAAGAAATGAGAAGTCCAAAAGCTTGATAATAGAAATAAACAATCACAGGAATAAATGAATGCCTGCAACTGCGAAAGAAAACGAGTCTTGGAATCTTAGGAACAAAAAGAATATTGGCTATTGAGAGAAGAAATGGAAGAAGTGTCAATTATAATGGAGAAATAACAGAAGTGTTAAGTTAATACTTCTGTTATGTTTTTGGGAAAAAGCCACGTGAATTAGTCATATTACATGCTGATCCTGATACTGAGACACTTTCCAGTCCAGCAGTTACTCGGAGGATGTTAAGCAGCAGCTACTAAAACTAGACAATATAAAATCAGACAGTCTAGATAATTTGCATCTGAGAGTTTTATAAGAGCTTGCCGAAGAACTCTTTGGATGATTAATGGTACTTTTCAGTAAGTCTTGGAACAGTACAAAGTTTTAGAGGACAGAGCAAAAATAAAAGTTACACCATACTATAAGGGGTAATATTGCAACCCAGGTACCTGTTACCTTTACACTAATCATGTGAAAAAACAGGATTTTTGATGAAAGACTCAATTAATAAAGAATGAAGTTAATATAAATGATCCCCAAACCATAGGTTTTTTTAGGAAAAAAAACTGAAACAAAGCTTATTTATGTATTTATTGGAAAGACTTACAAGTTGGTTGAAAAGCAAGGCTTGTAAAATGTTTGATTTAGTACCATGTAACACTTTAATCAAGAACAATTTAATTCCCTCCCAGAACAATCCTAACTGGATTAGATGCCATAAAGTCATAATAAATGGATAATCACCGCTGAATATCTCTATTCTTAGTCGCATCTTGTAACTCTTGGTCTTGATTTTTTTTCAGTTTTTCTAGGTGAAGATCTGAAAGGAAGTCATTGCTGGGTAGGTTTGCGACTGATGCGGAGAGCGGGGAGGAGTGAGTAACAAAGACAGGTGGCTTCTAAAGGTGGGTGTTGTGACTCAAGCGTGCTGGTAAGGGTAATGTCTCACTTCTGTTAAAACAAAAAATGAGTCTTGCTTATGAGTTAGGTAGCTCTGACTTGTCAGAAGTAACACTCCAAAGGATGTGTCAGGCAAGGTATTCTACTAAATAAGCTGATGAAATCCTTCAGTGTACAAAATATATCATAGATGGTTACAGGGAGACCTGAGTGAGTGAAAGACTAGAGAACATGTCCTCTGGTGAAAGACTCAGAGGGGTCAATCTGATTCTTTTAATCAAAGGATAAGTCAGAGTTTAAGAGCAGGTAAAGCTTTAAGCTACTCTTGCTACTTAGCATTGGTGGTTATGTTGCATGAAGGCTCCAGTTAATGAATTCTAAAAGGTAGAGCTCTGGTATGATATGGCACCAAAAAAACCCCCCAAAACAAACAACAAAAAAACCCTGACACAATCCAAGTCCTGAGAGCTGCAGCTTGAAGATTTTGAGTAGAAATTGGGACCAAATATTTTGAGAGAGCGCTGTTAACCATTTGAGCCGCATGACACACTTGTGGCACATTTCCTTCACTTTAAAATTAGGATTTTTAAAGTAAGATGTGGTCTCATTCCAATAATTACTGCAGTGAGATTTTATGTGTTATTTTATAGAGAAGATCAAAGCAGAAGAACATAACAATCCCTAATGCTGTAATAAATGTATAAATCTAGTGGATGAATACTTGAGGTTATAGCTCTGCATGGGAGGCTAGGACTGATGGAGAAGAATTTGGGGACAGGGCTAAAATGCTAAGGAGTCTGGAGAAGCAAAGAGAGTATATCTGTTCTGAGCTGAAGAGAGACTGGACAAAAGCTGTTGAGTCAAATGAGGTTATGCTGAGTGTTGATGACCACCAGAGTATGCTGTGAAGCTTTGAATGGACCTGTGTTTTCCACATTTTACTTGTCCTCCCCTGTTGAGAAAATGCTAGTACAATGCATGCCTGATTGCCTTTTAGTGCAATCCTGGCAGAACAGGTACATCCGATTCTTGCTCTGGTTTGTTATTCCTTCACGTCAAGAGGCAGACTGCTGGCTCTGAAGCCTTCATTCCGAGGCGGTAGCCAATGAGGCTATTGACACTATGTTACATCAACGAGTATTTATTTATTGTTTCCTGTGGAACAGTATGGTGGACAGGGCACGGTATAGTCATGCCCATGATATGGATCAGGGTTTTTCAAGGAAGGAGTCTCTGGTCTGTAGGGCACCAGCCTCTCTGGCTGCAGAAGTTAGAAGGTGTAGGGTAAAGGCTACAGATGATTGTAGGAAGAGAAAGGATGGTCCTGTGATGACGGCAGTGAATGCTGCTCTAAACAACTGTTTTCTACCTTTCCTTTGCTGCAGGAAACTTTCTAACTTAAGTTTTTTGCAATCCTCAAGTGACTTCAGTGGAATTCTGGGACATGATGGTTCGTAATCTACATTGGAATACAGCAAGAAGTAATAGAGTGATTCTCAGCTAAACATCAGGTAGATACCCATGAAATAAGTTAAGCTACGGAGTTGCATCTGTAGGGAAACAGTTGAAGACTGTCACTTGGTTGAAGACTGCCACTTGAGACTGCTATGACAGCCGACCAGCTAGCTGAAAAGAAGCTCTGTTGTAGGAGCATCCTGTGCTGTCAGCAAGATAGAGCAGATGAATTAATAGCTCTTTCAGTGTGTTGTGATTTTTTTGCTTTTTTTCCCTGTGACATGAAGTGGCTCTCCTCACATGTGGATGAGCATATGCTCATATATGAAGAGGATGGGTTAAAGAGCACTTTAATTTACCACTATGCAGCTCTTGGCATCCCTGGGAAAGCAGCCATGCCACCAGCAACACTTTGAACATGCGGGTGAGAGAAGTGGAAATTAGCTGGTAGGGACATACATTCAGAAATTAATGAGAGAAAAAAGGAATCCTCAGGCTCTCTTTAAGAACCAAGGTGCCTTTATACTCCCACTAGGCCTATGAGATTGTTTTTCACTAGGATGCCTGAGTCTTCAACAAGATGTAATTTAATCCTATAAATAATAGATTTGTTAATGGTGTCTTCTTTCGTGCCTTTGTGATAGAGAGTTCAAATTTTATTCAAGGCATTCAAAATAGGTTGATTATATATTTCTATACCTTAGATGTTTTGTGACAATAAATTTAAGAATATTTTGGCTTTCTCCTAGTAAGAGTTCCTTTCCTCCTCTATATCTTTCAGGGAAAAATAGTCTCGGTATATCCTATTCTGATATACTGAGGGTGAGGGTATGGCAGTGCATCCTGGGAATCATTCTGGCACCCAGGAGATGAGATCTTGCCAAGAAATGCAGCCACAGATGAAAGTGAAGACAGGAAACAATTTGCCTACAGCTCCCATGAGACCTTGTGAAAACAGTTCAAAGAGTTCTTTTTTTTTTAAATATATATTTTATATTTAAAGCAATTGTTAATTTTCTTTGTTTTGACTCAATGTCCACTTGACCACCTCTTTTTCTCCTTTTTCCTTTTATAATTAAAATGCCTTTTTCTGTGAATACTGTTTTAGACACAACACCCAGACTTTCCACCAAAATCAGTTGCCCATTGGTGAAAGGGAGGATGATGCTGAAAAGGCTTGACTGCAGAACCAGCGCCTTGTTACAGAACTATGAGCCTAGAACAATTTAGTATTTTAAAAATATTTTCCCTGGGCTTTTTAGGCCAACTAAGGCAAACCAAGCACTTTACCAGAGAGAACTGGATCTGCCGAAAGCAGTACTGATGGCCTCTGTCGGAGATTGTGCTATGGGAGGGGTGGGCGCATCCTATTTCCCGCTGCCCGTCCTGCTGGAGCCCACTCGAGCTCTCTTTTGGCTTGTGCGCCAGCTTCCCACCCCACAGCCCTGGCCATCAGCTTGGGGCCAGAGGTGTATCTGCTGGTTGGTGTGTCCCTTCACACAGTCAGGGTGGGCATTGGGCTGCATTCCTTGGGAATTGGGAAATACTCCCAGGTGCCACGTGATCGACGTGCCGAAGTTTCATGCCAGCGGATAAAGAGGTGCTCGGAAAGTAGAGCAGGAGGTCCCACATAAGTGCACCAACATCAACAGCAATCAGCAAAGTGAAGCTGCCTTTGGAGATTATTTAGACAGGTCTGTGCTGTGCCCTGCGACGCTGAGTTTATAGAAAGGCCCAGCCAGAAAAGCACTCTACACCCAGATATCATAACAAAAGTGACACCCAGGGTAGTAAAATAAATATTTAATTTCTTCATCTTCCCATATCCATCCCAGACATCCAGCTAACTCTAATAATACTTTACAGTACAATACTTTACAAATACGAGTATGCTAAATTAATGTAAGTGTTTTGATAGCTACTTGTGAGTTCATTTTTCACTCTCTGCCCACTGATGGCTTTCCAGCTACAGGACAAAGTACTGGGAGATGGCTTTTTGCATGCTGCAAATGTATCAAGCCTAAAAGCCAAAGTAGCTTTTGAAACACTAATAATATCACTCAGTGCTTATATTACTCTTTACATCTTCAGAGTCTTTTACAAACAACCATCAATGAAGTATGGTAATAGCTTTATTGTATAGTAAACCTGCCTTGCTATTCCTCCAGCTGCCTCAGCAGGTCTGGTCTTGGTGCCTGTGAGAATAACACGGTGATGCTCCAGATGGTGAACCACTGAAACTGAACTGCAGACAGTTGTGGTTTTCCCTGTATCTCCCCCAAGAGCAGATTAGACATTGTGTATTACAATTTTGGAAAAAGGGCCCGCTTTGCTGCTGTGACTCTGAGAGTGGATGGGTGCTTGGTGTGGTGAGGTTCTGCATCCCTAAGGGGCCATGGTGGTGCCCAGGCCTCCCCAGTCCCCTCCTGCATCCACTCACCTCCACTTGGACTATGATGTCTTTGGGTGCCAGCCAGTGTCTTCCAGCTTGCTAGAGTGTCCAGGGCTATCTTGGTCCACAGTCAGGAGCTCGCAGGAGTGTGAACATGAGTTACTAAAAATTGCCATCAAGGAAGACTTTTCTACGTGCCAATAGTGGCAACAATCATAGCTCCTTACACAGTGGGGAACACTCGCATGGTCTGACCCCACTTCGGGGCTCAGCTGCTCCCAGACACCACTGCCATCTGTCTGCAGAGGTGTCCCACTGTCCAGCTGTCCAAGCCATAGATAAGAGAGGAAAAGGGCAGCTGGAGCTGGGGAGAAGCAAATACGGTGAGAAACGAGCAGACCCCTCCCAATTCCCCAACTCTCCCCTCCTGACGATGAGGCTGAGATGCGCCTTCCAGCGCTGTTTCACGGGCTATGTCCTCCTCCCAGCTGCAGGAGAAGCATCTGCTCACGTGGGATGGGAACTGCTTCCTCCTGCTGAGGTTCACAGGCACCCTGAGGACGTGGCCCCATGGATGCTGCTCCTCTGTGACCAGCTGTGTCACCCCAGGTCCTGGGGCCGCTGTGCCACCGGCCCCGGGAGGGCTGTGCTCCATAGTGGCTGCCGAGGCTGCTCTGTGCCGCACGAGTGCAACGTTTGCATCCCCAAAAGAAAACTGGATGTCAAATACATTTCCCATCTGGCATCTATTAAAATAATGTGTGTGTATGAATGCCTGTGTGTGTGTATAAAACGTGGATGCACTCTATGATTTCAAATATGGAACAAAATATGTGTTTTAAACCATGCTTTAATTTGTCTTTTTTGTTAACTGGAAAGATCCTTTATTTTAGAGTTTGTGCAAACTATTTTACTTAACATATTATCTGTAACAGATTGCATAAGCATGACTGTTATCTGCATTAGTCATCACTTTAGACCATGGAATATAACTCATGGCAGTCTGGATTTAATGAATGTTTGAATTAACCTATACCTAATTTCTTGTGTTTTAAAACCTAAATCTCATTGAAAGCTGAGCTTTGTTTACTTCCCAAAATTGATCTGAGGGCCATTTGGAACACTTAGTGTATTCTAAAACGTGATCGTATCAACAATACACGCTCTAGTTTGTTTTAAAGTGAGTTTTTCTTTCCTAGTTTACATAAATCATTTTAAAAAATCGTTCACTTTTTTGGATCATAATGTACTCACTTGGCTTTTAGACCTACACAGCTTGCAGGCCAATTTTTCAAACAGGATTCTAAAGCTATTTGTGGATTACTTTCTGTTTGCTACTTGTAATCTGCATTCCTGAGGTAAGCATGTTAAAAAGACTGAGGATTTTCATCGAGCTAAGTGATTATACTAAATAGGGTAATTTTGGGTGTTGTTAGCTTCTGTGTTTAAAAATACAATGCAGAAAAAGCCAACACCACATTTTCTGTTAAACCACAGAGGGCACTGTTTGTTCTTAATATAAAATGACCCCGCTGCATAGACTGTTGTCACTCTTCATTAAGCAATTACCATAAAAGCTTAAAATTAGGTGTTTTTTTCTTTTCTTTTTCCTTTTTCCTTCTTTGATTTAAAAATTAACCAGATGCATTATACCCATGCACTCTCTCTTGTTCTTTCAGTGCTTGGTACCAAATTTTCTGTATGCATTGGAGCTTCCCCCTCTCCTTACTGCTTCATCACACTGCATAGAGTCTGATAGTTTCCTTCCTAATGGTGGGTCTTGAGATGTAGTGTGAGAAACTGCCTTATGGTTGCATTTTAACTTTCTCCTTTTGGTTAAGATATTAACCAACATTTACCTAAGAAGAAAATTGTTTAAGAAGAAACATATATAAGAAGAAAGGGAGGCAGGACTGCACTGGCAACAACTGGAGTCCTCAGGCTTCCTTGATATTTTTCCTCTGGCACTTTCAACCAGGATGCAGTGGAAGACATACCGCTATGTGATGTTTAAAGTCAACTGGCTATGCCAGTTTTGCTGTTATTGTGTATTTATCCACTAGGGTTACTTGAAATATTTTCAAAACACGCTTCCATCAAAAATAGGATTTTGAAAATGTTTTCAATTTTCTCAAAAGAAAAAAATCTTCCCCAAACCTGTCTGACACAGAAAAAGCAATAGCAAAATTTACAGTAAAACAAAACAAAACAAAACATTTTTGAATTCCATAATAACGATCTTGTTTCTATTTAAAAAAGCTGAAAAACCACCAGAGTTCCACGCAAAACCGGTGTGGGGTTTGCCTCGTATTGGAATTGTGTTGATACAAAGTGTCCCTAGATCATTATGAGAAGCATCACACACAGACAAGCTTTGAACATCAGATTAGCAGGAGGGTTCTTGTTTGCTTCTGTCTGTGGTAACTGTGCAAGTCTGGGACATCTTAGGAGCCTCTGAAGTATTACTTATTGAACTGTTGGTTCAACCAAAAGTATACAAGTCCTTATTTCAGCAGTACCTCTCTCCCTCTTAAAAGTGCTCCCTATGGACTTCATTGGCCATTTGCTGAAATTGCTCCATATGGTCTGTGTCCTTCCTGTATAGTGGGACCCCCAAAACTGGATACAGAATTCCAGAACTGGTCCAAGAAATGCTTAGTAGAGGGGGATAATCACTATCACAATCTGCTGGCTCCTCTTAATGCAGCCCAGAACACTTTTGGTGTCCTTTGCTACCAGGGCCTATGGCTGGATCATGTCCAGCTTCATGTCCACCAGGACCCCTTTCCCACAGAGCTCCTCTCCAGCCAGTCAGTCTCTAGCCAGAAGTTCTTCCTTCCCAGGTGCAGCACTTCATATTTATCCTTGTTCAAATTCCTCAGGCTCTTGTTGGCTCATTCCTCCAGCCGGCTTAGGTCCCTCTGGATGGCATCCCTGACCTTGTGGGTATCAGCTGGTACCCCCAGTTTGATGCCATCTGCAGACTTAATGAGTGTAAATTCCCACTCCTCCTCCGTATCCTCAATAAAGATATTAAATAGGACATGTCCCAGGACTGACCCCTGAGGAATTCCTCTTGTCACCAGCTGCTATGCAGGGTACCACCCTGTAACCGTTGCCCTTTGACTGGACAATCCAGACAGTTTTTCACCCCTTTGGTAGTCCTTCCATCAGGACTGCAATGGCTCATCTTGGATATAAGAATGGTACAAGAGACTGCATTGAAAGCCTTGCTAAAGGAAACCTTTCCTCACTGGAAAGATGCTGTTCTTGGGGCTGCACTTAAAAGGACAATTCGTAAGAGGGCTGCTAGAAATTGTACAGAGCAATGGAAATTACTCCATGGCTTTCTAGGACTTTTCCTTTTAAAAAATGAGATGGTGTGTTTAAATTCCCTTCTGAGAACAGTTCAGTGTGTAGCTGCTAGTTGGGAATATGTGACCACATGAAAGCACAGGGAAATATTTCAGGCTTCTTCCACCTCTAAATCTTTGTCCTGGAGATGTGCAGTGCCAGATGGAAAGGAGTGTCCTTTCTATGGAGGGCACTACTCACAGCATCACTCTGGGGCAGTGAGGTGGGATCAGCACCTTCTGCTGCTTCTGCTTCTGATCTGGGTCTTTCAGAGCTGCATGCCAAATCTTCAGCTTAATCCCTGCTAACTGGCTTTAACACTTCTAACACTCAGACACTTCCTTTGATTAAATTTATCAACTCATCCCTTGCTACACGGGTGAAAGATGATATATATATATATATTTTTTTAAAGTATACAGTAGTGAAGGCCTGAACTCTTACTAAAGGAACCTGAATCTGAGATCATCCATACCAGTAACAGGCAACCAGCAGAGATGCAAACTCTGTTGCACAACCAGAGTGTCATTTTCTTTGAAGGCACGGCTAGAGACAATGGCATCATCCTGCAGTTGAGGTTGCATGTTTGTGTATGCATTTTAGAATTGGGTGTGCAATTACCACAAGATAGTTATAAAAATATATAAATAGTTTTGCAGAAGAATTTGATTTTTCAAAATGGTTTTCATGTACTTCTTTGCCTGATTTTCAAAACTGGAAATATAATCTGGGAAATAGGGCCACAAAGTCATTACAAAAGCCCTGCACAGCACAACTCTTGCTGTTTTTGGCTTTTCTTTCTCCTCCATATGCCAATTCATTCCTAGCTATGCTTATCAAGGGATCATAAGCATTTTCCATCTCATTTAGTTTTTGAATCCAGAGTCCAGTATTCTGCAACATAGAATATTTTAAATGCTTAGTTTAGGCATATCTTGAATATCTAAATATCATTAAACATAAAGTTCCTTTGATTTTTCCTTTTAAGTGACATAGAATGAATTTTGTAGAAGAGAAAGCAGTACTTAAGTTATCCATAATGCATCTGTTTATGTTTCCAACTGGTGTACTTTATCACCAAGTCATTGGTTTATATTATAAAATGATGGTTGTGTAATAAGTAGTTAGCAGAAACCACAGGAACGTCTTGGAAATAACACTAATGGCCATTTTTGATGAAGTATATGAGACTTTGTGAAAATGATTTGATAAAGAAATGTATTTTTCTTTACTTCCTGTTAACAGTGAGCATGTCAAAGCCCTTTAATCTCTGCTACACAACTAAACCTTTTTTTTTTTTTTCTTATTTGGGATTAGTTTGAACTAACAAGCACCATGTAAAAATCAAGGAGCTTTAAAGCAAGTGAATTTAATCAGGGAAGCACTAATTAACAGTACAAAACAAAACAAAAAAGTCCACAAGTAATAGTTTCAAATAGAAATATAACTGGTAACCTTGGGAATTAGTGATTCTGCCTCTTTCTATACTCGTCTAGTTTATATTGCTAAGGATCTTTTGTTGCTAGCTGAGCTTGTGTATATAGGAATCAACAAATAACAATAAACGATAAAGCATGCTGGAAGGCCCAAGCATGATGACATTTTTAAGACTAAGTTTTGCTCTGAGGGGATTAAATCTCTGGTTTTATATGAAAGGTGCAGCCAGTCCTCAGCAATTTACAACACTATGCATTGGATAAGTTTTCTGGCATTTCACAAGTAAATCTTGCAACCAGTTTCTAAGCTAAAATTAGATTTAAGTTGGATCCATAGTTAAAGATGTGATACTTGGACAAGTTTAGCGCTTATGTCTGTTAAATGCTCTTGCTTAAAAAAGGTACTTCCTCTATAGTTCAGCTGTAATGAATTGTGCAAGATGATATTTTGCACAGGCTACATTTGAAGAAATAATTTATGGTTAAGTTTTTATGCACTGTTACATTTAACTACTATTACAGGCAGTGCTGTTGATGCTACATATTTTCAATCTTGTTCCCAGAAAATTTTGCTAAACTTTGACTCATTTTCTTTCTTTCTTTCTTTTTTTTTTTTTCACAGAAATGAAGATTACTTGCATAATGTATGAGAAGGGTTGTTTTGGGGAAGTTCTTACCAAGCTGTTTTGCTGCTTTAAGAAATCAGTTCATAAAAATATTTGCTTGTTCATATTTTAGATATTTTGGAAAACAAAAACAAAAAAACTTAAGTCAAAGTTCCTCCAGGCTTCAGTATCAGAATTTGAAATTTGGCGTTTGTTTCATGAACTGTACTCTTGGTTATCTTCATGACAAAATTTGTTTATATTATAAAGTTTTGAGAAATCACAGGTTTGTATATTCTTAGTTATGATGACAGACTTCTTTGACACGAGCAGCTAAAAATTCATTTCAGACTGGACATACTTTGATTTCAGCTGCCCTTCCCAAAAGTCATTTCTGCTGAGCCATGGTCTGTGTGGTCTCTCCAGACAAAGATAAAAGCGATGAGATGGGTCTCCCCCTCCAATGCTTCCCCAGCATGGGAGCGAGTTACCATGTGGGGAGACCCCTTGCAACGCAGAAGGCTGGGGTGGGTGGGATTGGGACGCGGAGTCTGGGTGAAGAACTGGGCAGCAGGACCTGAGATTGTCAGGACACATGGACAGGAGCTGTTAGCAGGGCAGGAGGTTGGGACCAGAGGACAGTGGGAAGTGATGGTGGAGTGTGGACAGGGTGCTGGGGCTGAAAGGAGAAACCAAAAAGAGAGAAAATGGGATGTATGTTGGAAAAAGGGGTGAAGATGCAAGGGTGGAGAAGAGACAGGACCATGCCAGGGCAGGTCTGAGGGAGCAGAGGAAGATGAAACAAGCCTGGAAGTGAAGGACAGATTTTACTCCAGATAAAATCCTCCTATGGGACCAAAATAGAGGCAAGGATCCCACGACTCACTTCTTATTTTTCCATGAGGTTTTCCACTAGTAGTGTTATATGTTTAAAAAAAAAAAAAATCATTCTTCAAGGAACATTATCAAGACTGTAAAATGAAGCATTGAATAGCCAGTATTAAACACCAATATTAAGGTCACTAAACCTTCTTTTGGCCCCTTTTTTTCCATATACAGGTCCAAATTACCTGTTGAAATGATCCGTTTTCCACTTCCCTCTGTGCACACAGTAAGTGCAAGCTCTTAATTACTGAGTAGTTACTAGCAGTGCTGCATCCCTTCATCGCTCAGCGAGTGGCCCCACACCTGATTTACGGCACCCCATTCAACCCTAGCTCTGAAGACAGACAGGTCCATTTCTGTAGACGTTTTCTAGGGGTGGTAATGGGCATGATATAGATGTATTTCTTCGTGTTAATCCATGCATCATTAAAATGGTGGATTTTGTGTTATGAAGGGGATATTAATCCAGCTGTAGAAGTGGGATGGTGAAATCCATAGGAACAGAGACCAGAAGTGATTATTTATTTTGGTTGCCCTTCCTGAGAAGGTGAGGGTCTGCAGAGAATGTAACGTTAGATAGACTTAGTCAGCTTCCAGGGACTTGTATCTGGGAATGCTTAGGAGTCAAGTGCCAAGATCTTCTGCCAGGCATTCAACAAATGAAGTATTTACAATTAGTGACCACATGTGAAATGTCTGGCTGTGAGCTCGAAGCTGCAGGCATGAAATTCATTCTCCATCTACAGTTCCCTGCCTCATTCCTTTTTTGAATTCTGCAAGCAAAGAAGGAGAAGTCCTGCAGATAACAATCTTCCTTTCATAATTTGGATCCATTTCTAAAACATACCTGCCTTGTGAATTGAATGAGATGAGGATCCTGTGGAAAAATACCCATACCTACCAAAAAAAAAAAACCAAACAAAAAAACAAAAACAAAAAAACCACCCGAAATGCTAGTTAAATGTCAGTTACACAAGCAAACTTAATGTTGATGTTCTTGACTGTTGAATGCTTCGCTGTTTTAGCTTATCTTTAGACAGATTAACCAGGTTTGGTAGAAATAGCAGCTTCACCACTGCTGCATGCCTACAAATGTTGTGAAGATGTTTGACTTGAAATGAGGGGCTCAGATTGATGCTCCTGCAGCAGAAAACCTGGAAGACTTGCCCAAGCATCATGTGCAGCCAGCCCAGATAGTCAGCCCCTGCTGTTTCTTGCTTGCTGGGGTGTCCTGCACAGCAGAAAGGGAGGCTTAGATTATCGTGGTGGGGAGGAAGGGTAAACAGGGGACACAAAGGACACAAGGCTGTAGAAAACCAGACTCATTAATTCTTTTGGCAGTGGAGCAGTCTGTGTGGTGACTTAAGCTACAAAATCCTTAGGGTCTTAGAGGTGATGCTGCATTCACAGCCTTTCATCTGCAGATAATGTGTATATGGTACTTTTGGGAGGAAGATGGCCAGGGGTTTCTCTTGCTTGGCCCGTATGATCCCACATTCAGAGAATTCATGCAGGAACACAGCCAGAAGTTTGGAAACTGAGATTCAGGGCTCTTCAGCCTACCGCACTCTCCATAGACAAAAAGGGTCAAAATTACCAGCAAGCTCGAGCCACTTTACTCTTCAGGTGTAACGGGTGTAGTTCAAAGCCATGTCAGCTTTTTGGCCAGGTCTGGAAGTTTTGTGTGCTTTTAACACGGTGGTAAACCTTCTCATAGGAATAAAATTATCCAAAAAAGGTTTCAAAACATCCATGGAACACTTACTCTATCTTTTAGGAACACCATGAGGTGAAAGTATTGGGTGAAAGACATGTAGTGTCTGTAAAAATAAATATGATCTAATCTGGAACCAGGCCATTACAATCCTTCTGTCATAACTACATAATTATTTTGTCACTTTATTATGTATTATTATGCAGATTGGTAAAGAATCTTGACCTTGCGTTTCTTACCTGAATGTGTCTGGATTTTTTTTTTTTTTAAAGCATAATTTTAAACCTTTTAATTTTTTTTTTTAGCTGTGAATTGATGGTTGATATTTTTATTTTTTCTGCAGCTAGTGTTTTTTTTTTTTAATCTGAGAATCCAGACCCATCTTTCTGCTGTCAAGGAGTAATATGGGAGTAGGATTATATTCGTTAACAGGAGCTCTAGGAAAGGGGAAATTTAGAATTTGTTGGATCTCATTATGGACAAGGAAAGAATAGGAATAATAAAACCAAGATGGATATTATATTTTTACACAGGGGTACGCTGACAGTGCTTCCATGTGTAGCCTTTGGACTACACTATCTGTTCATCATGGCTTAACGGCGACAGGAGTTTCACTATTTGACTTCCTTGTGGCCAGGGATTTTGTCCTATGTAATGAAGCATTTGTTACCCATAACTAATGCATTAGTGTGAAGATTCACATGGAGGAGCTATACGGAGCTCCCTTCAGAAAGCTGCCGTTGGTGCTGCGGACGCCGCATATACTTAGGGGAAAAGAGATTCACTTTGAGAGAGTCTTGTCCGTGAGAATACAATGCAGGTGCTCTCTAGGGTCTCTATGCTCGCATGAATAGGAAGGATTAAAGGTTCAGGCTTATAGCCTATTTGTCATGAAATCCTCTAATGATGACAGAAACTGTAGACCAGCCTCATATAGAATATCTATAAAGAGTGAAAAGGATATAGTGAGGCAATGGTGCATGGCCCTAATTTTAGAAGTATTGAAAGTGGGAGAATTGGAGGAGTTTAGGACAGTAACAGAATATTTGGGTTCAGTTTCCCTTCCTCCTGCAACTGCAAAACCCAAGGCTGCAGCTTGAAAAGCAAATATGAGCATCTGGATATACTCACTATCCATCTGCGCCCCCAGCACCCTCTAGGAAACGCGAGAATGCTAGTCCAAAAAACCTAAAATATCTGAAAAGCTACAATATGTAGCGGGGAGAATGCAAGAGAGCGCTGATACCGCGCAGCAGCCGGGATGCAGCTGTTGAGAGCGCGGCGCTGCTCCCACCCGCTCACCTTCGGCAGGATGGGGCAGCAGTGCCGGGGGAGCCCAGATGCTCGCTGAGGGCGACCCTGGATCGGCAGCCCTGGATCGATGCTGAGGCTTGGGGGTCCTTGGACGGTCCAGGACTGGTGCAATCAGCTGCTCTGTGTGGTTTCAGATGAAAATCTTTTGATTCTCCCTTCTTGAAAAAGTGCTGGAAATTCCAAATATGCACTCCGTGCTGCAGCATGAACTCAGCGGCAGAATTTCCTGCAAAATGGAAATTCCCACTCTTTGTCCAGATGCAAGCTGGCAGGACAGACCTTTCAGGAGGTGCAAAAGGGAGTTGTAGCCTGATCTTCAACAGAGAAAATGGGCATGAGGCTCCGGGGCTGCAACTCTTCTGTACAAATAGAGGTGTATTTCCCAATCCCAATATTGGTATAGACAATAAGAACATGCTCTTTGCATCTTTTTGCTCAATATTTGGAATTTTTTTCCCAGGGGATATCAGTACCAACCAGATTTAGTTCCACATCTTCATAGCACAAGTGGCAGCAGGGGCAAAGAAAGGAAAATAAGATGCTTCAGGACACAAAGCAGCCCTCCTCTGCCAGGATGCCTGTTTAAACTGTAGGATAATCTTTTTCTGGATGCAATGTGATGTCTACTGTGCTGTTAGAAATCAGTAGTAATTTTTGTATGCTGGCCTGCCAGGCCCAGCTTTTTTACCTGCAATTTTTTCTTTCGAAATCCTAGCACGGAGTTGCAAGTCTCTACCCTGCTGCTGGAGATGGAGTGTGGTTGCACGGCATGGCCGTTGTTTGCATGCAATGGCTATGGGAGCAAAAGTGAGCAGTACCCTCACAAGAATCAGTCTGGCAAAAAAGAAAACAAAAAAACTCCACCGATTTGCCAAGAAGATTAAGCACAATGGCTGAGACAGGACTTGTGGGTATTTATCAGGTTATTTACTGTGACAGGAGGCATACCTCACTTCTCATGTTCTCAGATAACTCACGTGTTCTTGAAATTATGACCCTGCAGGTACGGAAATTTTTAAGTGTCTGCTTTAAAAATGATCTGAAGTAAGTTTCTGAACAGAAAGTGTAAAGTGTTTATTCAGTGGGCTACCCAGTAGGCTGGGCACTTCTCTAGTTTTCCCTGTTCATCTTAACAGATGCCTTGTTTTTTCTGAAATCTCAGAATAGGAAATGCCTCCATTAACTTAATTTAGATGGCTCAATTTCAGCAGTACCCACTGCACTTTGCAGTTTAGAGTTTGCACTTAGGAAGCAACATCTGGACTTGTCCTAGTGCAAATGAGATTTCCTGCTGTTAATACATTTATTGTATTTCCTTATATAAATATTGCTATATAATAGAAAGAAATCATGTTATTAATCTTCACAGTACGTCTGGGCTGTTGATTCAGGCATGGAAAACAATGCCACTTCCCGCGCTGGAGGTGCCTAAGCCCAGAAGTTGCTGCTAAGTGGCATCGAGGCATTGGCTCTGAGCGACCTACAGCCACTTGTGTGTTCAAAGTCTGCAGCAATTTTGGAGGGGAAAGAGAGCTTAGTGCACAACATCTCAACCTAATATTTGACATCACTTGGAATCTCAGTCTTTCCGGTTTAACATTAAAATACTGTAACTGTGGGTTTGCTGATGGGAAACGCGGCTATTTACTGAAACATGCGCATTCGAAAATAGGTTGTTACTTGCGTGATTGTTTACCATGTTTTCTTAAGCAGATCGTCAGTGCTTTCTGTGAGCAGAAGGTTATTTAAGCAGCTGTCTGGAATGATTTGGGGGCCTGGATGTGATGCATCTGTAAGGTTTTCTGTGCAATGTAATCCATGCCGCTGTGCAGTCCTCGGAAGTTGTACTTTTTTACAGTCACAGCCGATTAGAGCTGACCTGGCAAGGGACCAGAAAGCCTCTGGGAGGATTAATGCCTATTAGTGTCATTGCCTCTCCTACTGTAAAAACAGTGGCTACGTTACGAGCGGCCGACCAGGCATCGCCGATGCACACCTCGCCCTCTGCCAGGATCCACATTGCACTTCTGGCCTCACTCCCCTGCTTGCGAGAGAGTGCCGGTGTCTGGCAGCACGCATGGCGGAGCCGCCTCTCCCGGCGGGCGGCGAGCATCCCGGCTGCCTGCGCGGAGGCCGCGGGAGCCGGCCCGTCACTCATCGCCCCGCTCTGCAGCGCTTTGTCTCCGTTTCTTTCCTTCCCGCTTTGCACGCTGCAGCACAGAGCAGGCTGGTGCTGAACTTTTTACCTTCAACACTATTTTTTTCTGCTGGAGAAAATGGCCATTAAAATGATTTGTGAAATAAATATTATCGCTAGGCAGGTGTTGGACCTGTAAACAGTTAATTACCAGGGCTCTGCAGATGCCAATTATTTCTTTTGAGGCGTCTGCCAGCTAATATTATCTGATAGCAGCTCATTCAGCTGATGAATCTGTCATTTTGTAATTCAGCTACCAGAATGCGTGTGATGTCGATAAGCTTGCGTGCCTGTATTTGGAAGAGCTTCACAGCCTGCAATCATCTTGAGACATTCAAGCTATAATGTATTTGTAAGTATCTTACAATCATCCTGACAAGGAAAAAACTTACAGCAGAAAAATCAAAACAGGTTGGTTTTCTCTGCCTTTGAGCCTCATGCCAAACTTGTTTTTATATCATTGTAAGGCTAAAAAGAGCCCGGGCCAGCCCAAGGGTCAGCAAACAGCAGAAGATGGGGCACATTGTTCAGAAGAGATTTAGCTGGTCCTTGTTTGTAGAAACTTGGTGAAATCATATTTGTGTTCAACATCTGGGTTCAGCACTTTCCAGCTGGTTCGTGCTTTGGTAATTATTGCAGAAATTTGCTTCAGGTAAACAAACCGTGCTCTGAAAGTCACACCTGATAATCAAAAGTGAACCTGAGGTTAACTAGTAGAAGAAATAGGGGCGTGTGCTTGAAACAGGCAGGATTCATGCCTACTTTTGTACTAATCTGTGTTTTGAACTGTTCAAATTAAAACCATTTTGTAATTGCAAAGCAAAGCAATACTTGTGAGCTGGTCCATGGAACATTGTTTTTTCTGTTTATCATGTTGAAGTAGATCTCAACACCCTCCATAACCGTTCCAGCTATGTCTAGTATTTTTGCTATTTGGTAGAACAAAAGATGATTTGTACCTGAAGACAGTCCATTCCCTCCTAGAATGGACTAGAAAGTGTTTGAATGGGAAGTTATCTATATGAGGACAGGCCAAATAAATAAAGAGGGGGAGAGAGAGAGAGAGAGAGAGACAAATACTTTGTTTCACAAAAATATTATCATTGAGGAGTTTGTGGTGAAACTGCTTTTGGAATTGCATCTTTTAGAAAAAGCCCCTGCTAAAGCAGATAAGTAATTCGCTGTGCAGTCAGGCTGCTCAGGTTTCCCCCTTGATGTTGGGGCTGTGGGGACCCTCCTGCAGGACTTTGTTGCTCTCAGTGGCTGCAGCCATGGGGCCACGGATGAATGGGGCGGAGTGGCGGGAGGGTAAATGGGAGAGCTTTGTGTTTTTAGACAGTTCTTTTGCTTCTCAGAAAGTTAATTAGGAAGTGAAACCTTAAGCAGTTGACAGTGCGCATTGTTGGCTGCTAGTGCTCTGTGACAAATACCACTGAAAGGTACTTCACTTTCTTTTGTAAACAGAAAGGTAAGGAATTTGCACAAAAATGTATTGGTGAAGATCTGCTTTTCATCATGGCCTAACCACACAGTAAACAACAGGAATAACTTGTTTTAATAAAGTGTGGTGTTGAAACATTTATCAGCAAGCTCTTTCTCTCCATTTCAAAGGTATGTTTAGGAAAGAGGAACTGTTGCCTTGAAGAAACCCAATCTGAAATTTTCTTATAACATTTTCTTCAGGTCAAGGTCAGGAAACTTAAGGAAAAGTTTGACTTTTGGGCCATCATACAATTACGCCTGAGTTGATTAATACAGTATGCTGAAACAGCCATCTAAGAATTTCTTACCATTTTAAATGTATCCCAAAGAGTGGTTACTCACATAAAATTGTTCTAGTAGTCACATTATAAAAAGCATGACTTCATTTTTATCGTCAATTTTTGCATGTAGCCATGAACAGTTATGAGGCAAGTGTAATAAGCCATGCATTTTAATGTAACAATGAAAAGATTAACATACCTTTCTCTTATGGGCAAAGTTCCCTTGAGTGGCACCAATATAAGTCTCTGGAGAATTAATAAACTAAGCCTAGGGACTTCAGAGTTAAAGCCTGTTAAAACAGCTCTGTGTAGTACCTCGACTGAACCAGACTTTCGTGGTGTACCTGTGAAACCGAATGGAGAACGGTAAGGAGGTGGCTTGAATGTACGATAGATGCCCATTTCAGAATAAAGGTAGCTGTATTTCACCCTAGTGCTTCCAACCCTCTGCAGGTGGAGCACCTTCATGCACTTTTCTCTCACCAGCCTTCTCATCAGACGCGATACAGAGTGACACAGGAGAATATTAATTGTACGAAGACTCCATCAAGGGTACAGCATCTGTGAAAGTAAGGTTTGCAACCCAACAAGCAGTCACAGATCCCTGCTCCAAGCGGCTGGAGAACATCGGGGAGGGAATGGCATCAAGCCCTTTACATCTGTGATATATGCATGCAGGCTGATGCTTATACCAGTCTTATACTGGGAACGGTGCAAAGTATATTTGCTGAACAAGACCCAGGCTCTTTGCAGCCTGGCTCAGAGATCTCCTATCTGCAGCTCTCTGCTTATTCATGCTGTCCCTTGCCCATCTCCATTAATCTCAGTCCTTGTGGTAACGCTACAGTTTCCTCAGCCACATAGTTTTTTTACAGTGACTTTCCCTTTTGCCAGTTTTCCCTAAAGAAAGGGAGAATTCAGTTCTGTTTACACATGCCTGTGAAGTGATGCTCTATTTGTTTTGACAAGGCTGTGTAATACCATTTAGATGCAGTTCACAAAGTACTTTTGAAGATTTGAGACAATCATTTTAAATATCAAATTATTTAGAACCTTCCAGATTTTTCCATAAGTAACTACCTAATATTATTAGATTTAACATTTTGGGTTGCTTTTAAAGATGGAGGAGAAGAACTTTCAAAAGTCCTTAGTACTGACCTAAATTTATTCCTGCTCCTTCCTAATGCTCTTAAGGGCGCAAATCCAACATAGTACAGAATCACAGAATCACAGAATGGGCAGGGTTGGAAGGGACCTCTGAAGATCATCCAGTCCAACCCCCCTGCCGAGCAGGATCACCCAGAGCACGTTGCGCAGGATGGCATCCAGGCGGGCTTTGGATATCTCCAGAGAAGGAGACTCCACCACCTCTCTGGGCAACCTGTTCCAGTGCTCTGTCACCCTCACAGTACAGAAGTGCCCCCTCATGTTGAGCCGGAACCTCCTGTGTTTCAGTTTGTGCCCACCGCCTCTCGTCCTGTCGCTGGGCACAACTGAGAAGAGACCGGCTCCATCCTTTAAAAATTACACTGATTTAATAATAATTATATTGCATTTTCTGCCACACTCCTGCAGCAAAGCCTCCCTGGAAGATATTGCCATCCCTGCTTTACACAGGGGTGTAGACAGAGGTATTCCCATGGTTTGGGTGCCCAGCCTGCTTCCTTCCAGTGCAGTTGCCATGGGCAGTGGCATAAGATGGCAAGACCTGTCTCCTCTGAGACATTTGTGCCACCTGTCTATGGGACATGTGCATATGCAAGGTAACTATGGGGTAACAGCACTTGAGTAAAGTTATCTTGATACATCAGAACACCTCTTCAGGCACTATAAGTGACACCAGGACCAGGCAACACAAGGCTGAGGATATGAACCTAGTGTCCCGGTGGCTTTTCCTGCCCCATGCCCGTAGCTGAGCGTGGGTAGGGATGGAAGCAGGTTTCCCGCCTGCAGGCATGCAGGGGTCGAGGAGGAAGATTCCACCCTTATCAGCCGCACCATGAGCTCATTCCTCATTTCTAGAGCAGAGAAGAATGTTTATTCAGCTGACATGGTTTCTGGGAAAGTGGCTAGAAGGAGACACCACTGTGTGTCAGTCTTCCTCCTTATCGTCTGCAGGGGTGATATATCCACGCAACAGGTATGGTATGGGAAGGGATGGGGAGGCATGGCCAGATAGAAAAGGGCTGGACCTGGGAAAATGAAGTATTTTAACACACATGGGATTATTACCCAGTTTCTCTGTATCTACAGCAATTTTCAGCTGAAATTCGCCTACCAAACTTTAATCAAAGTAACCTTTTTTCACTTGAGCGCTTGATTAACTCCCAAAGGCTCCATCTTTCAGTGAGTTCAAGCAAATTCAAATAATATGTGTGGAGTATGCGGTGCTGATCTACACCAGAGCATATATGAATAGCGGTGTCATCAGATGGAAGCACAGGGAAGGGCGGGGGGCAAACCACGCAGTTAGCAGCCCTGAGTCCAGCATCAGACCAGCAGGGAACAGCTGAGAGCACGGGACTGCTCCCACCTCCCCGTTACAATCGCTAAGCACTTCTGAGCCACCTGTGTGACTTTGTGTGGGAGCAAGCAGATCTGGGAGGACTGGTGGGAGAGTTGCACAAGGCTTGGTGCAAGCTGAGAAGCAGCCCCTCTTCTGATTTCTTCTGCTGGCTGCTTTTCCCTCCCCTAATGCAGACCTCCTTGCTGCACCTTCTGATCCTATGCGGGTGGCTGTATCTGTGAAAGGATCGGTGGCCTTCAGCTGTATCTCCTTGTGGAAATTGCTTTGACCTTTATTTTCATTTGTTGGCCTGACTGCTATCCTGTCCCCAAAGCAGAGTGTGGTTACACCTTTCTGCTTAGGCTGGTATGTTTAGTTTAAAAACAGAAGAAATTAGAATTGCTCAGCTTTCTAGAAATAACTTTTCTCCTCTTTTTATCACCTACAGAATGCCTGGAGAGTTTCAAACCCATAACAAGGTTATGTAAGAGAATAGGATATAAAAACATACATATATTTTACTTCTGCAAAAACACCTCTGTTGCATTTACTCTTCCAACACAGTAAATGAGCCTTCTGTATACTTTGGCACTACAAAGCATTTCAAAGATACTTCTGGTAAACACCAGTACCATATCTATCCTTCTAAACTTCAGCCTTCGGGAATGTATATATTGTACATGTGGAACAAAAAAGTCAAATTCAACATTTTAAGCAATCAGTTTGATTCTGGTCACGGCAATTACTCTTTCTGTCAGCAGAAGTAAAACTTACAATTGGGAAATCCAAAAGTCATATGTATTCCCATACAACGCAGCAAAAGTGGCATGTAAATTAGATCACCCTGCTGGAAAACCTGCTTCCTCTCATTTGCCTGAGCAGAGCTGCGCGGCCCTGGCTCGCCACAAAGGAGCTTGCAGCCCAGTCCTGCTGGTGGGTGGAAGGAGCAGGAGTTATCAGGTTGGGACTAATGCGGATGCCCATGGGCTGCCTAACCTCTAAGTGTCGGTGCATTTTCCCTGGGAAGAAAGATACTACTTGGCTTGGCTGGCAAAGGGGAGCAAGAAGGAGCATGAGTGCCTTGTCTGGGCATTTATGAGCCCTTGCCTGAGGTCTGGCTTGGCTTCCCAGCTACAAATATGGGGAAAAAAATAACCTACATGGTCTGGGCAGTTGGTCCTTCCCCAGTTGCAATCACCAGTTTAAGCAGATGGGCTTTAAGAAACCGGAACTCTTGGCATGGAGGAATTGAGCCACTCCAGAAAACTCCTCTTGTTCTGCAGATGCCAACCAAGCACTCCTATCTCTACAAAAATAAAGCAGTGCCAATATCCATCCATCTTCAAAGTGGGATTGTACTCTGTAGTGTGGAGTCATGGGGCTTAGAGTACCAAAGGCTGGGTGAGGAGGTGGCCAGAGCCAGGAAGGGCCATCACCGCTTGTCCCCATGTGAAGCCTCCAGCCCTCACTGAGGGTCCACCACACTGCCAAAGTTAGGGCAGTGTATTCAGTGGGTAACAAAAATGTGCTGCATACCAGATATCTGAGTTGTTCTTGTGAATTCAAAACACAGGGCACAAAATATGTGAAAAATCATCCCTGCATATAGTTTGGAGTAGCAAGGAAAAGAAGGAGCAGAGCAGTAATCACACTAGAAACCCTGTGGTTACCTGCTCCATCTGGAATTTGTGTCCTTTACCACTCCCAGCCAGCTGAGAATATTCCCTGCACTGGAAGTGAGATCCCCTTGAGTTAACAACACTGTGTTAGTGCTTTGTGCCCCACAGAAGTAGGAGGCATGCACAAAATTTCCATTTTAAAGGTGTCCACATCAGCTGTTTTCTTTGTCTTTGTTGCCAATTTTTATTAAACAAGTCCCTCGTAGTCCTGAAAGCTGCTCTCAAGGCACCCAGAGGGAGTGCACAAGCCTGGCTCCCTCTGAGCCCTCAGTCCCTCCTGGAGCTGGAGGAAAAAGCAGAAGAGCAGCTGGCTTGGCTGGAGCAAGAAGGAGACACTGGTCCTCCTCCCCAGCCTCCCCCTGCCACCTCCCTGGAGCAGTCGGTCAGTCCCAGACATTTCTGCCCTTTGCTGTCATCTCCTCCTCAAGGGCCATCCAGCTAACTTCCTGCCTTCAAGACTTTTTCTTTCTTTTTTTCTTTTTCCTTTTTTTTGTTTTTGTTTCAGGAATTGAAAGTTTTTGACAGTTTTCCCTATTTTCTTTCCCCCATGGGTTCATTGGAAATGGCTGAGGAGAACAGGAGGTTTCAGTGGCCAGCCAGTTTATGTGACACTCTTTGAGATAAACGAATGGGAAAGTGGGACTTTTTAGGCTGGTCTGGACAATGTAATTAAAATGTTCCTTGGGTGGCAGTTGTAAGCTGACCCTTGGCAAACAACCTGGCTGGTCATATCAGGCTTTGGAAAGAGCTTTCTCATTTCTTAACATGGATGATCCTGCATTTTAGTTATTCTGTAAATTATCTTTCACCTTTAGAGAGAAAAATCCAGTGTTATTTTTTATAAAATAATGTAGATTTTGAGACACCCACTTCATCTTCTTTCCCTGAATTAACTTCCTATACAAATGCTTCAGAACCAGAATTCCTTTCCTAGGGAGTTTAAAAAAAAAAAAAAAGAGAGAGAGAGAGAAAGAGAAAAGAAAAAAATTCTCATATAAC
>VXAL01000795.1:109245-214605 GCA_013399475.1 Chauna torquata | reverse complement strand
AGAGAGAGAGAGAGAGAGAAAAGAAAATAGATCTCATTTCAGTTGACAAGAATCAGTAAACTGGTTCCCAGATCTGGGAACCTTTCCTTTTGGTAATACATAATCCTCTCTGACCACATTCATTTAATTCTTCAAACCCACTCTGCACTTCAGTGTGTTCTCAGGTTTCCACCTCTTCATAGTACATTTTTAACACATAGAAATGATGTCTGAAAGCTAATTATGTTAAACAACTTCAAGGTGATTTCAAACATACTGGGTCTTGTAGAAAAAAATATGTCTAACTTTAAAAATAATTGCTGGTAATGATTATACAAGGAGCATCATATATATTCTTACTCTGCTGAACAGGATTTTACCTTTACAAAAATAATATTATTAACTTTTTTTTTTTATCGCAGCAGCAAAAAAGAGCTAGGCAAGGTTGGGCACTGGTGTGCTCAACCTCCCCACTCACAGCCAGCCATTTGTGCCTGACCTTCTCCTCTAAATGTTTATCATCCAAGTAGATATTGTGGATAAAAATGACAGGGATTCAGCTCTGCTGGAGTCACTGAGAAAGGAGGCACCTTGTATTCCTTCCTTCCTTCCTTCCTTCCTTCCTTCCTTCCATCCTTCCTTCCATCCTTTTTTGAAAGGGGATCTCCCAAAGGCAGTGGGAAATGCCATTTGTTCTGTTCACTACGTACATGTCAGTATATTTTAAAATAATTTTAGATTTTTTTTTCTCAAATTCTGCAATGGCATGGCTTTCTACAAAATCTCTCTTCTGTTCATTTCACTTGTGGCTATGTTTTACGGTGCTCAAGATTTTCCAGTGAGAATGAATTCCAGTTTTTTTGTTTAGAGGTCTCTACATCTTGTCTCAAAAAAGGGAACCAGAGAAATGCACCTGACATGGCCTAATTGGTTCACATATATTGAAATTAATCATCTAGGTAGTAGGTTAAAAAACACAACTTGAGATCATGAAGAAATGTGTGGGAAGCGTATCTGGACTTACTTATAACTTCGGGAGAATGTGAGAATTCAAGTTTATTAAGCCAAAATATAATAAATTTGCAATGTAGAATACATCTCCAAGTAGACCAGATGATAAACATGTTTTAATGCAATGCATGCAGCTGCGCCACTCTGTTGTTTCCAGTCTTTTTCTGCCTGGTCTATTTACTTCCCCTTAATAGCTGCAGGATATATTTATTGGGACCAAAATTTTCCCTAGTCACAACTACAGGAAAGCACAACTTTCTGGTCCAAGGAAAGGCTTGTTTCTTTGAGCTGTTTTTCTAATAAAAGCAGAAAGCACAGCACATACTAAATGAAGAACTGTATAAGCACACTGAAAAGCAAATTCACTTGGTTTCTACCTTTTGGGGAGAGGGAAAGAGATACAGAAATCATTGTACACCTCTGCATGACTTGGGGTGATCCCAAGGACAACTGAGGAGTGAGAACCCCAACCCACCAAAGAATTTTTGTTAGAGGAAAAGCAAAAGAGTGAGAGGCAAGTCAAAGCTGTTGAAGATAAAGTCAGGAGGTGGCTGAGCTGGGTTTGACTTTGGTGGTAGTTGTTTCTATCCTGTACAGGGCAATTGGGCCTCAGGTTACAGATGTTTTGGAAAACAAAGCCAGTCGTTGAGGGAGTATATATGCACTATTAAAGGTTGCTCTGGAGTCATTCTCACCCAGACATATGAAGATAATTTTTATATACGAGGGAGCAGATAAACAACTCTGCTCACTCAGCAACGTAGAAATAAAAGTAAGGTGACAGGAGCAAAGGGACCTCCATGCATGTTATTTTAAAGAAAAATGAGAGGTTGTGGCATGCCCCCCACTGACAGTTATGTGAAAGAGTAATATGGCTTTTGTAGGGGTACTTGGTGGGGATGCATCCTTCTCAGCATGGACAGCCATGACACTTGCCTTCGCCTCTCCTGGGTGATGGGGAATGAGGGGAAACAAAGAAGATCCCATCCTGGAAAAAAATGCACAGGTGTAGTTGTCCTGTATGCCAACAGCAAATGCTGAGACAAATCGGTATCCTAATAACTTCCTTCAAAGCAGCAAAACAAATGTGTGCATTGTGGGAGTGCCTGGCCAGCTCCGGGGAATTTAGTCACCATCGCTGGGAAAATGTGCTATAATTTACTTCGTGCATTAAGGACAGGGACAATACAGTGCACTTTGTACAACATGCTGCACTTTGTTTTGATAGCACCAGTCAACTTTCATTGGGAAAAACTCCATCTTTGTAAGACCAGGGAGCCCAAATATTGACCCGTAACAATAAAATGCTCTCCATGAAGTGCAGAGTGCAAGGGAATTAGTTTAAAAACACTGGCCTCAGTGGAGGATGAAGAGGGAATATGATAAGACACTGGACTTAAGCAGGGGTCAGGGCACAGGTATGCAGAGCTTTGAACATGAAAATGGAAAGCGCCAAGGTAATGCGATATCCCTCAGACGAGAATATCTGCAGCTTTCCAGCAGCAGAAATTTCAGCCATCTGTGACTGTCATGCCCCTGTCACAGACTTCAAGCTCCTATGCAAGCAGATGAACTTGAAGAAGCAGCCCCAGTACTGCCTGTATAAAGCACATTTCTGATATGCTAATATCAACAGGGAACACGAGATTTGGGCATATTCTTATGGCAAGCCAAGCTGTAACAAAGGTAGCCCTAGATGTTTTACTCCCAGCTTGCATTGGCATGTCTCTACTTCTCAGCCCTCCCTCATTTTCCCTCCACAAGCCACCGTGATGCATGTTCCACACTGGCTTCTAAGGTGTGACATTCTTAAGCAGCAGATTGGACTCTGCATGACATGTCCAGCTCCTCAATTTTGTGTTAGAAACATTTTTTTTTTGCATAGATATGAATATTGGATGGAGCAAAACGTGAATCTGATTCACATGGTCTCAAGAATGTTTTCGCAAGGTTTGGCCAGGACTCTTGATCTAGTGACTGTGTGGCATAACACATCATTGAGCTTGTTGGCTATAGGAACACATGGTGACACAATCTTTTGGCTGAAGAGCTTTAACCTGCCTACATGTGCTGTGGGATGGACATGTTAGGTGTACTTTGTGAAGGAATGAGAATTAGGTCAACCACTGCCCGGTGATACTGATAGGACTTTTGCCATGTACTTTACTAGAGACAAGTTGAACCTTTGCCTCACGAATCATTTTATCAGAGAGGTTTGGATGAGATCAAATGTCGAGATCCTTTTGAACTACCTCTCTTTGCTGCAGTCACTGGATTCATGAAGCCATTTCAGATCCTTGATGTGTCCCACACATTTCTAAGATGAATGCAAACCAGAAAGTATGCCATGTTGTGGCTGTTGGAGGCCTGAGTATGGCTTGTTACATACAGCTCTGCCTCCTGTTTAGTTTTAAGGAATGGGATGAGAGGGAAATGTTAAGAGACAAGACGGAGCATTTATCTTCCTGAAAATGAAATATCCATAACAGCGAGGATGAAGGTAGAATATCTCAAGTTAATATGCTGTCAGTGCTGTCTATCATCTCTATTCATATACTTTCCCTTATTCACCTTCAGATTTACTGTTTTCTAATCCACATGCTTGCTTGCAAGGTGAAGACTTCCCATAAAAGCCATCTGTATTGTTTCATGTCTTTTGCAATCTCTCTCTCTGCTGCTCTGCCTCTGGTTCCTTTTATCAATAAAGAAAGTGGGAAAGGCAGAAATATTTATCATCTGGTTTGGTTTTTGTTCAAATAACTATTGAACTCTCTGAATATGATAGCTCAAAATTTTATCCCAAATTGAATTCCCTCAAAAGCAAACAAACAAATGAAAAAACACAAAGAAATGTTGTAGAAAAGCAGTCAAACAAGGCATGCACTGAGGAGAGGACATGCGCTGCTATCATTCCTGCAACACTTAACAACGTCTAACACACTTACCGCAGGGCGGGGAGACGCAGACTTATTTTTTTGAGCTGATACTTAAGCATTCATATGGATTTTGCTTAGATTGGCAGCAACACTTAAATGAACAGTTTTGTGAAGAAATAGACACTAAAGATAATGTTATTCTTGTTGTTTCCAAGGCAACGGACATGCTTGATGGAATATATCCATCACGTGTGCTCTGTAACCATCTGGTTTCACAGTCCTCATTTCAGACACTCTAGGAATGAAAGGTAGGTAAACTTTAATCAGGTTTGTAATTGCTGTTGTCCTTACAGAAATTATTTAACATGATTTTGCAGCTGCCTCAGCATAAGGCCCAAAGGTCTTTTTAGGGTTTTATTGCCACTTTTAAGGAATATTTTAAGAATTGTTATTGTGCTTTAGCTACAGATGCCACTGTTTCTTCTTGGTTCCTGAAACTGTGTTATAATGACATCACATTAAGATTTTTTTTTTTTCCAGGCTCCAAAAAGGTCACAGTTATTTTTTCCAAATGGTTCTGTCAAACATAAAAATTAACCATAGTTTGAGCTGGATTTTCTGTATTTGTAATGTATGTTTATGTTAGAGTTTCTGTCAAAACAGGGATTAAAGATAAATGTAGCTAATTAAAAGAACATTTACTTAGAGCTCCTGGTAATAGATACCTCATTGTGGGGTCTTGAGGTAAAGCTTACTTTAACAACTGATTCAGTTTATGGGATTGTGTTTGAACATTATAGAAGGTTATTTCAATTTTCCAAATTGTGCATATTAACCTGAGAACAATCAACTTAAGTCTATAAGCAAATTGTAGAAGAGAAGTCAGGGTGTACATGTTAGCTATGTAAAATGTTCTCATCAGCTCTACTTCCTACACTTCATCATTTCGAATAATGCTTCCCAGCAGTATATGTAAGTGAAAACTGGTTTTACAGAAGGGAAAAAATCTATCTGGCACTGGATGAGTCAATAAGTTGCAAACTGTAGCATAAGGTAGAGAAAAAAAATGAAAAGATCCAATATCAAATTAGGTAATTGTTTCTTTTTATCTTTATTTTACTAAACAGCTGTGCCCACAACATTAATTTCATTGCACATGACATCTGTGTTATCCTAGGGACTCCTGTGCTGGAGAAAAGGTCAGTGCCAACTGCAATTGCATCAAGTTTCCATAAACTTTCAATAGCCAATAATATTTTGCGCTTTATAAAAAGCAAGTAAAAATAACAATGTATTTGTGTAGTGCCTTTCATATTAAGAGATTTCAAAGAGGACTACAAATTGTAGAACCAATACTTTAGGTCTTATATAAACAAAACTCCCATTTATTTCAGCAAACTTATGCCAGAATAAAGAGGACAGAGGAAAGGTGTCAGGATTTGGCTCTGCATACTACATGCAGCAATCGCTTCATCCACTAATAAAGTTCAATCACCTCTTGGATGGGACTTGGCATGAGTGGTCTTGAGCTGACAATTTCTCCAAATAAGATTTCAGATTTCAGTGGGACAAGCTTTGATAAATTGAGAGACCTGATTAGGAAAGACAGCTGGGGCTGAGGAGTTTAGGGTCTTCAAAGTGGAGAAGGGATGGAATTGCTTCAGGTCAAAGATGCTGAGGAATATATAAAAGTATCACAAGCGACGGTGACAACCACAAAGGGAGGTGTTTCAGACCTCGCTGGAGGAATTACTATCTCAGGAAGGATATTGAAAATAAGTCGGGATACAGGAGCTGAAAAAAGGACTGCTCTACAAGGAAATTCTTGATATAAAAGTAAAAAAGACTGAGAGTAAAGGGAGACTGACTGATGTGGACCTGCATTGGGCTTAGCAAGGAAAAAAAGAAACCCTAGAGTTTGTCCACTACAGGTAAACAGAAGTGGGACTTCTGTCCATTGGGATACAGATTAAAGGTATTGTTGACCTGGAGACAATGTGTGACAAATCCTTTGTCCCACTGTTCAGCAGGGATGACAATACTGACCACGTGGAAAAAGGAGAGGGGATCAATGGGAATGAGGCATCCCAGTGAGAATTTCAACTTGAAATTTCAGCTTGCATATGGCTGATGTTGCCTGTCTTCATCCCAGGAGGCTGAAAGATCTGTTGTCGAGAACTGCAAGCTTGGTAGCAAGTGCAGTCACCATTTGTTTTGAGTGAGCTTTGGCAATTCAGGCCAGGAGAGCAGCAAGGAGAAGGTCTATATTTAAGTGTGGGAAAAGGTATCCAGACAGCCACGGACGTGTAAATCTGACCTAAATGGGCTCTACAGCAGGCTTTGAAAGAGATAAATGAAGAACAGTAAAATACGAATAACAGTTTTAGCAAAGGTAGATCATACTGAACTGTCCTATTTAATTACTGATTTTCTGGACAAAAACAATGTGGTAAATATCATCTATCAAGATTTCAGGAAAACATGCTCTGAAAACAAATGGGCAGTCTTTACTTGTTATAATAAGACAAATCAGGAGAGGAATTGTAAACTAGGTAACAGGAGACATGATGGTAGACAGCAGCAGAGTCTGTGAAAAGGGAACGGATCAAATCAGATTGATTACCAAAACTGACTTTTGTTTAATATGTTCTTTGTGACCTGACACAAACATTAATAGAGTCCTGAAAAGATTTACTGATATATAGAATTTGGAAGCATTGCCATCTTTTGGAAAGTGCAGGGTCTAAAGGTCCAAATAAGAATGGGATAAAATATAATTGTAGGATTAATAAAAAATTATGCTAGAATCTCAGAGCTCCTCTATAAGCAAAAAAAGTTGTGAAAGAGCCTCTTTTACTCATTGATCAAGGACTGACTGAGAGCCATCAATGTGCTATAACCATGAAAAGACAAACGTAGTCCCAGAATTCTCCAGTGAAATTATTGCCGGTGGGGACATAGAAATGCTAGTGTCACCATGCAAGGCTGTGGCTAGACCTCTTCTCAACCACTGTGTGTTTGTATGCCCGTTCATGGTTTAGAAAGGCCATTTGAAAGTAGTAGATGCCGGTGAGGATTCAAGAAGGTTCAAAAGAAGTATCTTTGTCCTGATAACAGGATGATAGAAGAGCTTGGCTTGCTTACTCTGGCAAAATGAAGATAAGAGGAAGAGCATGGGGGAAAGCAGCAGGAAAAAAAGAGTCATTTAAGCAAAATTAAAATATTTTCACATGTACAATGGGTGTAAAATGAGGAGAAACAAGTTTAAGCTGGAAATGAGAAGACAGCTCCTCATTGTTAGAGCAAGTGCATTTTGGAATATTCTCCAGTTGAGTAATACAGGCCAAAACCCAACGACTGCTTTTATGTTGGAGCCTGAAGAGTGTATGAAAGAAATTATACATTGCGTTGGTTTGCAGTAACAGGGGAATCGACCTAATGGCCCAGAAAGTTGCTTGGAGTCCTGTGTTCCGATATCCTCTGCAGCAAACACTGTTGCTGTAGAAGAGATTTGAATAGAAATTAAATGCAGTCCTGTTGAAATTGAAGTGGGAATTCAAGTTCCCCGAGAGTAATTAGCCATGCTGTGTGTGGTCGGGACATGGAAGAGGCATTTAATGGCTGTAAATATCAGTAGGTGTTTAAGTGGTGGAGGAGATTGTAGTTACTGGGATATTCATGTGCTAATATTCTCTTAAGTTCAAGGGATGTGTCCTTTTGAATGGCACCTATTAATGCACTGTTCAGAAACTGGTTTAGTGTTCACGTAAGTGGAACTGGCTGAGTATGTCTGACTGTCCCTGTCTGTCTCCCAGATTTGGAGGAACCAGAGAATAACACAGCTTGTCTTTCTTTCAGCAATGGAAAATGTTCTGTTGGTAGAGATTGCTTCGAAAGCACAAACTGCTATCAAAGTAACCCACTTGTTAGAATTAAAGAAACGTACAACAGCAACGCTTTCGTGCAACAGGATGCTAAATATAGCAAAGAAGGGAAATCAAACTCCATTTCCCTAAATACAGGCATACTTTTCTGCAAAATGATTCAATTAAATTGGTGACTGTTCCTAATCTATTTTTTCAATATTTCAGTTTTACCTCCAAACTTAAACTGGATAGGGGAGAGGTATTGTGAACATTACTCTTTGAAACATCCTGAATGTAGGTAACCTTTTGCCAGCATCAACACTGCCTGGCTTATGACATTTGGTGAGACTCGTTGTCTAACAATATGATAACATGAAACACTCAGTGATAGCTCTCTTTTTCAAAACTGCTAAAAAACATTAAGAATGAATTACGTTTGAGGCATGCTATTAATTGTGGTGTAATTTTCACCATGTGTATAATATTTAACTGCACATTTTGTCACAGTACAATTATAGGAAATGTTTTTCCAAGATGTCTCTCTGACTATATATACATTGTGGTTGCTGTAATTATTTTCCCCAGTGATAATGTACAACATTCCCAGGGTCCTGTCTTATAAAATGTTTGCTGATAGACAGGATACATAAAGAGCAGTGTAGTGCAGTTTTGTCCCATTTTTGTACTTAGTTGAGGAAGAAGTCTGAAAAAATTGTACAGCCTGTGCACATATATTTGTCTCTGCTTTCTCATTTATACTACACACATGTCCCGTACTTTGTTTTCAGTGCTATGATGGTTTAAGTCCCCCAAGACCCTAAAACAACTGAGTGAAATTAACACTGGAAAAATATATGATAATTTGCTTCAAAATGACTGTTGCTATTTGCAGTATGCTGTGCTGTGTGGTTCTCCTCTGAATTTTCACCCTCATTGTATATGTGGATGCAATAACGATGGGCATGCAATTAGTCAGCAGTTGGCAGACACTGCACAAGTTACTGCTTTACACTAAATCTCTTCCTGGAATCTTGGGAGAATAATATTTACATTGGCTTATAACCAAAAATCATCCTAAATACAACTTGATTTTGTGTATTTTACCCAATTGTATAATTGTATGGATAAAATGCATATATATTAAATGGCATATGCTATGTAGAATTTCCAAAGTATAGTATTAACTGTTTTAAAAACCAGTTCTCCTGACATATGGTAACATAATGTGGCCAGCACACCTGTCTGGCTGAATAGAAAAACTGCAAAAAAGAAATAAAAAACGATCTGATTCTTCTTTTCTTCCACCTGGCAGATCAAGAGAGATTTCACTGATGTCATTATTGTTATACCAGTATATGCTTAGTGCAAACCAGAGAAGAGTCTTGTCTATTGTCTTATCAAGGCTAGAGTAATATTTTTCTGATGCACCTAAACTTCCCCACCAAAGTAAAAAAAGAAAAAGAAAAAAAAAAAAAAAAAAGGAAAAGCCTACACAAAACATCTTTAATGCTGTGGACCATAGTTTTAAACTTGGTTTTCTAAAAGCGTTAAGATTAAGAATTGCTAGCTCTACTGTTGGAAAAATGAGACTTTGAATTTTAGTTTGAACAGAATTTGCTCTTAAAAGCTTTGAAATGACAGGCTGATTCCACTCACTGGGAATTTAAATTCTGATCTTCTGCCATGGTAAGAGTCAAATAAGTCTGAACTAGTCAGTCCTGTCACTTGCGCTTTATGATGCCTCATTGGACATCTGAATCTGGTCCTTTTCTCAATCATATTCAGCCCCTAGGTTTATATTAAGTCCATCTAAATGTGCAGACAAATACGCTGTAAAGTAACCTAGTCTGAGCACATAGTGAAAACACAACTTGGAAGACTTGAGACCTGCCCTGCTGAAGTCCACGAAGACATTTTCATGGATTTACCAAAGACAAGGGAGACTCCATACATCAACACTGTGACTGCATCCAGCCCATTTGCATGTGCCTCATGGCTTTATTCTTCACCCAGGAAACCACTGTGAGAAACCTAGTTGTTCTGAGAGTGTAAAATGCAACCACGACTGTCTAGTCTTAGGCTAGCAGTTGAGTGTTTCTTCAGTCTTCCAATCTATAAAATAGTTTCTTGTGTGGAACTCATAGATAAAATTTCTTCATACATTTTTAGAACTATGTGTTATTGTGAAATCAAATTGTAAGGGTTACAAAATTCCAGAAAACACTAGCAACATAGCATAACCTAACATAAAACAATTTCTGAATGCAGGAAGAAGATTTATTTAAATAAAAAACAATGGACTTTGTTTCTCCACAAAAAAAAGATGTATATTAATTTAACTTCTAGATTCAAGTTTCTTGATATTAATGCACTAATTTCACCGAAATCATTGAGGAAAGACAAGTATAAACCAGAACTACCCTAAAGTTGTGGTGTTCTCATTGTGAGTACCCAGAGGCCACTGATAGCAGCAGTTCACAATTGTTCATGAAATCGTGTTTTTTTTTTTTTTTTTTTTTTGATTTATAAGACTTAGTTTCAGATATCAAAAGGGCGAAATGAACATTTTCAGGTGGTGAGAGCAACACTTCAAGCCACTGTAGAGAAAGGAGAAGGCTAAATATAAATAGAGCTAAGAAGGAGGATACTTAAACTAAACTTCTAATTTTGAGCTTTTTTTTTTTTTTTTCCCCAGGAAAAGAATGAATTGCTGAATCCTTGAGACTTTTAAAGTTGATCTAGACAAGACATTAGAAGGTACAGGAAACAATCTTTCATTGGCAGGAAAAGGGCAAGATGACTTTTTTTTTCCTAGTGATTAACTCTATTGTTTTAAGTGGTTTTACCAAAGGGCACAAAAGTAATCATGATAAGCTACAAGGTAGTGATACAGGCCCTGTTTTATTTCATGATGCTTTTTCTCTAATTGATAGCAAAAATAAAAGAATTGAGAAAATGTTGCTTTAATGCTTTGTTCATGAAGGACTTCCTGATGATGAGCTTTGTGAACAGCATCCCCTGTGCTGCAGAGACAGATGTTTTCTGTGGCCTAGATTCAATAAAGCAATCCTATTCAGGAAAGCGGTTAAGCCAGAGAATATCCCGACAACCTGAGGATGAGAACATGACAAATTTTCAGTACTAAAAAGATCTAAAAATGCATACTTTAATGTGACTTCTCTGACTGACATTCAGCTTCCCTCAGAATTATCCAGGGAGGAATTGAAAACAGGTTAACTGGGGGCCTCAATAGATGTACGAGCTTTTATAGACCTAATTTTTCCATTACCTATGAACTGCACTGAATCTCAGACTAACTTCAAGTCAGATTATTCCACACTTGGCAATTATTTCTCCTGATCCAGTTCTAAATCTTCAGCTTGAGGCCTTCCATGACACAAGTAATCAAAGTCCGAGTGACATGTGACTGCAGAGCTTCTTACTTTGTCTTGGCCCTTATGAATCCAAAATCAAGAGCTGGATGACTACACACATTTCTGTGGTGTTGTATTGATTGTAATTCCAAAGCCTGTGTAGGGATCTGTACATAGGTCTATAGAGTTTTTACTAGAGGTTTTCTCATTTTTTTCTTTTTAGCTCTGAAATTTTCAACTGCGTTGCCACAGGTGTAGGAGGACCAAGTCAAAGCTGTTCTTTGCGATTACTTTTCCAGCAGATTGCGACACAGACTGAAAGACCTTGAGAGGCAATGACACAGCCAAGAGCCAGATCCCACAAGTTTCTGAGTACCTTCTGCTCCCAACAACTGCTTTGGAGGATGGAAGCATTCAGCACTAGAGAGGAACTTGTCCTTTCCGTAGCTTGCTTGTTGCATGGTCATTCTTATCACTGGGGAACACATAAAACACACAATAATCCCTTTCCCTGTCTTAAACATATTTGCCTTCTTATTTCTGTGGACCAGAGCTGATGCACTTACTTCTGCCAAGGTGGAAACATGCTGGCAGTAGCCAGTCTTGATGCCTGACCTCTGTTCTGTTATAAACTCTATTATTTCATAAGGGGTCCATATGGCAGTTTTCTCCCATCCCCTTCCCCCTTTCCTTCTTCTGACTCTCCAAAGGTCTGGGGTTTTGTGTGTCTTTTGCAGTGTCTCCCCATGAGTATTTCAGTTCTGTTGGCACTTTCCATAGCAGTATTAATAATGACATTTTGCTGGCACAGGGCCAGCTGTAAAAGTTTGTGGAGTAATTTTGTAATAGAGCTGCAAGAGCTTAGCAAAAACCCAGCAGGTGAACAAGCTTTCTCCCTCACTCCTTTAAAATAAAAGCTCTCCCACTCCACAAGCTTTGCAAAGCCTTTGCACCACGGTTTCTTAGAGGCAAGATGTGCATATTTTAACGTGACAGGTCTAGGGACCGGTGCTCTCCTGTGGCACTCCAACCTCCAGCTGCAAGAAGGTACCCCTGGTCCTCACCCTGAGCCATGCTCAGTGCAAACATTGAATATAAAATTGCTGCTTTCCCCTTGCCCTCCACCTTCCAGCTGCATATTCCCACCATGGTTCCCTGCTTGGAGCAATGATTTAATAAATATATCTACAATAATCATCAGCGGCTCTGTCTGCCCTCCCCCTCCCAGCTGCAGTTTCCCACCCTTATTTCTCTTCTGTGCCATGATTAGTACATATGTTTAAAATAAAACTCATCATCTCCTTCTCCCTTCCTACTCCCAGCTGTGGATTCCTCCCTGCCTCCACCTTACCCAGATTTTCAGCCCTGGTTTGTAGGCGTATTTCACAGAAATATTGAACCTTAGACTGTGCCTCCGCTTCAAGCTGACTGCCATTTCTCCATTTCAATTTGAACAGTCAGCTTTAATATGAAATCAGATCATAGCCCTCAGTGGTGCTGTCATCAGGCGCATGAGCAATCTCAAGAGAGCAGAAAGATTCCTCCATATTTAACTATTTTCTGCCAGTGTCTTGGCCATGAAGGGCAAGATTCTGAAAGGCAAGGCTGTAGCTTGGATTGAACTTCTGTGAGAAGGATGTGAAGGCTCTCCTGAAACCTCTAGGTTCAGCTGTATGTGACCGAACTACAGTGTCACAGAATAACAAAATAGCTGAGGCTGGCAGGAACCTCTGGAGATCGTCTAATCCAACCCACGCTTCAAGTAGGGCTGGCTACTGAAGGTATTTCAGGGCTGTGTCTAGTCAGGTTTGAATATCTCTAAGACTGGGGACTCCACAACCTCTCTGGGCAACTTGTGATAGTGTTCAACTACACTCACAGTAAAGCAGTTTTTCTTACAGTTAAACAGAATTTCCTGTATTTCAGTTTGTACTCGTTGCCTCTTGCCTTGTTACTGGACACTATGGAGAAGAGTCTGGTTCCATTTCTTTACATGCCCCATCTGGTGTTTATACACATGGATAAGATCCCCAAGCCTTCTCTTCTCCAGGGTGAAGAGTTCCATCTCTCTTAGCCTTTCCTCATAGGAGAGATGCTCCAGTCCCTTAATCATTTTTGTGGCTCTTGGTTGGACTCTGTCCTGTGTGTCTGTGTCTCTCCTGTACTGGGCAGCCCAGAACTGGGCATAGTGCTCTGGGTGTGGCCTCACCAGTGCTGAGCAGATGGGTAGGATCACCTCCTTCAACCTGCTGGGAGGGAGGTGCCGGGAGGGAGGTGTTTCCTAATGTAGCCCCAGAGGCTGTTGGCCTTCTTTGTGGAAAAGGCACAATGCTGGTTCATGGTCTGCTTGACCACCAACAGCCCCAAAGACCTTTTCTGCAAAGCTGCTTTCCACCTTGCCCTGGTGCATGGAGGTTATTCCTCCCCGGGTGCAGGACTTCGCATTTCCCTTTCTTGAACTTGATGAGGTGGCTGTTGGCCCATTTCTCCTTCCTGTCAAGGTCCCATGGAACACCAGTCCATGCATATGGTGTAGCAGTCACTCCTCCCAGTTTTGTATCATCTGCAAGTTTGCTGAGGGTGCACTCTTCCCCACCACTCAAGTCATTAATAAAATCCTGTTTTACTGCTCCTATTTTATCTGCTTCTATTTTACTTGGGCAGATAATGACAGGACGTGGGGGAATGGTTTTAAATTAAAAGAGGGGAGATTTACATTAGATGTTAGGGGGAAATTCTTTACTCAGAGGGTGGTGAGGCACTGGAACAGGCTGCCCAGAGAAGCTGAGGACGCCCCATACCTGGACGTGTTGAAGACCAGGTTTGGGTGGGGCCCTGGGCAACCCAATCTGGTGGGTGGCATCCCCGCCCATGGCAGGAGGTTTGGAACTAGATGGTCTTTAAAGTCCCTTCCAACCCAAACCACTCTATAATTCTATGATTCTATCAGTACATACCCTTGTAAAAAGTCCCTCTCCAGCTTTCTTACATGCCCCCCTTTAGGTACTGGAAGGCCGCTGTAAGGCTTCTCTGAAGCCTTCTCTTCTCCAGGTTGAACAACCCCAGCTCTCTCAGCCTGCCTTCACAGGAGAGGTGCTCCAGCCCTCTGAGCATCTTCATGGCCCTCCTCTGGACTCCCTCCAAAAGATCCATGTCCTTCTCATGTTGGGAGCCCCAGAGCTGAATGCAGCACTCCTGATGGGGTCTCATGAGAGTGGAATAGAGGGGGAGAATCACCTCCCTCCACCTGTGGTCACCCTTCTTTTGATGCAGCCCAGGATACAGCTGGCTTTCTGGGCTGCAGGCACACATTGCTGGGTCATGTTGAGCTTCTCATTAACCAAAACCCCCAAGTCCTTTTCCTCAGGGCTGCTCTCAATCCATTCTCTGCCCAGCCTNCTGTGCCATGATTAGTACATATGTTTAAAATAAAACTCATCATCTCCTTCTCCCTTCCTACTCCCAGCTGTGGATTCCTCCCTGCCTCCACCTTACCCAGATTTTCAGCCCTGGTTTGTAGGCGTATTTCACAGAAATATTGAACCTTAGACTGTGCCTCCGCTTCAAGCTGACTGCCATTTCTCCATTTCAATTTGAACAGTCAGCTTTAATATGAAATCAGATCATAGCCCTCAGTGGTGCTGTCATCAGGCGCATGAGCAATCTCAAGAGAGCAGAAAGATTCCTCCATATTTAACTATTTTCTGCCAGTGTCTTGGCCATGAAGGGCAAGATTCTGAAAGGCAAGGCTGTAGCTTGGATTGAACTTCTGTGAGAAGGATGTGAAGGCTCTCCTGAAACCTCTAGGTTCAGCTGTATGTGACCGAACTACAGTGTCACAGAATAACAAAATAGCTGAGGCTGGCAGGAACCTCTGGAGATCGTCTAATCCAACCCACGCTTCAAGTAGGGCTGGCTACTGAAGGTATTTCAGGGCTGTGTCTAGTCAGGTTTGAATATCTCTAAGACTGGGGACTCCACAACCTCTCTGGGCAACTTGTGATAGTGTTCAACTACACTCACAGTAAAGCAGTTTTTCTTACAGTTAAACAGAATTTCCTGTATTTCAGTTTGTACTCGTTGCCTCTTGCCTTGTTACTGGACACTATGGAGAAGAGTCTGGTTCCATTTCTTTACATGCCCCATCTGGTGTTTATACACATGGATAAGATCCCCAAGCCTTCTCTTCTCCAGGGTGAAGAGTTCCATCTCTCTTAGCCTTTCCTCATAGGAGAGATGCTCCAGTCCCTTAATCATTTTTGTGGCTCTTGGTTGGACTCTGTCCTGTGTGTCTGTGTCTCTCCTGTACTGGGCAGCCCAGAACTGGGCATAGTGCTCTGGGTGTGGCCTCACCAGTGCTGAGCAGATGGGTAGGATCACCTCCTTCAACCTGCTGGGAGGGAGGTGCCGGGAGGGAGGTGTTTCCTAATGTAGCCCCAGAGGCTGTTGGCCTTCTTTGTGGAAAAGGCACAATGCTGGTTCATGGTCTGCTTGACCACCAACAGCCCCAAAGACCTTTTCTGCAAAGCTGCTTTCCACCTTGCCCTGGTGCATGGAGGTTATTCCTCCCCGGGTGCAGGACTTCGCATTTCCCTTTCTTGAACTTGATGAGGTGGCTGTTGGCCCATTTCTCCTTCCTGTCAAGGTCCCATGGAACACCAGTCCATGCATATGGTGTAGCAGTCACTCCTCCCAGTTTTGTATCATCTGCAAGTTTGCTGAGGGTGCACTCTTCCCCACCACTCAAGTCATTAATAAAATCCTGTTTTACTGCTCCTATTTTATCTGCTTCTATTTTACTTGGGCAGATAATGACAGGACGTGGGGGAATGGTTTTAAATTAAAAGAGGGGAGATTTACATTAGATGTTAGGGGGAAATTCTTTACTCAGAGGGTGGTGAGGCACTGGAACAGGCTGCCCAGAGAAGCTGAGGACGCCCCATACCTGGACGTGTTGAAGACCAGGTTTGGGTGGGGCCCTGGGCAACCCAATCTGGTGGGTGGCATCCCCGCCCATGGCAGGAGGTTTGGAACTAGATGGTCTTTAAAGTCCCTTCCAACCCAAACCACTCTATAATTCTATGATTCTATCAGTACATACCCTTGTAAAAAGTCCCTCTCCAGCTTTCTTACATGCCCCCCTTTAGGTACTGGAAGGCCGCTGTAAGGCTTCTCTGAAGCCTTCTCTTCTCCAGGTTGAACAACCCCAGCTCTCTCAGCCTGCCTTCACAGGAGAGGTGCTCCAGCCCTCTGAGCATCTTCATGGCCCTCCTCTGGACTCCCTCCAAAAGATCCATGTCCTTCTCATGTTGGGAGCCCCAGAGCTGAATGCAGCACTCCTGATGGGGTCTCATGAGAGTGGAATAGAGGGGGAGAATCACCTCCCTCCACCTGTGGTCACCCTTCTTTTGATGCAGCCCAGGATACAGCTGGCTTTCTGGGCTGCAGGCACACATTGCTGGGTCATGTTGAGCTTCTCATTAACCAAAACCCCCAAGTCCTTTTCCTCAGGGCTGCTCTCAATCCATTCTCTGCCCAGCCTGTATTTGTGCTTGAGATTGCCCCAGTCCAGGTGCAGGACCTCGCACTTGGCCTTGTTGAACTTCTAGAGGTTTGCATGGGCCCACTTCTTGAGCGTATCAAGGTCCCCCTGGATGGTATTCCTTCCTTCCAGCGTGGCAACCGCACCACACTTGCTGAGGGTGCACTCAATCCCACTGTCCATATCACCAACAAAGATGTTAAACAGTGCTGGCCCCAGTACCGACCCCTGAAGAACACCACTTGTCACTGGTCTCCACTTAGGCATAGAGCTGTTGAATGCAACTGGTTGAGCGCGACCATCCAGCCAAGTCCTTATCCACTGAGTGATCCATCTGTCAAATCCATGTCTCTCCAATTTAGGGACAAGGACATCGTGCAGGACAGTGTCAAATGCTTTGCACAAATCCAGACAGATTACATCATTTGCTCTTCCCTTATCCACCAACTCTGTAACCCCATAGTAGAAGGCCTCCACACTGGTCAGGCATGATTTGCCTTTAGTGAAGCCATGTTGGCTGTTGTCAATCACCTCCTTATTTTCCACTTCCCTTAGCGTAGTTTCCAGGAGGATCTGCTCTATGATTTTGCTGGGTACAGAGGTGAGACAGACTGGCCTGTAGTTCCGCAGATCTTCTTTTTTTCTTTTTTTTTGAAAATAGGGGTTATGTTTCCCCTTTTTGAGTCAGTGGGAACTTCACTGGATGGCCACAATTTCTCAAATATTGTGGATAGTGGTCTAGCAATTTCATCCACCAGTTCCCAGAGGGCTACTGCACCTCTCCTCAGAGTGCTGGAGCACCTCTCCTGTGAAGAAAGGCTGAGAGAGCTGGAGATGTTCAGCCTGGAGAAGAAAAGGCTCCAGTGAGACCTCCTTGCAGCCTTTCACTACTTAAAAGGAGCTTATAAAAAAGATGGAGGAGAATGACTTTTTACACAGGCAGATATTGATAGCACAAGGGGGAATGGTTTTAAACTAAAAGAGGGGAGAGTTAGTTAGATTAGATGCTAGGAGGAAATTCTTTACTCAGAGGGNCCTGAAGTGGTCAGACAGTTTGACTTGATTATCTTTGTAGGTCCCTTCCAACTGAACTATTCTATTCTATTCTATTCTATTCTATTCTATTCTATTCTATTCTATTCTATTCTATTCTATTCTATTCCATTCCATGTTGGTCTGCCTTGTAATCTTGACCCATAAGCTCCCAGGTGGCCATCGTCATCACCCTTCTCACTGCCTCAGCCTGACCTTACTAAAAGGCTACATCCAGCCATGACTGTGCACCAGTTATGTGAGCTATCCCACCACACCCTTGTGATCCCAATGAGACTGTAGCCCTGCAACTGCATGCAGACCTCTAGTTGTTCCTGTTTTTTCTCTATTCTGCTTGCGTTAGTGCAATGCAATACTGCACTTCAGAGAGGTGCCCAGTCATGCTGATTCCCCAGAAGAGGAATGAGAGCTGTCCCCATAATGCTGCCTGAAGGCACTTATTTATGTGCATATGCTTGAGGTGGGATCCCTTCAGCCCTGTTTTGTTGATTATATTTTGTCAGATGGATCCCATCTCTTCCTAGCATTCCTTGATTGTTCCATGATTTTAAAGACCAGATCCCTACTGTCAACACCAGCTGTTCAACCAATTGTTGACCCACAAAGTTTGTCTTCTCCTCTTCAAACCCACGGCATATGAGAGTGAAGAGACCTAAGGAGTTTTATTTTGGACAACAGTCAAGAATGAAGCATGTGGCATTTTACAAAAAATGTTGTGAATTGCTGCCGAAGGGAACAGTCCCAAATTCACCTAAAGTACACACATACCAAGGAAAAGTCCGTCTCTTTCCTACACATTGTGCTGTGCAAGGACTGTAGAGGGCTGGTGAGCTTTTAGGCTAGACTTGGACCAGTAGGAAAGGTTGAAAACCAGCAATCCCTGTTCAGACTCTGCATCAGTAACACTCCTGACTAATGTCTGCCTACCTTACTCTAAGAAACACTGATAGCATGTGTCAAGACAAGCTCTTTGTGGCAGGCACTGGGATGGTGTTCTGCATGATGCAGATGGATGAGGCACAGTGCATGTACGAAGGGACCTTTTGGGGTGCAGCAATCACTCAGGAATAAAGCCAAGTCCATAGAAAACTTGGTTTGGGGCTGGAAATGACTGAAACAATTTGGGGTGTCCCAGAGGGCTACATTGCCTATAAGATGGATGATCTGTCTTGTGCTAGAGCCTTTTGGGAGCAATCCCACAAAATAATAAGGAAAGGGACATTATGATACAATGGAAGAAATATATTGGTGTTGATGGTATGTTCAGAAACACACCTAGTTCGAAGTTCTTCACACACAAAACTTACATACTGTCATCTGGGACATTCATCAGCCTTCTGGGGAATGACAGACCTGCTGGAAACAAGATGCCTGAAAAGAAGCTGGGTGATACATACTACTGTGTCCCATGAAGAAGACCCACTCTGCTGACATTTCTTGGAGTGGGGCCACAACCTCCTTGCCTACTTTGGAGTGCCCAGCACTCCTAGCGATGTTAATAAAGAAAATCCAAGGCACTTTGTAGGGTGTATTTTATTGCCTTTAATCAGTGCCTTGCAAAGTAAAGAAGAGTTGAAATTGCATGCTGCTAGACAGTGTTGGGTAAGTTATTATAATTGTTATTTAAAGGAACTAGTCATTAAGAATGAAAGAAAGAGAAAAAGCTTCTGTTCCACAGTGTTTCTAGTGGGCTGGAATAGATCATTGTCTCATCTTTCACCTAAATAGGAATCCATAGACTCCCTCAACTACTCTCATTTCCTCGTCAGTCTCTAGCTGAGACAGCGTTCCAGAAGAAGACTTCCGAGTCAGTCTCTAGCTGAGACAGCGTTCCAGAAAGAAGACAAAATTATCCTTGATCAAAACAATGTTCTTATTATCTACTCTGGCTGGACAGTCTCTGTGGAAGAAGTGACTGCTGAGAGAGGGAAAGGAGAAATGCCAACATTATGCTGCCTTGGGACCACTCCACCTTCTGGAACAGAGAAAGCTGGAACAGCTCTGCGTCTTACAGAAATGTGCACTCTGCTCCAGTAGCCTCTGCCGGCCCTATCTCACCTCTCGCTTAATATCTTTGCAGCATACTGCTCTCCAGACCCTTAACCTGTGCCTGTGGAACAAAGAGTAAATTAGTGAACAGACTTAAGCAGTAAGCCCAGACAGAAAACTGTCTAACATTACAGCTTTCACCACAAAAGAGACCTTTGACCATATGGTCCAAGTACAACAGTTAAACAAACATTCTGTGGATGCAGAAAGCTGCAGGTCAGGGTAACCACAATGTATAGAAGACTCACCAAATACTCAATAATCAGAAGCAAGGAGTCTTTTTTCGATGACCAGATCAGTGTCATCTGGTAGAAATACTCAAGGTCCCTCAGTATTTGTTACTTGTCAGTAATTTGTAGCTGGAAGAATAACACCTCCAATAGCTAAGGATGGAATGCAGCTCACATTATAATTATTATAATCTGCTTTATGGTCTCAATCAAAGCCCATCAAAGCTGGGAGGGAGTCTTTGGCTTCAACTGTCTTTCAGTCAGTTATGTCTTTCAGTTCAGTCTAATGGACCATAGCCATCTCAGACATATTCCTTTTATATCAAAATGCCCTCTAAAACTGCCTTTTTTTTTTTTTTACTTGTTTCATCAAAGTACATCCAGCTGTTCCTGTGCTTTTATCAGTACAATTTGACCCAGACATTCCAATGGAAAGTTGTATGCATATATGTCAGTAACAGCTGAATCAATTTTCTTCAAACTTCCCTTATTTTAAATCTAATGTCAATGTAGAGAATGTGATTTACTTGTCCTAACTTAATTAGCTAACTAATTTCAAGATTATTAACACTGGGCTTTTTCAATTCTGCTCAATATGTTTTGAATTCCGTCTCTTTGCTCATACAAAAATGTTGTTAAGCAATGGGTTATACTGAATTGTAAATGTCCAGCTAACTTTAAACACATATTAGGGTAGCACAATGCGAAAAGAAAGTGGCAGTGATCTCTTCACTATTTCCAGCTGCTATTGGCCACATGACATGATAATAATAATAGCTTGCATTTCTGTAGAATATTTAGCTTCAAGAAAAAACTTGAAGGATGTTGGGCTGCTCTTGAGTAATTTATGAATTCCATATGTTTGTAAGTGTCTTTAAATACTGTGAGGGATTTACAGTACGAAAACGTGTTTGGTCCTAGGAGGTGCTGACTGTCCATGGGCAAGGAGGAATACAATTGCTTTTAGGACTTGCTGCAAATGCCATCTGCTTTGACGTCGTACATCTGTGCAGCTGTTGAGTTCAGCAAACTCTGCCCATTGGGGCAGGATGTGTCCCAGGCAGGATATGGAGGAGAACCAAAACTCCAGGACACTGAGTCAAACAAATTCTGAAGGAGACAAGGAACAGGATTAAAAGAAAGGGACTCACCGAGAAAATTAATAAAGAAATGCCATCCAAATTCTCTGCTGAAAGATGGCAAACTTCTAGATAATGTAGGTTGTCTGCTATAATCTACAGGAAACCTGCTGCTTTCGAAACATTTTAGTCTTTTATTTTAAATAATTAAACTGTAATGCAGTGTTAAGAAGGCTGCTGCATAGAAGCTTCCAGAAGAGTGACTATTCAGCCTAAAAGAACCCTGGAGGATGAAGCTGACAAGTGCACAGGTTACTGCAATCCAATATCTAGTCCAAGGCCAGGAGAATTAGAACCTTTCTCTCAGGGAAGGATGCGGTGTCCTCCAAGGAACCACAATATAGGGCAGAAGAGCAATTCATCCTATTTGTCCTAGACAGGGCCAATGGTGTCTGGGATGAGGAACTGGAAACACCACCCTCTGTTCACATGGACAGTATTTCATGATAGTGAAAGCTCATGGCACACACGCATGTATTGCTTGAAGTGAAGAAATGCTTCATTTTGATGTTTTCAGTTAATGTTTCATTGTTCCTGTTCCCAAATGAAAATATTTTGGTTTGCTGAAGCGCCTAGACTGCCTGAGTTAACATTCATCTGCATCTCTGGATGACATGGAGAGTGCTATAGCTTGGATGTTGCAGGCCAAAGTTCACCACTGTGGTTTCAGGTACCTAATCTTGTGCTTGGCCCTGGAGTCTGTTGGCTCCTGTGGGTCACCACAAGGCCTTCTCAGAGGGAGAACTTTTCCCATTGTTGGAAGGGTGGTCTGGCCAAAGGGAGCCTGTACTTTGGAGGGAAGAGAGTATAGGCCACCTGTTGTCGTACTTTATACATGACAGAGAGATTAAACTGAAAATATACACCCAATGTGGTATCAATGCTGTAGAGTAATATGAAGGAGAGATGTCTTACTCCATGCTGCACTATGGGACTGCTGGAATAAAATGGTGGAATAGAAAAGAGAAAAATAAGAGAAATGGGACAAATTCAAAAAGCAATGTTATTCCAGGAACTGAAGTATTCTGATACTGAAGAGTGCAATCCTATTGTAGAAGAGAGCAAAAGAGAGATGTAGATGTGGCAATAAGGAAAACAGGATGGGAGAGAGAGAAAAAATCAGAGATAGTCTGGTTTAAGTTTAAAGTCAAATGATGTAGACAAATACATTACCAGCTACCTGTTAGATAACAGCAAACAGCACCACCTACCATTTTGTTTCTCTTTAGAATATGCTGTGTGAATAGTCTTCTGGTCCAGGAGTGCAGGGGTTTTGCTGCCTTGACACACACTGTTCCTGCCCCTGCTTCCCCTTGTAGAATTTATTCTGCCCTCTCCTGGAGGCAGACACAGAGCTGAAAACACACAAAATCTCTAAAATGATGAGCAAATGCCAAAGGCAACTACTTCGTAGACAATATGGAGAGAGCTGGCAGTCACCACAGGTTTGAGATCCTAAGGTTACATGCTTAGCGTGTTACCCTGTGCTATGGTCATGGTCCTCAGGTATCTTTAAATTGCATTTTTTTCCCAGCATCTTGTATGTGGGTTTTGCATGTGAAATCTTTCAAAGAGCATGGAAAAAAAAAAAAAAAAAAAGGAAAAAGAAAAACTCAAAGTCTTGCAGGTAAACTCAAGGTCTACTTGGACAGCTAGGGATGCTTCCAGCTCATGTTGCATCACCTCCTGCTGGAGTGTGGCTCTTCCACTCTCCTCAGTTTGGTATGTTTAGGGTGCAGAGAGGGCACTAAGACACTGATGAAGATTTTTTCTTAAGACTAATCTATTGCTTGTTAAGTCAATCTCTCTCCAGAGGGACACAGCTACTAGTCAGTCTTCTAAAACTACATGGATTAGCAACAGATGTTTTCTCAGTTGTACAATGGAAAACATTTTTTTTCTTCTTCTGAAGGAAAGGACATATTTCTCTGTACTTGGTACAGTCTGCTATGGTTTGGGTATGGTCTTTATCCACAATAGCTTTGGTAACAACACATATAATATAAGACAACAATCTTGCCTTCAGTTATTTAAGAGAAACCTGACTCCACTCCTGAGACAATATAACTCTGGCCAAAGGAAGTTCAGTTGGCTTCTTCTTTCTCTGAAAAACAGACCACACAATTGTGGTGGATGAAAGAGTGGCCAAAAAATTAAGAGATCATTTTCAGGCAAATATCTCTTTTTTTTTTTCCCAATACAGTATTTTTTCCCAGTCCTCCCACTCTTGCAATACGAACTACTGCATATGCTTCATGAAATTACCATCTACTGCTCAGATGTTTATTTTTTTAATCACTGGATTTTATTTCATTTGTTTGCCTTTTGACCCTTTTTTGATTATTGAGAGTTTTAATGACCAAGGGATCTCCAGATTAGAGTCTCTTTAATGCAATATGCTTCCCACAGAAAATTGTAAGAATTTCACTGACAGTATTGATACTCTGATTTATTCCCACAATCAAAAAAGTACTAAAGTTACAAGCAAGGGATTTTGAGTCCTCTGCTAACTTTCCTTCTGGTGTTGTTTTTTTATCACATCACTTCTTTGTGAAAATCATTGAAAACTTGAAACTCAATCATGTGGTTTATCTTAGATTTTTAAAATCTATCAACTTGGTTTCTACCAGTAACTTCATAGCTGAGTCAAGTTTGTTGACCCCTGTAGCTTTCTTTCTTTTTTCTTTTTTTTTTTTCTTAAACAATTTGCTGAATTGTACAATGCACATTTGAGCAAAATGTTAGACTTGAAATGCCACCAAGTTTATTCTGTTTCTCAAACACCCTGGTATTCTAAATCAGTCAGTGATTTGAAATTCAATGGAATGCAACTCAGGAGAAAGGAAAGAACAAGATTTACTGTTAATCTGATATTTGGAAGTGACATTTAATTCTGTATGTGGATGCTGAAAAAGCTGCCAAAACCAGACTTTATTAAAACATCATAATTACTGGTTCCTCTAATCCCCAAATACAACATTGTTTGATGAAAACAATATAATCTTCATCCCTTTGCTCCACCATCTATTGTTTTATACCAATTATTTATAAAAGGAAATGTCTGACTTTTTGAAATGGAATAGTTGGGTCATTATTTGATTAATTTCTCCTCCCTCTGCATTATCAGTCTGGATTTAAACAACGGGTCATTGTGTTCTGATTATCTCATGTTTTAATCCTTTTGCTTTGGCCTTTTCTCTATCAAAACGAACCTTGCTCCCCCCCTGCTCCCCATTAGAAACTCTATACTGATTACACCACTGTACTCAGAAAGTGACCCTTGTCCTGTTTGGCATACAAAGAGGAACCATGGGCTAGATGGAGTCTGAGGCACATCTGGGTGCAGATGTCCATGGCCAGACCCATTGTCTTGGCTGGAAATCATTCCAAGCTGAGAAGTCTAACAGGTTGCGTCCTTGAGTGCGTCAGTGCTAACCGATAGCACTGTGTTACATGGGCTTCTGCCCAACATGAAAATTGGCTCCGGTTGAATTCTGCAAGAGATTATTAAAGGTAGATAAAGATAGGCACACTCTTCCTCCACCTACTGTAAAAATTACAACAAGCAAAATGTACACAATACAAAATGTCAGGCAGCAAACTGAGCAGCACAGTTTAGCTAACCTTTGGTGACCGTGGTGTTGTACGGAGGCCAGCGTGCCGTGTCATGTTATGGGACATAGCTGTCTGACTTCAATTTTGCTATTGCAAGACCTTCTTGGGTGAGACTGCCAACTCTCTGTCCTACACTTAATCATGGCTGGTGTTTTTCAGAAGGTCTCACCTGCCTCTGAGTATCCAATATCCAACGATATGATTTTTGGTTGTGACCTGTGCTTTCTGCCAGAAAAGCAAGATCATGCTGATATAGATAGCAAGACCTCACAGGTGCCCTTGCAGCCCTGTGTACCAGCACCCAGAAGTGTCTTCTGCTGCAGTTCTCGCACTCAACAGTTCTGGCCATCATAGTCTCCCATGACAGATAAGGCTTTGACTCATCCAGTTGGATATTACATAGGCTGTTTCAGACTGAGGACCCCTCACATTTTTGTCATATGCTCCAGACTATTCCCAGGCTCACTGGGTTTGTGCTCAATTGCAAAACAGTGCTTGGAAGTTGAAGGAAACAAAGCTTTTTATTTTCTTGGTGAAAGGCTTGGCAGGGCATAATTTGTAACAGCAGCATATTGTTCTTGCTTTAAGCAACTATCTGAAACCCCAGAACCTGGGATGCAAGATGATGGCACTCAGATATCTGATGGTAGTTTTTGGTGGTGGTCGTGGCCCAGAGCTCTTCACCCTCCAGTTTAGACGTGCTTGCTGTGAGTGAACTGTGCCAGCACCATGTTCAGAGGCACTGGTAAGTCCCCTGGATGTTTAGTGCTGGGCTGTCTCAGAACAGAGTCCCTTTTAACAAGATCAGTTTTGCATGTTTTTTGATAATGTATTCAAGCCATACATTTTTTTTCCAGAGTTCACCATTATAAGGAATATGTCTATCCTCTGCTTGTTGGGTCAGGCATGTTAGTGACAGCACATATACGCTGAAACCTGTCAATACTTCTCCTCCAGGTGTGCTATTTTCATTATATAGCATTTAGATTAGTGTTACTGTTTGTTTAATTTCTTTGCAACAGATCTAGTTATTTCCAAAGCTGCTTGGAGCCATTTGTCTTGTTATTTTACTATTTTTCCTCATCTGTTTAGGTTTAAGAACCCTGTATATGATAAAAAATTGTTTTATTTTCTTGTAAAACACCTTGGATACTGAATACAACCCATATGGCAGTTTGAGGAAACAGCATCTCCCAAAGAGGGTGTTGAATGTACACAAATATGTGCTTGTTTTTTGCTAAGGGCACCTGCCAGAACCCTGCTGACACATTAAGTGTAAAAAAATATTTGGCATCAGTCATCTCCTCCAAAATTTCCTTGTAGATATTGGAAAATATTCTTCTATGTATTTATTTAATTCTGCATTATATTTCCTGGTCCTCATGGCCACATCTATATTGGAAAAGTAAATGTGCCAAGGCACGTTCTCTGGTACCGAAGCCAACTGGAATGATATGGCCAGAGTCCGTGCTAGTGAATTTGCTGTCCCTCGAAATAGTGGCAAGTTAGTAGAGATGGACTCTGAATTGATTAAATCTACTCATATAAACATAATTTGAAAATTGACTAAATCAGAAGTCAGGCTGGGCTCTGGCTGGCCGCTTATAGCAAGAGGCAGGTGGCAAGAGCAAGAAGTGGGTAGGAGATGGCAGGAGGAGAATGAGAATGATATTCATGTAAGTGGCATACTCTCCTCCCCCAGAGAGGGTGGAGGCAACCTCGATCACCCCGAGCATGCTTGTGCTGCATGCATATGGTGGATGGCCTGTTCCACTGCACGAACAGCCAATGCTGCTCTTCACCACATCCATCCGCAGTGCCCAGAGGGGGACAGGCAACCTGAGGCAGAAACTGGTGGCACAGAGGGAGCATTTTTCATCCAAAGAAAGGTCACTTCTGTGCTTTCTGGTTTGCCCCATGGGGCTGTGCATTGGCTGCGTCCACAACATTGCTTGTTCAATAACATGAAGCAGGCTGGTATGGGCCCTGGTAGTTTTGGGGAGGGGGAAGAAGGAAACAGGATCAAACAGTCTGTCATGGTGGCCGTGCACAATAGCTGCCAAAGGATGCAGCGTTTGCAGACCAGGTGCAGGCTAGCAAGCGCTAAGGCAGATGGTCTCCCAGAGTCATCCCTGAGGGCAAAATCTGGTCCCTTGGTTGGGACATGTGCTCGGTTGGCAGTGCTGGAGTGAATGCTGGGTGGAGGTTTGGCAAGTGTTTCTGCAGGCAGAGGGCGCCTGCCATGGCAGTGCCTCTCTTGACTTGCATGGGGTGACCACCATAGACCACAGCGCTGCCGGGCTTTTGGGGTGCATGGGGACCTCAGTGAGGGCTGTGTGCTCCTGGATCCACCAACTGTTCCTGGTAGGCCTCCCTAGTGAAATCCAGGGGCTCCTCAAAGAGCTGGGCGACTGGTAGCATCAGGTCTACATAGTGAAACAAGGACAGTATAGCATATGGATGATCTGGGCAGTGTGTATTCAGCTCTTGCATTACCCCCTGTATTTATAGTTACAGGAAATTTCCTAGGGCCTGTCTTGTGATGCTCCTTCATCTTTGTTTTATGATATTATATCCTAGAAGTTTTCCTTAATTTCCTAAGCATTAGTTCTTTGGCCTCTTGGTGAGACCAAGAATTTGGCATATTTTTAAGCCAATGAAGGCTTGACCAAAGCTAACATATTGCAGTTAGATTCAATAAATTGTTTTAGCTAAAAAAGTGAAGGGTTCTGTTCTGAGTGCAATATTTTGCTGCTTTGTTTTATTTGTTTATTTTATCAAAATATATTCAAAAATAAAATGTAATCAAAACAATTCATGTTAAAACAATATTTCAAGTAGGAAGCTTGATCTAAAACTATTGTTACAGTTTTTCTTAAAGTAACTGGATACTTTATGCAAGACTGACTAGAACATGAATAGGTATTGATTTAAACATTAACTTGTTTCATTTTGTTTCTCTTCTGTACCTCTTCTTGTCTAAATGCCTCCATATAGATATTCTTTCATATTGTTGTCAATCACCAAATAAAAATATAAAAATATACTCTACTGAGTTACAGTTGTTATTTTAAATTGGCTACTTCTAGCAGTAATAATTCAAGTAATAGTAGCTATTACATCTAGCTACATAATTATTTGATGTGGCCCCAGATGGTGGTATTCAGCATCTATACACAAGAAGCTGAAGGAACTGTAGTCCAGTAAGGGGTGCACACCAAGCCCATCACGTATGGGCACCTGAATTCTTACCTAAGACAAGACCCAGAAAGCCCTCGTTGCCCCCAGTTTAGGTTTAACAATAGCTACAAGTGTTGTGGAGTCAGCCATCAGTACTCTCTGAGTGCTGGGGAAGGGGAGGCTCTTCCCAATGCCACTGCACCTGTTCCAGATTTGGATCGAGAGCTACCTACTGCCAAGCTCAGGATTGCTCCTGCACTGCGGCTGCCCAAGTGCCCTGCAGATGCTGACTCCGCTCCCAGGAGTGGGTTCGCAGAAGAGCACATGAGGTCCCCCTGGGATAGATAGACACCACAATCCCATCTCTGCCCCACTAGTTGAGTGTGGCCAGCAGAGTGGGCTGCAGCCCGTGGTGGCAGTGTTCAAGGTGGCATAGGCTGTGCAAGCGCTGGGGCTGGAAGCAGCGCCTAGGAGAGTCCCTGCAGGAACAAGGCTTGGGTGGCACTACCCGCTGTGCTGGGCTGGGCCACCGATGCCATGCTCAACATGGGACAATGCCGTACCTTTTCCCTCACTCCATTCCTTATGCTATGCTCCTGTTTCTCGCACATGTTATTCATGAGGAGACATCATCTTTCTCTGAATGGTATTTGGAATGATTTCAGCCTGGTTGGGTGAATGCATTCTTCATGGAGACCCAAGATTTCTCATGGAAACCCATATTGGCTTTTACCTAGTAAATCAGAGATAATACTGAATTATTATCTGAATTACTGTCTAATACTGAATAACAGTATCATCAGCTATCCCCGACCTGGAATAATGTGAGGCAGGAATTTAATCCTCTCCTGCAAGCAAGAGCTGCTCTTCAGCCCTGTTACCTCCATCGCTGGGCTCAGAGCTGACTGCCAAGCTGCAGCGTGGTCTGTGGGTCTCCGTCTGGGTGTCTTGTCCAGCCGCCAGCATTCACTGACACTCTCTCCATAACCCTCAGCAACACATTCAGCTCTTCTGCTCTTCTGGGCCCTAGTTGCTTTGATGATTTAGTGTTCTCTTTGATTCTGGCCCCAGGCTTGGAAAAGTGAGTGCTGCCAACCTGCTTGGAGTCTACAGAGTATTTTACAATTAATAGCATCCCTATTGTTTCCTCAAAGACCACTTGGTATTTTCAGCCTGAACTTATCTTTGCCATTGTTTCATTTCCTCTTTGTTTCCCCTAACAGCCTGTTTTGATTTAACTCTATGTGGTCAGGCATGACATAGATTAAACTGAGTTGTGCATAACATTTGAAAAGTGCATGAACAACTGCCTTTATGTGGCTGCAGTTTGCACACTGATACCTGCTTTACATATTACTCTCACTGAATTACCATCAAACCCACACCTGCACTTCAGTTCTAGCTGTAAACCTGTGCATTTGCACCTTGAAGTGCTTGGCATGAAGCAAAAAGCTGAGCTAGTCAGTGTTTGGGTTGATCGCTTTCTTTTAGCACTTTTTCTCTAAGGAAAATTGGCTTTGGTCTAAACATTTTCTGGGAACGCCTGCTTTTTGCAGAGACTTTTATTGAAGTTTATTTTTCCCAGTTTTCATCACCATTACTGCTCACTTTCCAACCAGTATTAATCACCCCCAACCAAAAATACCGACCTCAACCCTTGAAAGCATACCCCCTTAGGTGTCTTCTTTATGAGCTACGAAAATCTGCGTGAGGTTGCCCAAACATATGTTTGTGTATTTAACATCTTTCAAACCCTGGCAGATGTTATCCGCTCTATCGTGTTACAGTGCACAGTTTTCAGGTGCAATTCCTACGTCTGGAAAACTTTCCCCTGCATGAAGTGTGGGCTTGCAGCAGACCTCAGGCTGATCGTTTGCTTGTGCGATCTAGTGCTAATCTCTTGGCCCATGTCCATGAAGCTGACCAAATAGTGGAGTCCTCTCTCAGAGAGTTATTTAGTCTGTTTCTTTAGTAAGGGATAAGTAATAGGCTTTGGATTCCCATCAGCCGCTTGAGCGAATAGAAGGGACAGCAGGAAATAAGGATGAGTAACGTTGGAGTCAGAAGTTCTTAGAAAGAGAAGTCCTCTTCTGTTCCGACATCGTTTTGGTTGCTTATCACTTCTTGATGTACAAAAACTGGCTTCCAAGTTATGATGCTAATAAAGGGTTGCATTTTTTTGTGCCTCTAGCTCCCCTGGCTTTTCCTGAGCTTCCACCAGGGATTAATTTGGCCCAAAGCATCCACTCACAACTCCAATGGTTGCGGGGGTAGGCAGGCTTTCTGGCATGTGCTATGCCGAGTCATTACAAATGTGGTCTCTGGGACACAGCTGTGCTGGGGCTGCTGCTCTCTCTCACAGACACTTCATGCTGCCTTAGGCTGCTGACACTGCTCGCCTCCTCATTGCATTTCTACCTTGCATTCCCTCACCGGGCCAAAATGCAGTTGTCCTTCTGCTTTTCCTCCTGCCCTTCTTCATGGTGTCAGCAGCACAGATTGCAAGGCTTCCGCTCTCAGGCAGCCCTTTTGTGATATAATTGTTTTTTATCTGGAAATCCATGTTGATCTTGATAAGAAATAAGTCATAATATGAGCAATTTGTTCACAGCAGTGACAATTTTAGGTTAAAACAAAACAAAACAAAACCCAAACTATTAAAAAGCTTACTGCTATAGTAAAACCCAATAATTCCTCAAAAAGTAAATAGCCCTCCAGATTCTGTCAAAATCTATTTGCTATTGGGGGAGAAAGAAGGAGGGAGAGATGAGGGAAAGGTATGGCACTTCAGACATTTACTCTGAATTCAGAGGTGGGGAAAGAAAGGAATTAAAATGAAATAAATTCTAAATTTCCTTGGTCTGAGGTTTTACATTAGCAAAATTAAAAGTTCTTCCCAACATTTTAAAACATTTTTATCTACTTTTACCTTTGTAACTTTTCCATTGTAAAGCCAAATTTTGGTGGTAGAAGAGAAATTACAGTGTTTTCCCCAAACTTACTTAGACGTGTAGATACCACCATGACAACATCCTTTTGACTAAATTGTCTCCTCAAGTCGTGGGTGTTAGTCACCACTATATTTTGGCATGTGAATTACAACAAACACAATTTACACTGTTGCTTTTCACAGAGACCACAGAAAAGGAGGCAGCAATCTCTGAAGGTCACCACTCCTTTCCAGGGCAGCTCTGGAGAGAGGTAGCAGAAGGTTTCCTGAAGGAAACCTAACCTTGTGTTTGCCACCCAGCACTCTTCAACTGGACGAGGAACTAAACCTGGGTGAGGGAGCAGCTGTGTGGGTACTTAGCTGCTGGCCAGGACCAACCCACTGATACTGCTACCACTCACTGACTGACAGAGAAAGAGCTAAGTAGTTTACCCCACTCTTCTCCAATCTAAGTCACTAAGCAAAACTATCCTTTGTGGAGGTAGGACACTACTAAACCTTCTGTGGGATCAGCAGGCCTTGCTACAAAACATCTTCTCCTGTTAAGTCTGATCCTGAATTTAAAATCCCAAGTCAGCTGCCAAGACTAATACTTTCACTTCATCTTTTGACTTTGTCAAATGAGTTCTTATTACAAATATGGTAGGAGAGGGTCCTGACCTGTGGATGTTTTCTCCTTGCAGATTATATAGCTGTGGCACATCTAAAATCCAACCAGTCCTGACTTTTGCATGCACTTCTCACAGTATTTCTTACTGTAAGGATCTAGGAGGCTTCTCGCAACGTATTTGTGCTACAACACACTATCTCATTCTCTTTCCTCTTCCTCTATCTAAAATATATAAGGTCCGTGCAGCCCCAGCATAAATACCAATGGCACCAAGGCCACAGGCTGTAGGCCACAGTGGCAAGTTGTGAGCAGCACATTCTGTTTTCCTCATTTCTGCTGCATGGGGATTCTTTGAACAGAGCCTGTGCCTCCAGAGTAAAACCTAAGATATGTCAGGCTACGTTAATTTGTGGGCTAGACAAGCTTAACAGTATCCCTTTAAGGATTGTGCACAGAATGTACCGGTGTCTCCAGACTTGGAAAGAGTTCACTTTTCTGAGTCAGGCAATGGGAGCCAAATTCAGATGTGAATCTGAGTTCTGCAATTCTGGAGGGAGTCTGACTTGGTGTATTTTACACCTCTTTCCGCCTCCCCTCCTCCCAGGAGTGCATTACGTTGACCCAGCTTCCCTCAGACTGAGTTTTCATTTATGTTCACTGAGATGCACTCAGGCTCACATCCACCAGCCACAGTATAAATCCCCCAGCTTCTCACACGAGCTCTGAACCTGGCCATCCAAAGCTGCATTTAAGGAATTTAAGGAAGTCTAATGTTAGTTCACCCCCCACCAAAGGGCTGAGGGAGAGGAGTGGAATAAGATCAGCTAGTAAGAGGGCATAAGTTAAAATCTGGAGGCCTCCTGGCTCAGTTCTGCTGGCTGCTGGTGAGTATTGTCTGGCCTAAGATATTTGCATTTACTTCTGAAAGTATTCTAGGGCTACTTCTAAAGGATGGAGCAGGGGAACTTTCTGATATATTTTTGGGACCTCGGTCCTGTGTTAAGAAACACCAAAGCTCCCAGCCTACCTGGAGTTGCAGAGAAGAGCTCATCATGCAATCTCCTCCCATCATCCAAGCCAGGATGGGCATGGGTTACACACCCCAGGGTCTCAGGGCCCATGGCTTAGTCGGAGATTAAGCATTTCTGTGTGCTGTGCTAACATATGTATATTAACAAACACATCCTTATCAACAATGTTGTAATTATCAACACTGTTCTCATTATCAATGGTATTATCATAGATTTAATTATCAACGTATGTGCTACTGATATCCTGAAGACGGTTATTTACCACTTCAGAAGAAAAGAGAGAGCTATTTAAGAGCACATTTACAGCTAAATACTTAGCATACATCATCAAGAATATATCCCCATTCCTATCCAACAGTGACTAAACTTCAAGGCACCTTGGATGTTTAGATTTAAATCACCTAAAGACTGTTACCATATATTCTGAGACATATTCGCTTTGTCTTCACATTTGTGCAGCAACATTGTTGTGAATAGAGAGAAGAGTTTGAATCTACATGCTGTTTGGTAGACAGAGGCTTTACAACATGGATGACAGAAACTGCTCTGCAGAACTTTGAAATAACAAAGACTTCTGTATTAAAGCTTTATTGCAAATGTTTGATGTTTGTTGATGGAAGCATTTGAATGGGATTTGGAAACATCCTGCAAAGACTGCAGTTGTCCTTTAGTTTAGGTATGACATATCCAATTTTAAACACTCTGCATTGTATCTGGCATGTACCACGGTTGGTCTTCTACAGTATATAATGTCACCGTAGAATGTGTACAACTGACTTATCAAACATGTAGGTTAGGCACATTGTGAAGGGGTGCATCTTTTGAGTTGTTTGGATTTAAGGGGTACCTAAACATAGATATAAGTTCACCACCAAAAAATGTTCTTTTTTTTTTTCCATTTAGAAGTAAAGTTTAGAGACACTAAGGTGACTTTTCTGTCTATCCAGCATGAAGGCACATTTAGACTGAAATCAGGCTTGTGAAGCATACTAGATGCTTGCATGCTGCACCTGAGATGCTTTGAATGGCCATTTTGTGGAGCGCAATTGTGGATGCATGAGATTAATGTCTGAAAAAGAAATCTGAACATCTTCTTAAGAATAACTTCTTTGGGGGATATACGACATTAAAAGAAAAAGCTACTTAGAAAGCTTCACCAACCAATTTGTCAGTGAAATAATCACAGTCATGTTTGCTTTGTTCGCATTTTAATTTAACAGTTGTGATGGAAAAGTTCTTAAACTTTTTAGGCAACCATTTTTCAGGAACACTGGTGGGTTCTATGTTGGCCAAGTCCCCAGGGAGACTAATAACTGTACATATCTTGGGAAGGGGAGGGGCAAATTGTTTGACTGAAATAGTTTTCCCATTCACATCAAATTTGATTGGCTTTGGTGGTACTCTACACTACGATTACCTGTGTTGTTCTCACTCTCTGGATGAATAACATGCTTCAGCTTCCTGAGCTGCTAAGCTGGTACCTTTCATCAGCACTAAATTCACATTGAAAAGAAAAGGAAACAAAGACATTACAATTTAGTTAAGGAAATTTGCCAAGAATTAAAATAGCACAACCTGAATTCTTTCTCATGAGAAAGGGACAGTTTTCACAGGTTATGCATGATAAAAATATCATTTTTCATTGAGCATCACTGTCAGAGAGCCATAGAAAGGTTTTTGTAAAGGGTGTCATTTATTTATATAGTAGAAACAACTTTTCCTTCCAAACACGAATTAAAGTCAAGGTTGAATTTGAACCAGTTTTTGTTATATCATCTTCTTCCATTGCTTGCCAAAGTGGAAGAGATAGAAGGCCCTAAGAAGAAAACATCTCTCAGCATCAGCCAAATTAGGGAATGCAGGCTTTGAAATGAAGGAAAGGTGATCTCTCAGGGTAGTTTATTCCATCAACAATTTCCAGCATTCTCAGGACATCTGTAAGTACTGTTATCTCTATTTCCTTTTCCTCAGCCCTTTATAAAATCAAATGTATGTGAAGAGAGAAAGAGGGAAGATAACTGATCATGTTTAGTTGTGATTACTCAACTGGTGTGACTTAATGATTGAGTTTGAATAGTGCTCTGGAAATAGCAAACACAACAAATTCTCTCTTCTTTTTTCTTTACTCTGATAATTATATCTACCAAAGATCAAGGAAAAATACACTTTCCCTTGGTAAAAAGCAGGTCTGCCTTTTTTCCTTTCAGTAAAAAATGGTGACATTCATAAATACTTATTTCTTTTCCTCTTCTGATTCTTTTTTATTCCTTCTCCCCAAATTCTTCTCTCTTTTAGTTATATATGAAAGGATGCGCTACTCTGAAAACAAAAAAACAAGACCAACAGTTTTACCTTTCTCTGCTGCTTATACATGTCAGAGGAAAGGTTAATTTGAAGTTTAGGCCAACATGGAAATCAGGCACATGTTCTGTTCTTCACTGTGGTCTGTGACAAGTCATTTAAACTTGCCATGTAGAGCATCCAACTTGGTCTACTCAATTGATACTTGTTTCATTTATCTCTGAGAAGCTCAAATTAAAACTATGAAGGCCAGAGCATACAACCGTCGTAGGCTGATGTGTCCTTCTTCTCTTACAGTGTTGGAATGCTACTCACAGATGAGGAAGAAACAAATTACTTATTTTGTGTTCATAAAAGAAACATGACCTAGTGGTGTTTGCCCAAGGTAGGCTTCTCAAACCTGGGTGAAAAGCTGCTTCCCTGCATGGCTTTGTCCTTACCACCAAGTTCAAACTGCACTACCCCTGCTCTCAGCACTAAACCTTTCCTGGTCTGAGATGCTTTATTGTTTCTGGGGATGGATCCCACCACTGAAACTCAGCTGGGTGGGCAGAAGGGGCTGCTGCCTCCTGCCCTCACCCCTTTCCAGTTCTGCCTTCTCATCATCCCCTTCCTGCAGATGTTACTACCTGTTGGGTTTGCTGGTAGGGCTGCTCTGGTATGTTTTCTAACCTGCTCAAACCAGCCAGGCTACGTAAAATACTTTACTGTTTGCTAAACAGGATGAATCAGACGAGGTGGTGCTCTCATGATCAGCTGGCAGACATGAGAGGGACAAGGGAGGGTGGATGGGAATCCATTTACACACAGTGATGGATTGTATCGTATAGAATCACAGAATATGCGAATTTGGAAGGGACACACAAGGATCATGAAGTCCAACTCCTGGCTCCCCACAGGACCACCCAAAAATCAGACCATGCGTCTGAGAGTATTGTCTAAATGCTTCTTGAACTCCAGCAGGCTCGGTGCTGTGACCACTCCCACGGGGAGCCTGTTCTAGTGCTTGACCATCCTCTCGATGAAGAACATTTTCCTAATATATATATATATATATTCACAAATTTAAGCTGGGGAGGGAAAAGTATGATGAAATAAAAGGTAGTTGGGTAGCTTCTGTAGAAGCAGGCAGGAAAATGGGCCATTGTAGTCAATAGGATAGAGGTCATTCACACCAAAACCTGTCAAAGTCTAGACCAGAACTAGCTTATCTATTTCATGCCATGTTGTGGCTCTAGCTGACTAGCAGTATAGCAGTCTTTTTGGTCATTTCAACAACCTGTTCTCTGTTATCTTGGTAGCTGAAGGTTTTCCCTATGGAAGTGAACTGCATTTTCCCACATGCTATTGTGGATAACAAATTCTGGGCCCTGAGAAGACCCCTAACCAGAAATCAACATCAGAACAAACACAGCTGGGATCAGCTGCTTACTAACATGAGTCAATATATAGCCATTGCAAAGCTGAGCCAAATTCACATCAACAGCCCAGAGCATCGTGTGTGAGTCTGCCATACACATACTCAAAGGTTCCTCTGTTCCCATTCTTTGTGCACCGCAAAAGCGAATAAACCTATGAAAATACTGAAAGAGGATTTGTATCCTATAAGAGTATTTTTCACTCCTCCACATCACTTTTCTCTCTTCAAAACAATGTGGTGCCTCAGCTCCATATGGCAAATCATATGCAGATGACTGTAATGGAGTTTAGTAGCTGCAGCTCTGGTTGCCAGATTCTTGCCTTGCAAGCGAGCTTATATGAGCTATCAAAGGGCAAGAGAAGCCATAGAGACCCAGTACGGCTGAGCTTGGGATTTCTGCCAGCAGAGGAAGCTGTAGTTAGTTGAGGGCTGCCCAATCTGTCCAGACTGCATGAGCAACAACAGGTTGGGGTCAGACTCCAGAGACTCTGAGGCTCAAGGTGAATTGCCAGGTCTTGAAGGTTTGTGTTGTGGATGATTGGTCAACATGCCCCTGAGAGCAGGCTCACACATCCAGCCAGAAAAGGGTCAGAGCCTCCCACACATCCCTGAGCTATGCATCTTTGTAGGTCCTCTAATCTTTTGCTTCTCTGCCAGCTTCCTACAGTGGAAGAAATGATCTTTCAGACATTTGAACATCACTCATGTTTATGAGTAAGCACTCTCCCCTTGCCTGTTATCAAGCAGGAGTTCAATGCTAGGGCTTGAGTCATAGTGTCTCCCAAACACTTTAAATAGTCAGTTCCAAATCTGCAGCCTGAGTAGCCCAGTCTGCTAGAAACGCAGTTTGATCCTATCAGAGTGCTATGTCAGGCAGATATGCTCTGAATGTATACAGCATTGCCACGAGAGCTGCTCTTCTCTAACTGCTCAGATGAGAGCCATGGTTAGAACTGGTTTCTAGCATGAAGGTTTAGATACATAATCTTTTTTTCTTTTTCTTTTTCTTTTTTTTTTTTTTTTCTTCTTTTCAGGCAGTATTTTAGGGCTCAGAAACTGATGTAGTCACCGGTCTTGACCTTCAGCTGCAGTTGAAGATCTTGCAGGGGAGCTCGTTACAAGGGAATGTGCAAATGTTGTTTTATTCTTCTCAGATTCCTTAATCTTGAGGTAGTTGGCTGTGACCCTTTGTATACTAGTCCAATGTGTGCCATAGGGCAATCATTTTAAGTCAGTAAGGTTTTTCCAGAATTCAAGAGAGTTGCATGCTGTTGTGTTGGAGAGTGGGAAATCAATTGCTTTTAACTGATACCTCTGTCACCAGGTGGTGTCTCCTCTGCCGTGAGACAATCCTCTGGTGAGCAGGTAAGAGAGTTTTAACTTTGTTCTGCACTTGCCAGCTCCAGGCAGCAGTAGTCTGCCAAGACAAACATTTGCCTAAGATTTGTGGTCAATTCCAGAGTACTGATAGTCTAGTCTAGTCCATGTTTGTAACCACTAAAAGGCAGAAGATGACCCTGCAAAAATAGTTCAGTCGAGGCAGATGAGAAGCTGTCTAAATCACTTTTCATCAAATATGTTATGTAAGACAAGCAAATAGATCAAACTGGTAGACTTCAGTAATGGCATTTTCCGGCTTTCAACTGGTGCATCTTTGCTCTAACTCACAGGAGAAATATGTTCTCAGCTGGAATGTGCACGTATCCTTATTCTCCGTGGTACAGCTCATTCTCGCTTGGAGGCTTTCTCGCACAAACTGGGAATGGTCAGACTGAAAAGCTTCCAAGTGTGACACATTCCAGGTTTTTCTCATGGTGTGTCACTCTTCTCTTTTCTTCTTTTTTGATTACGCTGCCCATTTTTTCTAATGCTTTAACTAAAAAGAAGAAAATAAAGGAAGAATTTTGCAATTTTGATAATGTCAGAACAAAATGTTGCACATTTTCAGAATTCCACTTTCCTCCCCCACATTGTTTGGCTGAAACAATTTACTGAATTCAATCCAAACTCCCAAATAGCTCCAATCATCCTGCATTTTTTGGCGAGTGAACTATTTGTCTAAAAATTTTTGTCCAGCTCTAAAATTTATCTCAAAGTTCTCACAAATGAGATTTAAAGCAGAGCAGTTACCACTGCCGTATCTGGGGGGGAAAAATGACTGTCCACTTGTGGTTGTAAGCATCATGGAGAAGAGATCCATAACTCTTTCATGTTAAAGGTAATAGCTCAGCCAAGCATAACATAAATAATTACAGGGTACCTGGTTATGAGCTCTTGAATTTTTATTGACTTCTATCCTCATGTCCTCTGAAGTTGTGGCATTACACTTTTTGTTCTGAATATGTCCTGTTTTCTGTCTCAGTGGAGACTTACCGAATTTTAGTTATGCATCCTGTCTGTCTCTCCAGGTTGTGCAATATGCAGTTAAACAATGCTTTTCAGGTGGTTTGGGCTCCATGGGTAAAAGACAACAAAAAAATTCAAATTATCATTCTCATGAAGTTTATTACTTTGTGTTCATGAGATACTAACTCTGTAGACTCTGCTTGCATAAGTAATTTTACTTTTTGTAACATCTCTAACTAATCACAGTTGCAGTATGACAGATCCAAATTGGACAGATGTTTCTTGAAAATAAAATGTCCAAAGGCAACAGTCTTGGAGTTGCCAATGAAAAAACAAAGACATCTGTACTTTCAAACTAGATTTGAAAGTTTTTTCATTCCTTTTCCTATGTTTCTGTAATTTTAGGTCACGTTAGAATCAGCCTGTGTTACTGATTTGTGAAGTCTATTGTCCAGTGATGTCGAAAACTGACAAGGAAATCTATTTAATTTGGTGTTACTCTGTGAACTTCATTATGCTTTCCAAATATTTCTTCTTGGGGTGACAATTTCTCATGGACTGTTAGACCAGTAAATGCATATTTCGTGCACTTTCATATGTCTAGCAACTTAAAGCACAATTCCTATGATTCCTTTGATTCCTTTTTTTTTTTTTTCTCTTTCTAGTCTTACACTGGTGTTCATATTAAAAAGATTGACTTGCATTTCTACATCACTTTGCTTGTTCTTAGTGACGATATTTTTCTGAGCAATAGATCTGATGAAATCCCAGGTGTGGTGATCATTTTTAATATGGTAGAAAGGTAAAGGCAAGAGCCATATTACCTAACAGAATCCATTTGTCTTCTATATTCTTTTTTCCAACTCTGCATTAGGCTGATGTAGTGGAAAATTCAAGTTATTAGCAAGCGTGGTATAAATGCCTAAGTAGAATAAAACTGAAGTGGGAGAGAAAAAAAAGAGGGAATACTTGTTCCACTCTGTACACACAATTTATTTTGGGAGATGTCTCATGGAAATCAGATTTCCAAGCTGTCACCCCTACAAAAAAGATCTTTACCTCAAAGGGTGTGAAAGATGGCCAGAGTGACAGTTATACCGTGATATAAAACATAAAAAAGTCTGTATTATAGATGCATATTTTTCTCTAGCTCAGTTTTTCAGTCCAGAAAGCACATCTGATTTTTGTATCCATTCTAAAAAGACTAAGCTGAAGCTTATCTCCAGATTTCCCAATCAGCTGGAAAATGGATGGACAGCTTTTTCAGTGGTAGTCTAACACTTTTTCACTGCTGTTTTTTAAAATAGCCAGTATTTTGCTTTCACGTGAACATGATACAATTTGCTTTTTCAGTCTGCCTTCCAGTGGTGCAAAATCTCTGATTCTGAGCACATGCAGACTGAGGAGTGGGTGCCCTTGCCAACAGGAGCCATTGGTTTCCTGTATTATCAAAGCACTCAAAATTTTGGCTGTCTGAACTGGTGAAAGTGAGCTGTAGCTTACCTTAAAGTACCGTTCTTCTTTTAATTAATTTGTTTCAGCATAAATGAACTCATCAAGACACATAGGTATTAACACAGCTTTGTTTTCCTTCTTAAATCTCCAGATAAACTATCCACATTTTAGAATATACCATGGGCTTTCAAACTATGACAGTACACTAAGATTTCAGATATAATTAATTGCTTAAATCGTGCCTTGCTATTTTCATCATTCCTGTTAAACACATCTTTAGAGATTGTCTCCCAAACTATTAGAAATTCTGTGAAGTCTTTAGGAATGGAAGTGACTCAAGTGCTGCATTCAAAAAGCATTAATGGGGTTGGACACTTAAACTAGTCTTATTTAATGAAGATTCAAGAGCTCATTTTTAGTTCGAATGTTGTCTTTAGGATACATTTAAAGCCTCATTTGGATGATTTTGCATACTATATTACCAAATTAACTTTACAAGTAAATGAGGTTTTATAAAGATAATACTAATTAGATCATGGCTACCTTTTGAGTGACGGTGTAATGTTTCATGAGATTTTACTGCTAATTAATCTAGTATGATAACTGGAAGTAAGAGAACATCTTAGAGCAATTATCGACCTCTTCATCAGCTACAAGAAAAAAAACAAAAACAAAAACAAAACAACAACAACAAAAAACAAAAAAACTCACCACCACCACCAACAAAAAAACCATGAGGTAATTAAAGTGCGTTTAGTTAATGCTTTCCTATGGTGAAGACCCTAGAGCGCATGAGTTCACGAACTTGTCAATGGAACATGATTTGCTTGTTGCAGCAAACACCTTAAGAGGGCCCAAACTGAGTTGGGTTCTGCCTCTTTTGTCAACAAGGAGGGGAAGAAATTCTGAATTTTCTTTTGTCTGTGCCCATGTCCATTATTTAAAGCAATTTTATTTCCTCACATAAATATATCCAGGTTACATATATATATGCACATGCACATATACATTTATATTTGGATATATGCATGCATCTATATACATACACACACACATATGTATGTCTATGTGTAAGTCTGGTATATGTGTATATATATGTATGCATATACGTATACACATACACACATATATGTAACCTTTTTCTACTGAGGTTAATAGCCAGTGATTTAGCTTCAGTACCTAGCCACTGGTGAAAATCCTGTCTATAATTAGGGGCAAGGCTAAATCTACATCCAACTTTTACCAAAGTTTGATTGGTGGGAGGGATTCAGGCTTAGGGCTTTAGGTCAGCTAATGCTACATAGTGCACAGAGGCAGTTTCTTAGATTGGAACACAGAGTCCAACTCCCCAGACTGTCAGGGTCCTGACCTGAAATTGTGACTTAGACTCCACTTGAACTGTTTCATCACAAAAAAATGCTCAGATAGCATTCCGTAAAGAACTTTTTTCAGGTAATATAAACACTGTATACCAGACATACTTCTTTCTTTGGCTACGCAACAATTCTTGTCTTTGTTTCCCATGACACTTTTTGTTGTTATTGTGCAAGGTTTTCAAAAGAGTTAAATGGTAGTATGTTTACTTGAAACCAACAGAAAAGTTTTTTCAGGGCTCAAAAGTCATTTCTGTATTTATAAAAAAGCTTTCAAAATACGATGGCCAAAATATTTGAAAAATGTGTCCCTGTGGTGATGTCATCCTCAAGGGAAACATACTTCTGATATGAAGTATTCCCATTAGGAATCTTGGAGATCTTACATCTGTATTCTTAACCTCAAGAGGTTATCAAATGATAATAGTTAATTGTAAAATGGGATGTCATCTAATGGAGTGCTGGCAGGCATGTTGGCCGGTAGTTATAGGTCATTGCACAAATATTTATAGAGGAAGTGAAGGCTTCATTTGGCCTTAATAATCAGATATTTTAGACAAATATTCATGAAGTGAATAATGCTCAGATTCAAGCAGAACCAGATTCTTGCTGATCATTTTGGAACGGTGGGAAGCACAGCCATTTACACACACCAGAGAGGCAGAAATGCCCTGTGGTTGTAGGAGATCTCTCTGCAATCAAAGACTACAACGCTCCTTGGTTAGCAATGATCTTGACCTGGCCATCTTGACCTTCAGACTCACCACCTTTAAGAAATACTGACTTGCCTGTGCAAGGACTTGGGAAGTAGCAATCTCCAGATGGAGCCATGTGAGTGGGGAAGTCCAGCGTAGGTAGCACCTTGAAGGCATCTCCCCTGAAGAGGCTAAAGAAGAGGACCCATGGGTGCGCCTCCCTCCTTTGGCTGAGAAAAGGGGGTGCTGCCAGGACAGTTTTCCTCCCCTCAACTGGGAACCTTCTTGTTTCCCTGCAGCAGCAGCGGCAGGTTGTCCCAGCCCAGGGTGGTGGCACCTCCTTCTCCCACGTCACTCTCCTGGCACCAAGACGCTGCAGTACCTGCCTAAGGAGGCAGCTGGTGATAAAGCTCCAGAGAGAAGGGCTTTGAGTGTTGACTTTCGGCAGGAGTAGTCCACAGTGGCTGACCCTTCCCACTCCTTCGCCCTGTGGCAGGGAGCACTCCACCTCGGCACATGTTTTTCTCCTAGCAGTGCTAGTGGCAGGGGCAGCAAAAGATCCTTTAACCCGTGTTGGACACCAGCAGGGCTCAAGCTCGCATGGTCCCTCCAGGAAGTTAATCCAAATTAACCAGAGGGGCAAAGTGGATTTACCAGCTGTAACAATGCACTCATCTTAAGATTTAGGTTAACTCCATTACAGGTGGAATTAAGTTGTGCTGAAATCAGGTCACTCTAATTCTGAATAGCAACACACACACCCGAGTTTGATAGAGTGTAACCAATCCACTTAAAGCTAGTTCAGATTGTAATTCTGGGCTGTCCCCTGGAGACAAGGCTATGCTGTATCTCACAGCCTTACATCAGCAGCAGAGCTGGTGGCAGGGAGTCAGCTCCTGCCCTTATGCACCCCTGCTTTCCCCATGAAACTTTGTGTGGATGGAGGAATCACGACTGTGGGACCGAAGCTGGCCCTAACAGTTGTTTTCCTGACAAAGCAGATAGGAGTGCTCAGGCCTGCCAGTGGCACTGTCCTCCAGCAATGTGAAGCCCCATGCGACGTGATGCAGCTGTGCTGGAGGAATGCAAGCCCATGCTGAGAGCAACAGTGGAGGCTGCAGGCTTGGCTCCAGAGCCTGCTCCTTCCTCCCTTGCTCGGGGCGATGATGGCTGCAGCAAGAGCGGGATCCCTGTGACGGCATCAGAAGTCAGATTCCTATGATGAGTCGTTTAGTGCAGATATCAAACCGGCTCTGGTCTCCGTGCTGCTGGCACAGCTGGCTGTGGCTCCAGGCAGAGATGCTTGTGTGGAGGAATCCAGAGCCACCCAAGTTGGGGTTGTGGAGGAGACCACAGGCACTCTGGGTCCTGCTGCGCGTGCTGTGTAGAGCATCCTAAAGTGCCAGGAAAGTTTAGTCTGGGTCCTGGTCAGAAGTTCACAGCCAGCTCTTTTCGCATTTTCATAGCCCTTCTTCAGTCCTCACCCCAATTTTAGGGCCAAGGTGCAAGAGCTGTGCAACAGATGGGGCCTGTGATCTGCAGCATAGTGCTTGGGCTGCTGGGCATGCTTGCACCGCTGGCCAGCAATATTTGGAGCTGGCTTTGCTTACCTGGCCAGGTTCTCTATGCGCAGATCAAGACTCACCTCTCCTATCTCCTTCCCCATAGGTGGGTCCATGCCTGCCCCATTTGCAGCACACTGCTGTGGCCTCTCTCCAGCTCCACGAGATGCACCTGGGCCACCTGGGTTGCTGTGTGTCATGCATGGTAACAGCCACCACTGCAGCTCTCCTCCACATTGGAAGGACCCCTGCTCAGCAGCACACCAGACCACCAGTCCAGCTCAAAGTAGCTCTCTGAGCTGAGCTGTCTTCATCCATCGGAGACAGACAGCAATACCTGCTCTGGATCTACAGCATGCTGTGCTCCAAGCACCTCCATGTCCTGGCTGCACAGGCCGTATCAGAAGATGTCCTGGTGTCCTCAGCAATGTCTTCTGCACTCCTGGAGAGGGAGAGAAGAGGAGACTGTGAAAGCAGCAAGCTTCATGTTAGAGGTTTCCTTGCAATGTCATAAGAACTGGCAGTAGGTAGCACAGTGACAAGCTCGAAGAGCTGTCACAGCAGCCAGACAGTTGGCAGGAGACACTCAACAGGCCAAAAAGAAACAAATCATTGGGAAATCTACTTACATTTATCTCCCAGACTTGGAAAAAGTAAAAAGCAATGATGGGCAGTTAAGAAAATAAGAGATTTTGGTTCACTGAAATACATCATTAAAGACTTCTTGTGTTGTATATATGCCATTAAGGGAGACCTTCAGAATCTCATGGCTTTCCCATGAGGTTGTCCAGCCTTTCAAAGGCTGAGCAATTAGGCACTAGGTTTCAGTTGTGGCAGCCCATGCTCTAAATACCTAGTGGAGACAGAGCATGTGAGGAGCTGTTTGGCTCTTGAGATCCTCATGTTGTACCAATTTTTGCTCTGTGTTACCCTTCAGTCCTGGACAGGGTCAACAAAAAAGGCAGTGGGCTGGGCAGAGCTGCATGGTATACCAGATGCCCTTTGATGGCTGCCGACAGGACTCTCTTGACCTAGAGAGTAGGACCAGAAATCTCTGAAGAACAAAATGTACTTTCTTGATATAGAAAAGCAATTAAAACAAACAAACAAAAAAATCACAAAACAAACAAACAAACAAACAAACAACCCCAAACACTTTGAAGAGTATAAAATTGTCAGGTTGAATTTCTGTATCTGGGAAGTAACATAATATTCAAAAGAAAATGTATTTTTTAGTCACATTCAGTAAACCACTGAAATGATCTGGGTTTCTATCCTACAGGTTAAGAATCATTCATGTAGAACTTGACTGTTGTGATCATTATAGTTTTCTAGCAGACTTCACTCTAGAAATTTATTTTCTTTAAGGTCGTGTCCCTGTTAAAAATGATTTTTTTTTTTTAACACAGTATAACAACCTGGAAGTTGTATGTTAGTATGTTAAAAGTTTTTCTTTTTTTACCCTTATATGTTATTAAAGTTATGAGTAAAATTGTGGCATCATCTGGCTTTTCGGAGAATTACTGAAACGTACAAGGAGTGTTTACTGTGACTAGTAATACTTAAAATGGTTTGACTCCAAGGTTTTCAATGAAGTTCTCTTCACAATGTTAAATATTGAAGCTAAATGGGAGTAATAAACTATAAAAGCCATTTTAGTTACCTTAAAATCCCTGTCCCACAAGAAAATCTTCAATGTCGCTACCACTTTACTAATCCCCCTGTCATTGCATCTTTCGTCCTGGTTGGAATATGAACATTTAATGTTAAATATATATATATATTTAAAAATCTGAACCAATCTAAACCAAAAATTTCAGACATTCATTTTCAAATAAAATGGAAAGAAATCAGAAATGAACAGAAGTTCAGAAGTTTCTTTTTTTCATCTTTAAATCACTGGTATGGAGATGCTTATTTTTGGAAAAGGGCCGTTATTATGTCCAGATTGATTTGTTCCTCTCAAGTTGCAATTTCTGTGATAGGTAAGAAGTGGTAGAATTTGATTCAACCTTCCTCTTCAGTTCAGACGTTACTGCCCCCATCTCACTCTCACCTATTCAGAGAAGGAATGTCATGTACAGCATGCTATTATTTTTTGTTCAAGTGAAAGGACATGTTATTTATAAAACATACTCACTTTTCCACACCTAAAGGGCAAAACTGAGCCTTTTGACTTTCCACCTTTCCAGATGTGAAATTCCAGATCAGACACCAACCTAGAACAACCTTTTTTTATGGGCCATCTCTTCACCTCTCTTCCATTCCTTTTCGCTGCCAATAAATTGCATAAAAAGCAGTTCTGGCTGTCTGAGGACTCTGTCTCAGAAAGCGTGTAGCAAGTCTTGAGCAGCCTTTGACTTCTTAGTGTTTCTTGGTACAGAAAGATTCAGCATAGATAAGAAAGAGAAGAAAAAACAAATAAACAAACAGGTAAACCTATTTCCTAAATTACTGGACAGCCTGATAAAGGAACAAGTCAAACCTGATCAACCTCCCAATTAAAAGAAGTATTGTCCAATAGACCCAATGTTTCTAATTTGAAATTGGGAATAATTCTGCTTATGCCTTAAGCATTTTTATGACGTTGAAAATCTTTTTCCATGAGACTGCACAAGTTGTGCTGTCTGGCAGTATAAATCAGTCAGTCTACTTCCAAAATCCCTTTGGTCATCTGTGGACATCCTCCAGTGGCTTTTCCATATTGTGGTCAGCTTCACTGCCATTAGAAATATGCAGGGGTTTTACATTCTAATTCCAAAAATAACATGTTGGTAGGAACAATAGAGGCAATAGACTCAATTTTCATTAATTCTTTGAAGGACATATGTTATCTTCTTCCTTCTGGTTTATTGAGGTTCCTCCTCACAGATTCGTGTCCTCTTTGAGATCAGAAAAACATGAGTTGAATTAATATTTTGCAAAATCATATGGGTTGATCATATTTACCTTTGCCCACCTTCCTTTCCCTTGTACTTCCTCTCTGGTAGTGCATGCCCTTATTCTGTGTGGCAGGCAATTTAAGACAGCATTACTATGTATTCTGTGAGCTCCCTAGAAAAGGTTGCCTTTGGATAAAAACAATAAATGGTACTTAAGGGCACCAGACTCCCCTGCCATCACTGCCCTTGATACATTTACTCCAAAATACCTTGCTGTGTGGTGGTTCCCAATGCTTTCAGCTAAGAGGAGGCCATTACTTTTGATCATTGAAGACCATGGAAACTCCACATTGTGCCTCTTTCAAGGAAATATCTCATGGTGTTTTAAGAAAACGTCATGGTGACACAATGTGAAAAAACTTATATGAATGCATTTGTTTCAAAATCACAAAACACCCACAGCAGGAAGAATGAAAAGCAAAGTTTTGAATGTTACTGAGTATTGAAAAATACTCAGTATTGAAAGATATTATTTTAAGTATTGAAAGTTATTTAAACTTGAACCATTGGGGGAAGGAGATTACAAATCACCACTAAGAGAAGAAACAGTGGTCATGGGTGGAAAGAAAATATTACAGGGTGGTGGGAACAAGAAAGCCCTCAGGAATGATAAAAAAGTGTGAAGGGATGCTTGACTCAAGTGTAGGTATGACAAAGCACAGAGCCTGAGAAACAAGCAGGAGGAACTACAGCTCTGCATGTGGTTACAGAGCTACAGCATTGTTGGAATAACTCCGATGAGGTGGGGAAGGTTCACATGACTGCAGTGCTATGGTGGATACAGGCTCTTCAGGAGACAAAGGGAAAATAAGGGTAGCTTATCCTCTTTGTGAAGAAGTAGCAAGTTCAGAGGAGGGCTACTAAGATGATTAGAGGGCTGGAGCACCTGTCGTACGAGGACAGGCTGAAAGAGCTGGGCCTGTTTAGCCTGGAAAAGAGAAGGCTGAGGGGAGACCTCGTTAATGTGTATAAGCATCTGAGGGGAGGGTGTCGAGAGGATGGAGCCGGTCTCTTCTCAGTTGTGCCCAGTGACAGGACGAGAGGCAATGGGCACAAACTGAAACACAGGAGGTTCCGGCTCAACATGAGGGGGCACTTCTGTACTGTGAGGGTGACAGAGCACTGGGACAGGCTGCCCAGAGAGGTGGTGGAGTCTCCTTCTCTGGAGATATTCAAAGCCCGCCTGGATGCCATCCTGTGCAACGTGCTCTGGGTGACCCTGCTCGGCAGGGGGGTTGGACCGGATGATCTTCAGAGGTCCCTTCCAATCCTGACCATTCTGTGATTCTGTGAAGTAGATTTAATGTATGGAGCTCTTGAATTGCATAGCTGATGGGCTGGGTGAGAGTTTGTGCATCACAGTCAGAGGAGAGCTCAGTGAAGATGGCAATGTGATGTGACAGTGTTAAAGACCACCCAAACAAAGTGAATAAGTGAGCAAGGGTTTTCTTTAACAACTCAAGAAAGTCCTTGGATGAGAGACTCTATTTTTTATGTGGGATTTCAGCCTCATGACATTTTCTGGAAGAGCAACGCTGTGGACACAAGCAGTCAAAGAGGTTTCTGCAGGGCATCAGTGTCATTTCTTGGTAGAGGTACCAGATTGGCCAACCAGGGATTATGCACAGTTAGATCTGCTATACAAATGAGGAAGAATTGGTTAGGAATGTGATAGTCAATGGCAACCACCATATTAGTGCTCACAAAATAGTGGAGTTGAAGATCCTGAGGGGCTTGAGGAGGGAGAGTAGCTGAATACAGGCAACCAATTTGGCTTCTTCAGGAAATGGGCAGGTGGGACCCCATGGGAAGAGCTCTGAAGATAAAGTGCTTGGGAAACCTGGCAGGTGAAAAGGACTACCTCCTCCAAACTCAAATTTAGGCCATCCCAATCCAGGAAATCAAGCAAATATAACAGAAAGCTGACTTGGCTAAACAGAGAATATGAGTATGAGCTCCTGTATGAAAAGACAGCACACAGGAAGTGAAAGCAAGAACGGGACACAACGGAATTTAGAACCAATGTCTTGGTATACAGGAAAAGTGCTAGGAAAGCCAAGGCTCACCTATAGTTGATGGTTCCTGTGGTGGTTTTACCCAGCTGAGCAGCCGAACTCCACCACAACCACTCTCTCACTCCCCCTCCTCAGAGGAACAGGGGGAGAAAATACGATGGACAAAGGCTCAAGGGTTAAGGACAAGAAGGTTGCTCACTAATTACTGTCACAGGCACAACAGACTCAACATAGGGATGTTAATATAATTTATTACTATCACTAGTGGACTAGAGCAGTGAGAAACTAAAAGCAAACTAAAAACACCTTCCCCCCATCCACCCTCTTCTACCTCCTCCCCCCGAGCGGTGCAGGGGAACGGGGAATGGGGGCTGCGGTCAGCCCATATCGCTTCGTCTGCGCCGCTCCTTTGTGGTCACTCTCTGCCCCTGCCCCAGCGTGGGGTCCCTCCCACGGGATGCCGTCCTTCCCGAACGGATCCTGCGTGGGCTTCCCACAGGCTGCAGCTCTTCAAGAGCTGCTCCAATATGGGTCCGTACCACGGGGTCCGTCCTTCAGGAGCAAACTGCTCCAGCACGGGTCCCCCACGGGTGGCAGCTCCCACCGGATCACCTGCTCCTGCGTGGGCTCCTCTCCACGGGCTGCATCTCCGGCCCGGAGCCTGCTCCTGCGGGTCTCTCCATGGGCTGCAGCCTCCTTCAGGCCACATCCACCTGCTCCACCGTGGGCTCCTCCATGGGCTGCAGTGTGGAGATCTGCTCCGTGTGGTACCCCATGGGCTGCAGGGGGACAGCCTGCTCCTCCATGGGCCTCACCACGGGCTGCAGGGGAACTTCTGCTCCTGTGCCTTGAGCACCTCCTGCCCTCCTTCTGCACTGACCTTTGTATCTGCAGGGCTGTTCCTCACTCCTCTCTCTCCCAGCTGCTGTTGTGCAGCAGTTTTTTTTTCCCTTCCTTAAATCTGCTCTCCCAGAGGCACAACCAGCGTCGCTCACTGGCTCAGCTCTGGCCAGCGGTGGGTCCCTTTTGGATCCATCTGGAGCTGGCTCTTATCTGACATGGGGCAGCTCCTGGGATCTTCTCACAGAAACCACCCCTATGGCCCCCCTGCTACCAAACCTTTACCACATAAACCCAATACAGTTGCAAAAGATGGCAAAGGCAACAAGAACTTCTACCATGACCTCGGTAAAAGGGTGAACACGGAAAACATTGTCCTGTTGCTAAAAGGGGAAGATGATCTATTGTCAGCAGCCTGGGCTGACCAGAGAGCAGACCCTGCTTGAAGCAGAAGGTTGAGTTAGTAGCACCCTAGGTCCCTTCACATCTGAACTATCCTATGATGTTCTGAATGTGGTAGCAGTGTGGTGGAATCAGTTGACCACGAGAAGATCTAACGCCAATGCTGTCAGCTCTGTTCACCCTGACTCCAAATGTTCATCTTGATCCAGGTTTCTGGCAGAATAGTAGTACACGAGTAATTCACTTTCAAAGATGATAAACAGCCATGCAAATCTTAAAAGCAATGAAAGTGGTAGGAAAGAATCAGTTGGGTCTGTCTGTCTTCTATTAAAGAGATTACAGGTGAAATTCTGCACTTGACTGGGGGGGTTGATACTGTGACTGCTAGACTCTTTTCCCAGGGGCAGTGGATGTGAGTCTATATATGCTGCTCCAGGACAAGGAGAACCAGCTGCCAGGGAGAAAGCTATATCTCTGGCTTTCACAGTTTCAGGTGTTCACACACCAGACTATTACTGTCAGTTTAGTGAGTGGCTGTGGTATAAACCCCCAAGCAATGGGTCAGGCAGGTTGAGTGTTTCAGTTCCAGACCATCTCTCCATCAGATTTTCATGTGTGGAGATTTTCAGATCTTACAGCCACTCACCACCTGTAAAAGCAGACAACTTAATGGAAAAAAAGAGCAACACTTAAAATGTTGTTTTTCTTCACTGCTCTGTAGCATAAAGAAAGTTATAAAAATACTTGAAGGAGGACTAGTTTTTTTGTTGTTATTGTTCTGTTAACTCTTTCTTGTGCCATCACACAGCCATTGTTAAAGAACAACTGGAGATAGACTACAGAAATTAGGCACGTTTTGTTTCTGAATGTCACATCAGCAAGTGAGGCAGCTGACTAACTGTCCTCCCTGCTTGTTTGAGGAGGAGTTACTGTGGCAGCAAATTCAGCATCATCAGGGAAACAGGGGTAAATAATCCCTGAGCACTCTGAGCTCATATGGGAGGCTGAGATTGGAAGTTTCCTGATTTAAATGGGGTTGTTGAACAACACCCATCCTGGATTTGTGGTATTTCGGACAGGCAATCCAGCAGCAAGGGTCTAACAGGTGGAGATGAAAGAAGTTTAAAAACGAGGGAAAAGTGTTTCTGAAAACCCCAGGTTTCTTAGGAGTGTTCCAACAGTGTGCAAGGTTTTAGAGAAAAACTCGAAAACAAGAAAAGATGGGAATAAACAAAAAGTAGAATAAAAGACATAATGGATATAGCAAAGGTGGGTCAACCAAACTTAAGGTGATACCTTCTTCTGTGACATGATGCATATCTGGAACAAGGAAAATGCACGTGATAGGTTCGTTACCTTCTACAAAACTCCTAGGATGGAGATTCTTTTTTTGTACAAACACATTTTGTACATTTTTTTGTGGTAAAACTCTAAAAACTGGCTAAGCAGAGAAGGTAATCATCAGTTATATTGAAACTGGCTGGGAAGGCATTATTGACAAAGTGTATGAAGGATATTTTTATACTAATCTTACAAAATGTTTTTATTATTGACTTCAGCACACAGAGAAATAAGTGCATTAATGGCACTTGATGTTGATAAACAGGGAAGTATCATCAGCTCAGAGGAGGTTGGTAATAACAATGAGAGGTTAAAATAACAGGTTTCATGGCAAAGTCATGATTTTATGTACAAAGCACAAGAGTTTTCTGGTGTTTTAAGACTCCATAACTATGAAACAATAGAAGAGAAGGAAGATTAGGGGGTGCTAGTCAGCTATAAGGCATCTGTGTGTCCTCAGCATGGTCCAATGAAAGAAGCATTTTCAGCAGTGAGAGGGAAGGATCCATGCTGTGAGTCCTCTCCAGCCAAAGTGGCTGGGATGGCTGGAGGAGGAGCGCTTCTTGTATGAGGTGAGATTTGGGCAGTTAAACCTCCTTAGCTCAGCAGAATGAAGAGTGAGAAGGGATATAGCTAATCCATAAACATACATCACAGGAACATCAGAGAGGGAAACACACTGTTTTTGTTGGAGGACACTGTTCATGCAAGAACAGGTGGGAATGCAATATACACGTATAAGTATTGGGTGGAAATGAGAAGAAATTACTCTGTGACAGCGACATTTTGGAACAGACATCCAAGCAAGTGGATGCTTATTGGAGCAGCCTTTCTGACCAGTTACGTCCCTTTCTGTTACCTCTTATTCTAAATGATTTAGAGCAGTGGTATGGAGGTTATTTCCCCAGATTTCAAGTCAGTGACCTAACTACAAGACTGGCTTTTACAGTGTAGGTATTTTCTTGATTTCTGTTGTTCTTCCTTTTCATTTCAGAAGATCTTGATTTTCTTTTTCTTGTGGAAGAATAGTGAAAAATTGAAGTATTCACAGCGGCAAAGGTGGGACTATAAAACTGCTTCCTATCCAGCTCCAGCCTGAGAATTACTGCTGGTCTCAAGGTGTGCTTACTGACATCCAATCTGCTGCTACTCCACCTGCTAATGCAACATGGCAATGCAGTTTAATTCCTCGGGAGGCACCACTGCTGAGGTCAGGCACTGGGGAATCACACACAGCACTGCTGGTGGATGCTGTTGGTGGGATTTAACCACTAACTCTCCTGTCCTTCAGTACAAGCGTAGCTGTTGTTGGCCTTAGTTGGTCCTTGCATGTCACAGCCAACGAACCATCTGGGTAAAGCCTGAACCTGTTCCAGCTGAAATTCAAGGCAAAATTTTCATTATGCCATATAAGAGCTGGTGAGCTGATGAAATAAACTGTATGGCCTTTTTCCAGAAATGTACAAGATTATCCTTTCAGTCAATACCAATATCTCATTCAGTAACAGGCAAACTTAAGGAACTTCCTGTGAGTTTTTCTTTTGTGTTGGTGTGTGATTTTGTTTTGAATTCATTTTAAATATCTTCTGGAGAATTTTATATAATAAACAGTGAAAAGAAAACAAAAAATTTAATGCCACAATCCAGCAGAGTGAAAAATAAGATCTAGGGATCAGAAATCAAGACTGACGCTCTTTTACAAGATACTGAAGACTTTAGAAAAATGCACAGAAAGCTTTTACAGCTTTCCACTGTCTGACCCATCAACTCAAACTTTCTCTCATAGCTAGGATCTGATTTCTCCAGAGAATTAAGCTTACCAATTTCCAAAAGAGAATGGCCAGCCCTAAGGAATGTATAAAGCTCTTAGTATTTCTAAAATATTTAAAAATAGATTAAAATATTTAAAAATCTGTCTACTTCATTTAAGTGCCCACACAGTATTATGACTGCTTGGCAAATCTAGCTCCAGCTGTGCTGTTAATATCCTTTGCAACCTCAGAGGGCACCACAATGAATCACTCATGCAAAAAAAAAAAAAAAAAAAAACAGCTTGGTTTGGGTACGGTATAAATTCCATTGCGACATAGTTTGGGTTCTGTGTCAGAAAAAAAGTTGAGTAATTTTATGTTTGTGATCTCATCTGGTCCAACATCACTTACAACTGTGTGCAGTCCAGGAGCATGTCGTTGAGTTGTGGCCCTTTGGTACTGGTGTTGGTTCCATTTTGGCTATGAATTAGTCATCGACAGAGAGTCATTACATTAAAATAATCCTGCAGGCATTCACTCTGTAACATCACTGGGAAATAAAAGTATTTGCTGAATGTCAATCTTCACTTCAAAATTTATACCATTATTTCACTTTTTATATTCCTGTTAAAGGTGTGGCTTATTAATTTTTCTACATTCAAATGAACTTCTGCTGGTAAAATTTAAAGGAATGTATCTAATAGCAAACACTAACAGTAGCTAGGAAGCAGGAATCTTAGGATTGAATCCATGTCAAAGTCACCAATTTTCCCTGGAGAAACACAGCCTTTATGTCAGCTATGCATTTTTATTGCACCCAATTTCAGTTTTCTTGTTAAAAGAAGGTCTACTTAAGCCCTCGAATTTCTCCTGCTCCATTCCTCATGGTTCACAAGTACAATAGTGAATGTAAGCTACAATAAAAAGGTCATTTTCTTCTTTCAGCAACAGTAACACAAGTGGCTGCATTTCCTGATTCTGGATTAAGTTCAAGATTTCGAATACAACTGGGCTCGTTTCTGGTTAGAGAGTTTGATATTTATCACAGACTTTCCTGTCTTCCATATCCAGTGCGAGTGAGACTGTAAAAAGGTAAACTGAAAGGAACCATTCTTTTATTCAGCAATTAACCCCATCTGAGTAAATAATACGATGTTGTGCACTTGAGCCTTAGCTGTTATGCACTGAATTCAGAATTCAAAACGGCTTCAAAGCCGCGTTCGTGAAATGATGACAAGATGCTGCAGAAACAGCTTTTCATGTGGAATATAATGCAAGTATTGTGTTACATAGTACAGTAACAAATAGAGTATAGTTGTAATGATATAGCAGATAAAGTGTCTGGAAGTACTTACCTGAGGGAAACTCAATCTTATTCTACTTCAGGGCCCGAGGCTTATAAACACAGTGTATGGTCTTGGAACTTAAATATTAGAGGAATCATTTTATTGGGGGGAGGAGAAGGTAATGTTTCTGATTACAGGCAAATAAAATCTCTATGCCAAAATACAAGGCAGAAATAGTCCAAATTCCTTCAGGCAGTCTTGCAGCATGACTTTTTCTTCCACAGCAGGCTCACAAAGTCCGAACAAGTAAAATATGAATGATTCCCCATGAGTGATCCAGCCAGGCAAAAGCCATGGATGGGCGCAGGGACACCGCGAGGGCTGGATTGTCCCACCAGCTGCAGGGTACCCAAAGATGGTGGGGGGAAAGGGTATGTAGGAGGGACCGTGCCTGCAAGGAGGTCCTGGGGCCTCCATGCAGGGTCCCACCTGCCTGAGCATCCTGTGCCAGGGCCACAGCATCCGTGGAGATGCCCCCAGGGCTTTAAGTCACCTCCATCAGGGCATGAGGGCAGTTTAAGCACAGCCTAGGACAGCAGGAGAGGGCAGCTGCATCTATTGTAATAAATAATGCAGGACCGAGGTACAGGCTCCCAGTGACAGGGGTTGTTTAATCTTTTGTACGTGCCCCAGCATGGTTTTTGACCTGTCCTGTCCAGCCATAGACACCTCCAGGGCATGGTTCTAGGATAACATACACCTGTGACCTCTGCTGAGAGAGGCTCTGGGCATGGCTGTGCTGCTTGGGAGGGGAGGTGGACCAGCCCCATGGAAGCTCACACAGGTACTTGCCCATCAGCTGCAGCAACCTCACCAGTCTGGTTTATTTAATAACAGAAACTGAGCCCCAGCGTGCTGTCTTTTCCCTCCCTCTCCTTTGCATCTGTATTGAGCCAAACATCACCTGGAAGGGAAAAACAAATTGGTTGAGAAACTGCAAAAGCCACTATGCCTGCTTTGAGTGTGAAGAGAGGCAGAAATACACTGCGTATTTATATGGGTATTTTCAGGACACGCTCATGGCAGCACGTATTTGATGGGACCGACAGCAAACCCTGCTGGGATTTCTCCTGTGGCTTTCACAGATTCAGGCCCTGTGGTATACGCTTTTTTCCTCAAGAGTATCTCAGGGTGGTGTGTGTCTCTCATGGCCCCTCTGAGATTGCTTCGTTTGTCTCCACAGAAGAAGAGAGGACATCTACCACAGCTTGGCAGAGGCAGGACATGTAGTGTTCCCTTGATGTGCATGCAGGCAGGCACAGGAAGAGGCTGGCCCTCTCTGTGGGCAGGAGTCAGCACATTTAGAGCTTTGATGGACAAACACCTGGGAACACAACTGTATGACCTAAAATGTAACTAAATATATATTAGGAAAAAATTCTTTACCATGAGGGTGGTCAAACACCGGGACAGGCTTCCTAGCAAGGTGGTTGATGCCCCATGCCTGTTGGTGCTTGAGAGGCATCTGGATAATGCCCTCATCAATATGCTGTAACTTTTGGTTAGCCTTGAGGTGATAAGGCAGTTGGACTTGATGGTCTTTGTATGTCCCTTTCAGCTCTTCTCTTCTCTTCTCTTCTCTGCTCTTCTCTTCTCTTCTCGTCTCTTCTCTTCTCTTCTCTTCTCTGCTCTTCTCTTCTCTTCTCGTCTCTTCTCTTCTCTTCTCTTCTCTGCTCTTCTCTTCTCTTCTCGTCTCTTCTCTTCTCTTCTCTTCTAGCAGTTTCCAGCCTCTTCTTGCTCCGTTTCCTCCATGCTCTTCTGGCCTTTCCTCCCACCTTCCTGGTCAGCAGATGAAAGCACACAACTTAGCAAAACCTCTCTTTTGTTGTCAGAGGCCACAGGTCACACTTCTGGGACTCAGACTTGCTGGGGAAGCTGTGCCTGTGCAAGCTGATGGCCCAGTGATATCTAGGACAGCTTTGGTCTCAACATCACGGTCAGGATCCTAGTCTGATCCATGTTTGTTTGGTGGGTCAGCACAGCAACAAGCTCACAGCTTACATTAAAAGCATCAAAAGGTATTTTATTGTAAAGGTCCTGGCAGATCATTCTCCCTTGTGTAAAAGAGAGGGAGAGAGATTGAGAGAGAGAGAAAATTACAAGAACCAAGAAAGTAGAAGCCATGCAAGGTCTACGTGTGACCATGTGACCTCTACATGTGATCATATAAACAATAAATTAACTGCGATGAGGTGTATGACCTTTTAGAATACGGTGACTGTAATTCTCTTTTCCATTCTCAAACCCTGTGAACCCTTCAGGATGCTCTGCTTTGTTCCTCAGTCTAAACATCACTGGCAATGACTATACATGGCTGCATATCAATGTACAACAGAAGAACAAAGAAGAAAGGAAAGCCCCAAACCCTCCATTAGTGAAGGCTGTTATGGTTAAAACTTACCGCTATTTCTTCTTTTAAGTGCTGTATAGATGTTAAGTAAATTAATGTCTTGTATTCTGGATGACAATTGTTACCCTTATTTTCAGATTCGATTGGACAAAGCAGAGATGTTAATGTTTTGAAACTTGATTACTAATTATGTATTTTTACTGGCTGATTTAAGATGTTTTAAGAAGTTGTGTCATCCTCTAATTCAGCCTGGAACCTGTGGAAAAGATGTTAAAATACTTTCTCTGCAATCTGAGTCCTTGGTACCTGAAACCTGGCACCTACATAGCAAAATGAGCTGGATCAATGGCTATTTCTCAAAACACAGGTACAGAGTGCAAAGTTTTTTACATATAACTTGGAATTGTTCACACTTTGTTTTGAAACATGTAAATGGTTCCTTCAGACAACATCTCAAAAAGAAAAGGGTGAGTTGAGGACAGCATAGGAAGTCCAGCCAGGTGGAAGAGTAAAACTAGCTGTACAGGAACGTTTTGTGGCTGTTGTCACAGTAGCTGGACACTATCTAACCAGGGTCTCTCGCAGACATTTGGAAGAGTGTTCCTGCTGTGCACTTGTCAGATTCACCAGAAACAGCGCCCTGGCACACTAGCCTGCTTTGGTTAAAGAAACACAGCAGCTGCAAGGTAATTAGTATACACATAGGACACTGAGGGAGTCCTGGCTTTGGATGATGTGATGTTGCCAAGCTGCTTGCTGGCACTTCAGATCTCTTTGAAGGGAGGGAGAATTTTGGCAAAACGCACAAGCAGAAGAAGAGCAAGTTGTGGGGGTCAGAGTACTGGTGCTCATGGGGCAATGGGGTTGCACTGCCAGCTGACAAACTACAAAGTACTAACACTGATTTGCAGTGCTTCTGTGCTCCAGTTAGTTACAGCTGTGATCTCCCAGCAATGGGCACCTCAGGCTTAGATGTACAAGCCATTTGGTCTCCACTGCAACTATCCACCCTGCAGGTTTAGCTTTCTCCCCACAGGAAAGCTTTCTCTGCTGACCATGTGGGTGATCTGCTCATGCAGGCAGGGCTGGAGAGGGCCCGGAGCATCAAGGCAGGACAGGTTCTCAGCTTGTAGAGGTTGTGCTGACTTATGGATGGACTTGCCTTCAGCAGTCTGGATCATCCTGTGAGAAGCTATGACAAAGTTACTATTAATGGAAATCAAAGCAATTTTTTTTTGGGGGGGGGAGGGGGTGGAGCGGAGAGGAAATAATGAGCTGCGTTTCTTTTCTGTTACCTGGTGCTTAGGATTTTACATAAGTGAAGAATAATGATGAATAAATACGGCTGCTTATTCAGTCCCTCTCCTCATTTAAGTCTTCGCATAGATCAGTCTACCTCCATAGATGTTTCTGACAACTGAAATATCCCTATGTATAGTATTAAATATTCATTGAAAAAATATGTTTTTCCCCTTGAGACATTTTCTAGTTTGAAGTATGAGGATTTTAAAAAGCATATGTAACATGGAGGTAAAGATGCTTAATATCTCTGTAATTTTCTGATTGCATCTTTTAATCTTGTTAAATTCTTGGCATCTTTTCCATGAAGCAAGGTCATACATATTAAGTGCCTTAGGAATACTCAGAAAAAGACTGCAGCAATTATTTGGATATGGAATATTATTTCATGAAAGGATCCAAGCAAATAAGTCACAAATTAAAACATGCTCAAAGACCATACTAGGGGAAATTCCAGTACCTCGGACTTCTTGTGAATTCATTTTTCCCACTAATTTTTTTAAATAGTTTGGTTTACTCTGTAAACTGAACATGAATTCAAGTGTTAAATCAGATTCCTTGTTCGTGATTTGTCGTTCATCATATCAGGGTTGTTTCCTCCAGAAATACTGAGAGATGTGACTTTCTTTCCTAAAATATTTTTCTATGAAAACTTGAGCACTAAACTCTTTGCAATACAAAGGCAGAAGGAAGTGAATGTAACCAAAATGAAGTCATTTAACCATGTGTGCTAGAATTATGAACAGAATAAAAAGTCATCTCCCAGAGTGTTTTTTAGGGTTTTAAAATTTGCCTACATTTTGAAAGGAAAAAAACCCCATGAGGAGAAAAAAATGCTGACTAATTGCAAGATTTTCTTTTAATAAAATTAAAAGTTTTATTTTATTTTGAATTTGAAAAATATTTTAAAATGAAAAATCAGAGAAGATTCACTCAGAAAATACCAAAACTCTCTGTTTCAGCATTCTCAGCACAGTCTCCTCTTTCAGTTTTTAACAAAAGTTTCAAGAGAGCTGAAACAGTTCTACGAAATCTTTCTGTTTGGGCAGACCTTCATTTTTGTCCCGTGGAAACTGTGTCGATCCATATTTCCTTAATAACCTTACTTGAACAATGGTTCACGGACAGATGCATTTTGTTATTCATCCTTTTCTAATGTAAAGGATTTCAGGTAGTAGATAAATCAAGCTACTGTCTATGTCATAGCTTTTTAGCCTGAACCTCGTCTATCCACGTCCTACATATAATATATAGTTTTAGACAGTAATTGTGCAAACTGGTCTATGAACACAAAATAAATATTAAACTACGTTTGTTTGCCTAGGCAACACAAAGCAGTTGTCCTAGTGCTGACTTCTTGCTATAATCACCTCTGGTCTGGAGGAATGAAAACTTTTTCATTCCATACTTGTTCTCTCCAATAAAGTTATTGAAAAGGTGTTAGATAGTGACTGCGAGCAATTCTCAAAAACCGAACAAACATCACCATTTATTTTTGCCTGTACTCAAGAGACAGCATGCCTGTGAGCCATCAGACAACAACGGCATTAGCTCATTTCTGGACAGAAACAGGCTTCAAGGAAGGCCTTCAATGTAAATTCAATGCCTGTAGTTATCAGTCCTTGAGTCACACAGCCACTGGTATCTGGATCTGTTTTGCAGCTTCAGTCGATTTTACAGAGAGGCACCCAGACCTCTCATCCTGCTGGACTCCAGATGTGGAAGTCACAGGTGTTCTTAAAAAATAAATGCATCTAAAACAGAAATATCAAAATAAGATCCGTTATGTGTATGAAATAATTCTACCCAGATTTCCAAGGTGTTTTGGTTATTCTTTTATATACTTACATTGTTGGCCAGTATTTTACTTCCCTTTTATCACTTGTCCAACAGCTGCTGGGGACCCTGAAAAGGCGCAAATGCCATTCCCAGGAGAATGCCAGTAAAGCTGGCAGCAGAATGCCTTGCAGATGAAGGCATAGCAGACTGTAAAGTCTGGAAGTTGATACTAGGTGAATTCAAGGTAGAAATAGGGTGAAAAGCTTAGCAAAAACAAGCTGACCACTATGTATGACTTACAGCCTCTGAGGACTGATCACAACACAGGTAAAGGTGGTGTGGCTGCTGCTGTGGTCTGTGTGGAGATGCCCACAGAATGACCATGGCTACCATCACAAAGGCAGCTGGTTAACAAAATGATGTGATGACAGGGAAGAGGAGGGAAAAAAGGACTCGTTCATCAGTGTCTGTGCTCCCAGAGTGAAAGGAGAGGTGATATAGCCAGAGTTGGGACAAATCCAAGCCTTCTGATTCCCTATCCCTCACCACCAAAGGACGTATGAACAGCTGCTGTGTCTTAGCTTCTGCCCTCCTATAAGTAGATTTGCCTCCCACCTACCCTTCCTCTTGGGTAGGTGCAGCAAAGGCAACTGCAGGGCTATGTACAGATGCAGGAGCTCAGTTTTGGGTTTTGCATCCTTCCCCAAGGGTTGTTACCTGGCTCCTCTGGGGCAAAGGCATTCAACTGCTGTGTCAAGCTGCAGTGAGTTAAATGCTAAGGTTCTAAATGATTGGACTCAGGATTTATAAGGGGACAAGCCTCTTATTAGACAAGCACATAGAGCTGTGAAAAAGCAGACTAATGACCAGCCATGTAGCATGAAATGATCATCCCCCAAAAGACACTGCAATGTACTTTTTACAGCAACAGATAGCAGCTCTTGCATACTTTCTTCAAACATGCTATCCTGCTGAAATTCACAGAATACATTATTATTATTACTGTTCTTGTTGTTGTTGTTATTATTATTATTTCTAGTGTTCATTTATTGGCTACTCCTCTTGAGATTAAAATTAGTAGGAACAGATATTGTACATTTCTGGTAAAATCCATATGCCTGATTCCTCAAACTCAGCTGAGCTGGAGAAAATTCCATAGGAGAAAAAACTGTTACATACATAGCCCCAGGCAGGGATCATGCACCAGGCATGGTGAAATATACGGATATCTAATTGATGCTTTTAGAACTGAAATTTAAATGCATGTGAAAAAAATGTCTATGCATTTTAAGGAAGAAAGAAGGTGAATGTCTCTATCAGTACTGCAAGAGTCCACCCATTTTAGATGAGGCTACTTCTATATTCCCATTGAACTGGAAACTTGGCTAATACTGAGAATGTATCTGTCCAGAAATCTGTAGAAACACTAGAAGAAGGTAAAAAGTATATAATCTGTGCCAACGAGTACCTGAGCATGTACAAATGGCAAAACTGGGGGTGTTGGCAAAGGAGTTTAGCAAGGTTCAGAAGAGAAAATTCTGTCTTTTCTGCAACTTGTTCTTTTGCTCAGTACCACTGCTGTTACCATAAACATCCACATGGTTTTGGTGTGCTCTGGTGAAGCTGGTCCTAGCACTGCCAGATCTTCTCTGAAATGAGCAGGAGGATTGTCCTGTTTCATAAGGAGCTTTTTTGCGAAGGTTTTCCACCCTGCTTTTCATCAGGCAAAATGGTGAAAGCTGAGGTTGCTTTGGCATCTCTCATCTCTTCAGTTTCCAGATGCTGGGCATCTTGGCCTACCCTGTTCTTTGCTTGTAGCATATAGTTAAGCTACCTGAATACTGAAATGACTTAATCAGTCTTTGATCCTAAAGAATGGGAAAGTATTTGTGACATCCTATATGTTATGAAGTAGCAGAAGTCAGACTTGCCGATCTAATAATTCCTTTTGGCCCAAAACTCCAGTGAGGTCTATATCAGGGGATTTTGTTCCTCTCCTGCGTGAAGTCAGAGTCCATAGAAGGTATAATACAAGGTACGCTGATGTTGGCTGTGTGGAACATGGAGTGACACAGGGCTGGATTGTCCTCATGGACATGTGCGGAGAATGGTGTCCACGTGCAGGTGTATCCTGGGGAGGAAGAGGAGGCTGAGCCAGCACTTCTGCCACAGCAGTACTTTCTTTTCAGTGCCAAATCTGCACTCACTTTCTGGAGAACAGTAAGGTAGTAAGAAAATCCTGCCTTGGGATTCACACTACCTTAAAAGAGTGCCTTACAGCACAAGCAGACCCATCTTGCAGGAGGTTCATGTCCACATGGCATGCAAAGTCCTAGGGCTGGGATGCCCCGCAGACAGTTGGGTAAAGGGTTTCCCCAACACCACCAGTCAATAAGTCTTTTCTACTTCAAGGGAACAGGGTTAAAAGAAAGCCTTCGTTGAGCCTGGTCTAGGATGAGTTTCTTACTCATGCAATGCAAGAGTCACAAGACCTTTTGATGCACTTGTAAAAAGGACAGATTTACAGGCTCTCCACGGCACTTTATTACTTAAAGGAGGTGTTGCCTGATCTGCAATCATAAATGCTCTGGAGCCACCTCTCCTCTCCTGAAGCCAAACTATCTTGATAGCTGCACTTTTTCCATGTTTGATTTTACAACTTACTTGAGATGCACTACTTGGTAAGTCCTGTTTCACTCCAGGAGTGGCTCAAAGGGATGGCAAACTGGAGTGTCCAATGCTCTTACAGCTCTTCTCTCACAAAGATGCAACACTCAGCAGAATGTTCAAGCTCATCACTATTACTTCCATGCAAGTGTCACCAGGGGACAATGAGGAGGGTTAAGTACTAGTTTTGATACTTAGGTGGGAGTTGGATTTCGAGCTCAGCCCTGGCCACTAGCGATTAAAAAGATCTAGCTGAAGGAACAATGATATAATGGTTTTCATTATGACACTGGCAGGCAATTTGTAGAACAAGGATAATGATAATTCAACCTTTGTAATGCACACAGGGATCTTTGCATGAAATGCAATTTGTGTGTGCAATGTATTTTTATTACTAGAAGATACAGTTCTGTCAAACATTGGCGCAGAACATTCTTGTTTTCTGTGTGTGTTGATGAGGAATTGCTGATCTCCAACGGCAATAGGATGAATGACTATGTTTTAAATGCATTTGTTGCACAGGCAAAGTTAGAGTTAATGCTTGGCTTGGAAATCAAACAGCCGTGTCATAGACCCTGATTTTTGAAAAATGAAAATAACAAACTATGTTTGAAAGATACACTACAAAAAATGTCAAGACAGAACATTTGCTAGTTCTGTTGTTATGGTTTGTCATAAAATGAACAGAGAGACAGAATAATGGGAATAGGCAATGATAAATTCTTCCTCTGCAACGTGGGATCCAGGAGTGTTTCTCCTGCTGGGACAAGACTCAAATGTGCGCCATTTCCAGGCAATCCTGGCTAGTTTTGCAGAGGAAACCCAGGCTCAAAGTCAAGAGGGAGCCTCAAAATGCTCCAGGAGGGCCCCAGAGCAACCTCTCAGGGGACCAAAGCTGTGGAGGACACCTGCCACGGGATACAGGTCCCGCCAATATGACCAAAGAGAAGTTGTATATGCATTGCTTAGGTTTGGCAAAAATTGCATATCACTTGACTGAAAATATCATTATCTCGAATATAAAAGTATTAGTGTTTGGAACATTCCCAAGTGATCGTGCTTAATGACAAACCTTGGCAGTCTCTACTAGACATAACATCTCAGCAGTGACCCTTTGCTGCTAGGACAGAATAATGGAAGAAAGAAAAGCTTTTGCATGATTTCCCTGAATCTCATGAAAGAATTAGCTTTCAGTAAAAAAAAAAAAAAAAGTTTAAAAAGCAGACCTTTCAGCTGTTTCTTATGTGGAACCTGAATCTTCTCCCCTGGAAGCTGATGGTAAAACTCTGTTGACTTTGCTGGGAGCAGACTCAGGCACTAAACTCTCTGGGCCACAAGAACTCAGTATTGCCAACACGAAAGAAATGGCTCGTTATTGCTTATGCAAAGAGTCACATTCTGCCAAACAACAGGCACAAACTTACAGATTGTTTTAATGTCCAAGAAAATTATGGTAATAATTAATACTTATTTCCCATGATAAATCACTTTCGGTGATTCTTACAGGAATATCAGAAATAGGAAGGAATTTCACAGCCACTGAAATTCTGCTTCTACTTGGGGAAAAACAGATGTCATTCTTCACAGATAGAGGAATGAAACACAGGCTTGGCAGGGACTAGCTAAGAGATAAAGAAATTATGAGGTAATCAGAGTAATTCTTCAAAGGAGTATTTTCAAAAAATACATTGTTCCCTTTTTATTGTGATTAAATGCTTGTAATAACAGGATTGTTTTAACCCTGCCAATATGCTGTCAGTGTCAATTTTATTTAAAAGAAGGAAATAAACAAAAGGCTATTATTAGAAGGAATTCAAGCTGAAATGTTGAACCTTCATTGCTTATATGATTGTATTTAAAATTAAAGGTTGCATGTCAAAGTGAAGTCCCGGCACATAATCGTACATTTCATAAGAGCTTTTGGACTTGACGTATGTACTCCTGTGACAATAATATCGTCGAATAATGGAAATACTGTATATATATTAGAGAATAGCAATTTAGTAACAAATTTATATAGACTTATTACAGACTGTCAGAAACAAGAGTAATGGACATAGTACAAATCCAAACCATATGTTCCATGAAAGAGTATGTCCTTCCAGCATTTTTTAAAGCTATAAATTATCTATCACACTACCAATAAAGTACTGTAGAGGTAAGGTCACTGACCCCGAAGCACTGACATTTAGTTCAAGATCCAACCCCTGCAGCTTAGCACTTCATCCAAATTTCCAAATGTGGAGGGGAACTCTTTTTTCCTTTTCCTGTGATGTTTTCCCACAGGCTACTCTGCTTGCCGATGTTTCCATGATAATATTCTTTGCATTCTGTCAATTTACATTTAGTAGCTGTACTGCAGTAACAGGAAACTTTTAGATCATCCCCTCTGTGCATACGCACAGGCCCTGTGTATGCTCTGTGTCCTCATAAGCATTTGCTTGGCTGGACTGCTGGAAAATTCCCCCAGTCTCAACTAGTTAAACATGATAGCCTGGGGGTAGTGGTGCCCCAGGTCTGGTCTTCATATGTGAGGAAAACAGTTGTAGGCAATGGTTTTCCTTCAGCAGAATAAGGGGAAGAGAGGTCCCCACTGCAGCAGGGACCCCAACTCACCAGGAGGCTGAACATCTGCAAAAATGTTGCACTGATAACATGCGAGCAGGAATGAGCAATGTACCCAGTCATCAAATACATGCAGAGGGAAAATAATAATAATAATAATAATAAAAGAAAAATAGAAAGAAGGAGATGAAAGGAATTGCAAAGGTCTGGTTGTGATTTTTCATTGTGTGCAGAAGAGGCCGTGGTAACTTTGCTACCATCAACTTTTATTTGTGCTCATCTTGCTACTTCCTAGTTTTGGCCAAATGTGGAAGATTATGGATCACATTCTCAGGTGGGGAAAATCATCCTCGCTGCACTGGGTCCATATCGCAATAACACTCCCTGTAGCTGTGATTACCATGCCATGTGCCAGTAGTATGAGCAACCAGATCTGAGATGTAAAAACTGAAAAATAGAAAGTGCTGGTTTCAGCATACCCTGACTTTAAAACGGTTCTGCTTTCTAAATGCTTGATCCTTAACGTTACAGTAACCCTAATTGCTCTTCATTTCAAATATTTCTGCATTACACATAGCACTGGAATAACACTGGGCAAATAAGCTGTGTGTTAAATAAGAAACCTATACACAGGAACAGAGAGGGACACATCCAAGAGAATATTGCTCTGAGACCCTACAGTTAAGAGGTTTTTTGCACCTCACATGATATCAGTCTTCTTCCTCTCTGCAGGCTTCTTAGTCGACTGATGAGCCAGATGTCTTACACTCAGAATTTCCCTGCCCACACGATAGCATTTTTCCTTCTCTTCTTTAGTTTCTAAAATCCTTCCAGAAGCAGCTATTTGTGCACGCAGACGTGGTTCTGCAGTTCTTAGGATGGTACTGATCCATCATACTCAGTGCTGTGAATGAAAGCCCTTCCATCCCAGAAGCAGCTGTCAATTCGAATCCAAATGTGCATCCCCTCCTGTTAGACAAAAAGAGGCTGTCAGCCACCTCCACTTTGTTATTTACTTACAAGGTTGTATCATTTTCCTGTGGCTATGGATGGCCTCTTGTGGGAATGACTTGTTTTTTCCTCCTGACTGTTATTGCACACGATTACCTCGGTTTACGTTCCAGGTCAGGAATGCTCTAGGGGTAGCTCTGAGAACGGTACTCCAGCTTGCTAACAGGATCATCAGTTACATGCAACATGTTCAGAAGAGTTTTTGCCATTCCTTTATTTTCCCCCCTCTCAGTTAAAATATAGAAATCTCTGATTAATACAATCTTTGGAAGGTTCGTTTGGGGCAACTATAACTCTGTCAGAGAGGTGCCTCTGGAGTACTTTGGGAGCTGGACACATTCAGCTTTGTTTCTCATTCCTGAAGTCCAAATATTCACAAAGGCACCATTTGCACAGAGTTATGAGACCCATCTGCACATTTTTCTTTCTTTGGGTGAGGGGGAAGAAACTTAGAGGCGAGGAGCTGAGGGGAAGGTTGGAGACAGACACAGTGAAGAGAACTGAGATGAACAAAGCCTCATCCATCCTTCACACTGAGCCCCTCTGTGCCACTTTGGCACAGTTTGGCTCCTCTTGTGTGATTTTGTTACCTCATCAGAATGGTGGAAACATGGATAAGTGTAATGGGGACAAACATATTTACGATTACTAGATTACTTTAAATCTCTTGCTTTCTTGTTACTGGTTTTGCTGAGAATACAGATCCTCTGTAACCATTTTTCTAAAAAAAAATATCTTCTATTGCTATTTTATCTGGGATTTTCCCCTCTGCTTAATAACAGAAATGAATTCAGGTGGCTTGGTATAATCTGATTTGGTTTGATTCAAACTAGCATGGTAGCGCTAGGATCACATCAGGGTTTTTAAATTCACATTACTCAGATCAGCAGACATGCCACAAGCAAGATGCTATTTCTGCATTTTTCATGACCAGTGGTCTTGTGCTCAGTGGTGGGGAGCACTTACAGCCTTCTGTAAAGTGAGATCAGTGGGAAGTCAGCACTTCTGTAGTAAGGCCACAAGAAAATGGACACTAAAATCCTGGTGCACGCCCAGAGATTCTTTGATGATGAATAACAGGGAAACAGCTCATAGATCGTAACACATAGAAAATATTCATATAAATAAAACATCCATATATAGTGAAAATGTTGATGAATAATTTTTGTCGATTGTAGCTCTCTCACGCTTGTTTTAGGTTTCAGCAGAGCTGCCAAAAATTCAGTCTTCACAGGAGTTCATGGGAACATATTCTTTGCTTTTGGTCTGTGTGGATTTCTACCCGGTGAACTTCTGAATACGGCAAAAATCTCAGAACAAAACCTATTCAGAGCTCTTGAGCTCTACTCATTCTCCAAACTGAAGCTGACCTAAACTGGAAAATTCATAAATACATTGGTGCACAGCTAGAAAATATTACAGGCTCTCCTCAAAGACTCAGGAGTCTGGGAGAACATCTTAATCAGTATGGTTTAATTTTCAAGCACGTTTTACAAAAGTTGCAGCCTAGAGCACCTTAAATAGCTTTAAGGCTCCCCAAAACAATTTCTTAACTCCATACAGTAACTGGATTTCTCAATAACGCTCTTCTGAAGAGTTTTGGGAATCTGAGAAGGGAATAATTATTACAAGATGTAAACATCTCTTGTGTGATGAAGAGCTCTTGGGTAGTTCTTTTTCACTGTCTCAAATACATCCTATTAAAAATTTCAAAATTTGATAAATTACAGGAATTATGTACTTTTTATTAACATTTCTCTCAGAAATTATACAATGCACTGATCCTGACCACTAGCAACAACATTGTTTAAATCATTGCTATTGGGTAAAATGTCAGAGTAATTTATTTTTTAATAGCAAATCACTGGCTTGCCAACAATGCAATGCCAGAGCAACCAAAGTGACCTGTGAATTGTGTAAAAAGGGTAGTGTATGTGTGTGTGATAGAAATGTTAAAGCAGATTGCTTCAGTGTCTGGATGGTTTCACTGTAATACTCACTTGATTGGAGCACTTGGTAAATTCTTTGTTATTAACATTTGGAGCGTCTTGGACATGAACTTTATTATGTGGAGTGAAACTGAATAAAAGATTGGAAACAAATGCTAATGGTAAACAGCAATATACTGAGTTGGAGGGAAATCTGTAGGGATTATAACTGATCCTGATTTTATTTAATGACTTTATTTACACTATAAAAGGAAATTAATTTTTTTATATAAAAGCCCAGCATGTTGAAGTAGTTAACAAAATGATTCTTAAATTACTGGAGGTTGGTAACACGTTACCAGCTCTCCTGTCTCTCTGTTTCAGGGATCAGTTGTGTTTCACATGCCTGCATGATGCTGATTTCCCACTGCAGACCACTCAGTGCATATGAAATCAATGGGACCTGGGAACTGAGAACCTTTATTACTTTTCTCCTTCCTGTTTTTCTGCCCAGGGCAATTGCTTAGTCTTCCTCACATGTACACTGGTGAGGACAGAGAAATCCTTTCTCCAAAGGGACTTTCAGGCTTGGAAATACAGGCAGGAAACAGCACAATTAGATTCAACTGATGAAAAAACACAAACTAATATATTTCAGGGAAAATCATCCTAACTGCATAATCAGCAGGAGGGAAATACTTGGATGCCATTGAGTTTATAAAGATGTAGGAAAGATAATAGGTAACAAATCAGATGTGACCTAGCAATAACTTCTCAGAGCAAAGATGCAGTTGTGTTTGTGGACTGTGTGCACAGAGACATCTCCTCATTTCTCAGGGAGGTAATTTTCCCTCTAGAGGTGTTGCAAGAGGCTTTTCTTTGGGATTAGATGCTCAGAGACTGTCCTACCTTATTGAGGACTACCTCAGTGGTCCCTACCAATGAGCCAACATGGTCAAGGATAGAGAGAGAAACTGGAAAGATTCTGAGAACTAAATTTGGTATGCAGTCACTACACGTGGTGGAGGGGGGCAGAGGCGCAGAAGGGTGAGTGAAGCCACTTTAAGGATATGCAGGACTTACTATGAAGTTTCTCATTTTTTCACCTTGGCTGCCAAGCTCAATACTCAGGGTGTTTCTCTCTCCTCTCATACCTACCCTGACCTCCTCCCTGTAGTTTCTTCATGATGAAAGCAATTAGCAGAAGTATTCAGGATAGGGGACTGGAGTAGGCAGGGGGACTTCCTATGGCATTGTACCAGCTCATGCCTGATTTACACTGGGATGGGATTTCTGCTCATTGAACGGTCTGGTCAGTGTTTGCCAAGAACAGTGAATAAAGGGGGGAAATTCCTTACTGTAACAGGAGGAAGGTAACAAACACAGACATGCCAACACCATCACAGACAATGTTTGCGCCTTTTTATTCTTCCTGCCAAAATCATTACAGAGCGTGTGCTCTAACTCATGTGACTGGGTTGGAAGTAGCAATGTTGCACTAGTGCTATCTAGGATCTCCTAAAACCGTGGGATTAACAGTGATGTTTGGGCTGGCCCTGGCCCCATGTTGAACACATGGAGGAATGGAGACCTTTATCATTGCTCAGGAGGGTCTAGCAGAGAAGATCACAATGAAACCTACAGAAAATCAGTGATGGAGGAAAAAGATAAATGTCCTAGTGGTGAGGTCTCCTGGAACAAAGCCTAAGGACAGGCCATCAGCCTTATCATTTGGTAAACTGTGAAAGAGATTACACTCTTGGAGGCATCCCAGAGGAAGAGTGTTTTTATTTCTAACCTGTCCTCCCTAAAAGAAAGGAGACACCACAAATATCTACATTGTACTCTGCCAGGAGGCAGTATGAGGAAGGCTGGAGGGATCTGTTGAGGAAGTGCTGAAAGAAAGCATGCCCCAGCAGCCTTGGCCATGGGCTCTTCTCTGTCACTTACCCACATTTCCCACTTCTGCCATTTTTTATGAGTCTCCCTGGTGGGCCAAAGGTGGTACCTTCTTTCCTTTGTGCTCAGCCTTTCACAAGGACTTTCAGCTGTTTGCTGTACTCCCTAATGTGGCAATATTACATTTATAACATACACTGCTGATACGGTAGATGTGGTATGTATAACTACATGAAGAGCTTCATGTTCTTTGAACACAGGTCTTGAGTTAGTGATTTTCCACATATTCCAACCTAGAGCTACAGATTTCAGATCAGATGCATGTTTTGCTACTAAGGTTTATCTCTAATACTAATATCACTGTGCACTTTTAACCCAGTTTGCATCTAGAAATGACAAGAACTGCAAAACTAGTAGGCACTGTCAAGGACATACTGAAACTCACGTGCAAAAACTTGACCATTGATAAATCTGAGTGACTAAGATAAAATTGCAAGAAAATGTATAAGGACTCAACACATAGTATTTTGACTTCATTTTAAGGAGTCCCAGTTTTGTTTTGTTTTGTTTTGTTTTTTAATTTTCCTAGTGTTAATCTGAGAAACGCTGTAATACATAAAATTACTAATGCAATGTGTGTGTGCACATATATATGCGTTGTATGTTCTGGTCAAACCCAGAACTAGACAGCATGCAGAATTTCTTAACACCTAATTCTCTTTCTACACTTAATGTTTAAACTGTCATGATCTAATGGAAAAGCAGTCCCCACAAGAATATCTGGGCTGGAATGAGTCTCCCCTGCATCCTTGGACAGGCCAGAAAGTCTTTTTCCAGCTCACGGCAACATGTTGGGTCTCTGATCTGATGCTGAGAGATGTTCCAGGAGTAGCTCTGCCATGCCAGTGACTGTTCTCCTGCAACCCTGAGGTTCTCAAGATGATGGCTGGATGCTTGGCACCATCCTGTGCAGACTGGTCTGCATTGTGCTACTCAAACTGGAGTAACACCCGGACAGATCAGACAAGGTAGGTTAAGCATTGTAATGAACACGCAAAACAGACAGGCAAATTTCAGAGAACAGGAAATATCGTTGCTCCCATTTTGCAAGGGGAAACCCGGAACTGAAGGCTTGTTTTTGAAGGAGCCAGAAGAGTATTATAAAAGGTCTGCATGATTTCTTCAGGCTCTGTTAAAATTCCAGCTAAAGAGGTGCTTCAGCTATCAGAGTTAACTCCATCTGAATACACCTGAAGATACAAGTGCTAGATAACTCTGGAAAACAGGTCTGGGGCAGCTTGTCTGAGTTACACAGGAGCTCTGAATTGCACCATCCATACTTTTCCGTATGCACTTGAGTTGGGAAGTAAGTGTTGCGTTGCTCGTGTACAGCACAACATGCTTCCACTAAGAAACTTTATCCTGCACACTTAAAACATTTGCAGTATATTTTAAAATGCTCATCTTTGTGAAATGTAACTGATTTATACATAAAGTGTTTCAGTCACAAGAAATAACATTGCCAATTAAACTGCACTATTTTCTTCTACTGACTCAGAATATAACTTACTTCAATGGTCAGAGCAAATCTGGGTTTGAAGGTGTTTAAACAAATGCACACTTCAGTTGAAAGCAGTTTGCAATAACGAGATTCAATAAAAAATTCTAATTGTAGGCCTCACGTTAAGTCCTGAAACACATTTTTATGTCCCCAAGTGCCTTGTTTCCAAGATGGTAGCACCTGGAAAAACATGCAGTTTGATTTTTGTAATAGATATGGGCTCCTATGGTCAGGACTGCACTACGCTGCTTGTTTTAGAAGTGGTGGCAAAGTTGCTGCAGTTTAACTGCGTGACTTTTGTGCAAGGGAATAAGAACGTGTTGGGCTATGAAAAAACAGCGACCCTATACAGTTTCTGTGCAACAAAGTGAAAAAACTAACAGCCTCTTTAAATAGCCAAGTCAAAACTTCCTGAATATTGTGCCAGAAAAATGCTGTTGCTTTCCTTAAACCTGTTTTTCAACTATCCATGCAGTTGCATTTATTGTTTCCTTCAGGAGAAAAACGGGAAAAATGGGACAGTAATTTTTAGTACATCAGTTTGCTGACCTCCCTGCAGAAAAAAAAATGCAGTCCTTATGGTGAATTGAAGTTTTAACATGATTTGACTAATTTCCACATGAAGATTGCTTTTTGCTTCACGTCATTTCCTGTGGTGAAAATAATCTCAGCGGTCCATGACCTCTTCTTCCTCATCACTCAAAGCTTAAAGCAAAATCAGGTGCAAAGTGTGAGAAGTTAGTCACTTCATGTGTAACACTGTTATTCTGCTTTTGTTGAGAACCTCTCTCTATTATTCAGTTTGCTGTTTCTGATGGCAGTGATAGCAAACGGAATGAAACGAGAGAGATGGGCAGCCCCGCTGGGAAGTGCAGGTGAGGGACGACATCCCTGCTGGGGCACAACAATCCGCAGGACGCTCACGAGCTGTTCCTGCAGCCGTGTACCTGCCGCGACTTAGTGTAATGCTTGCACTCTTGTTTTCACACCCCCGCCACAACCAAACCACACACCGTAATTAAACCGGATGATTAGTCAATGAGGAGTTTTTACACTGTGTGCAGCTTGTAGCCATGAAGAATAAGCAGCACCAAAAGTGCTGAGAAAAGCTCCCAGCAAGCGGCGGAGCCCAGGCAAGCTTTCCCACACTGCTCTGCCTCCATCCTGATTTACGGCACTCCTGCGGCTCCCCTCTGTGCCTCTTCTGCTCCAGACACTGCCAGGGGTGTGAAACAGCTTTAGTAGTTTTTGCAGGTGGACTCCTCTCCACCAAGGACTGCTCAGACATGTCTCCAGGCTGTAACATTAAAGGCAGAGCCAGAGAAAGTATCCTGCAGGGACTGATCCTGCTCTCTGCTTTGCCATAGAAGTCCTAGGTGGGTCTGGATAAGCTTCATCATCGTTCCAAATTCCTTGTCTGTAACCTAGGGACGATACGAGCAACCTACCAGTTGCATAGTGGGGAGGGTGATGGTTAATTACTGAGTGTTTATACACTGGGGTCAGCAGAGCGAGTGCTATATGATAGCTAAATATTAGTGTGAAATCACAGAAGATAACTGCACGTATCCTCCCTTGAGCAGTGCAGTGATATTTTATCTACTTGTTATTTTGAACCACATTCTCCGAAAGCTGAAAATACTTAGTGTCTGTTTAAAAGAAATATTTCAAAGAACACATGCTGGTTTGGGTTGTTTCCCACTGCGCATAGCACCTGCACACAACTGACACTGGTGAGCTCTTTGCTTTAATAGAAAAGGTAAAATGAAGTGTTACTTCTCTTTAGGCTCTGTTAAAGGGAACACTATTAAAAATACTTGTTCCCTAGCCAACTTTTTTCCCCCCTTATTTTCCTGCAGTCATATCTGTTTTGGTGTACATCTGTGCCTGAATGTGTTCCTCTTGTCTGTGCCCTGACACACATCTCTCACGAGAGCCAAGAGAGAAGGGTTTATGAGACATGTGCCACCTCATTTTGGAAGGAGAGGAGAAGGCTTTTCATAAAAGATGGGGCCAGTTTCGGTTGTCATCACAGCTGATGCAGTGAGTCCCTGCAGGCACAGACGGCTGCAATGTGGCCAGGGTGGGTGAGTCAAGGCTGATGGGTCCTAAGTTGACTGTACAGGTCCAGGAGTGATAAACACCTTTTATCACACAGTTTGCCACAGCGTTTTCTGCATCACAGGAAACAGTGCTGTAGCAGCTGTTGCAGCAGCGGTCCCCGCAATGCTCCTGTCGCCATGTGTCAGCCACCACCAGGTGGCTGCCCTGAGGGCTGCAGGGCATGGCTGGGCTGTCCCTGCCCGGGGCACAAGGGGCCAGGAGCTGGGACCAGGGATGGTGGGCAGCAATCACCCTCCTGCAACTACCCCACATCTCAGGGCATCCCACTCTCTAGTCCTGGCTCTACCGTCGCCAGGGCCAGGACTCTCTGGGGCAGTGTGGTGGCAGCTGACACCAGAGGAGAGTGCCCAGAAGCAGGACACCTCTTCCGTTGTTGTCAAGAAAAATAAGTTTTCTATTACCAAGTCTGCTGTTTTGAATCACAGAATCAGAGCGGTTGAGGTGGAAGTGACATTAGGAGGCCATCTGGCCCAACCCCTACTCAAGCAGGGACACCCAGGGCAGGTTGCCCAGGACCATGTCCAGGCAGCTTCTGAAGATCTCCAAGGAGGGAGACTCCACAGCCTCCCTGGGCAACCTGCGCCAGTGCTCTGTCACCTGCAAAGAGCTCATGTGGAGGAGCCACTGGTAAACAGCCATGAAAGCAGGTTTGCTTTCAGCCCTGCTCTGGGGGAAGACTCTCTGTCTCTGAGGGAGGTAAGAAGACCAAGAGGTCTCACATCCAGGATAGCCCTTCTTCCCAAGGACTGTGGGTGCAGCTCAAAGCACAGGAGAGCCTGAAAGCAAGACCAGCACATCTTGCCGGGGCTGGCACCTGGGGCTCGGAGCTGCCAGCTATGGCATGGCATTGCACAGACCATCCTGCTTCACTGGGCAAGATCACTTCAGGGATTTCTCTTCAAGAACAAAGATCAGGAGAGCCCTCTATTACTGACCTGGAAAGCAGCTCACAGATCCAAGTCAAAGGTACATAGCAACCCTTACAGGTGTAAAGCCTTGGGGGCTAATATTACCAGTAAAACAGAGGGGACAAAATCAGGCTGTTTTCTGTCTTATCCACAAAAGGCACCAGATGGACAAGCAGCTTGGAGAAGTACAGAGAAGGGAATTAAGTGCTACATTCACTTGTTATAAAGGGCTCACTATTACTGCCAGTGGAAGAGCAAGCAGGATGCTCTGCCCTACATCTGGCAGAAGTCAAGGAAGGATTATATTAGACAGACATTGCCTGTGCTGAGGACACCATGGGGGCAGACAAGGGCTGGATTTCCTGCCCTTGCCTGGCACAAATTCTATGGAGAAAGTATGGGACAAGGACTGGAGGTGAGTCTCCTTGGAATGACATCTCTTCTCCTTATCCCATGGGGGGAAGACTTGGTAGGACCCAACCATATGGGGGCTTGTGGCATGGCAGTGAGAAAAGCCCTCATTTGCTTTGGTGCTGGAGGAGATCTGGCACCTGCTGGAAGGGACAGGAAGGGTCTGTTGGGTGCTACTGAAGGTGCAGGCACAGTGGGGGATGCTGGTCCCTGTCAAGGTGGGACTGATGCACACTCCCTGGGGAGAGATGTCATGCTGACATGTGGAGGTGATCCCTGCCATGCAGACTGAGTGTGGTTAGTGGAGTCCACGAGGAGACAAGTGTCTCCAGTGCTCCATCTCTCCAAAAAAGACATTTCCCAGAAGCACAGTTGACCTGTTGGCCTCCCCACAAAGGACCTCCCAGAACATCTTATCCCCCATGAAGTTTGCCTTCTCCCACTCACAAAGAGATGTTTACTTCTTTAGTCTTGATGCAAGTCAGCCGTCATTCAGCCTGGACTCTACTTCTCCAACACATCAGTCATCTGTACAGTGGTTGCTGCATATGTACAGCGTTTTGAAAATTTGTAGTGTCCCAAGTGCGTTATTCCTATGTGGAAGGAAGGGCACAGCACTCCTTCTGGATCTATGTTGTCCTCCCAGGAAAAAGACCTGGGGCCACTGTCGTTGCCTGGCCTAACCTGAGGCCACTGCTGTAAACATGAATTCTGTGCTTACTGCCTTTCCATAGGTTTTGAACTAAACACAGCATCCAGGAGCAGACTGCTGAATTCAGTCAGAAGGGTGTGGAGAAGAGAACTGGGGACCGGAGCCAGAAAAGGTGTATGTGGTGGTTTTACCCAGCTGAGCAGCCAAACTCCACCACAACCACTCTCTCACTCCCCCTCCTCAAAGGAACAGGGGGAGAAAATACGATGGACAAGAGCTCAGGGGTTGAGATAAGGACAAGAAGGCTGCTCACCAATTACCATCACGGGCGCAACAGACTTAACATAGGGAGATTAATATAATTTATTACTATCACTAGTGGACTAGAGCAGTGAGAAACTAAAAGCAAACTAAAAACTCCTTCCCCCCATCCACCCTCTTCTACCTCCTCCCCCCGAGTGGTGCAGGGGAACGGGGAATGGGGGCTGCGGTCAGCCCATATCGCTTNACGGGGTCCATCCTTCAGGAGCAAACTGCTCCAGCATGGGTCCCCCACGGGTGGCAGCTCCCACCAGATCACCTGCTCCTGCGCGGGCTCCTCTCCACGGGCTGCAGCTCCGGCCCGGAGCCTGCTCCTGCGGGGGCTCTCCATGGGCTGCAGCCTCCTTCAGGCCACATCCACCTGCTCCTCCGTGGGCTCCTCCACGGGCTGCAGCGTGGAGATCTGCTCCGTGTGGTACCCCATGGGCTGCAGGGGGACAGCCTGCTCCACCATGGGCCTCACCACGGGCTGCAGGGGAACTTCTGCTCCGGTGCCTGGAGCACCTCCTGCCCTCCTTCTGCACTGACCTTGGTGTCTACAGGGCTGTTCCTCACTCCTCTCTCTCCCAGCTGCTGTTGTGCAGCAGTTTTTTTTCACTTTCTTAAATCTGCTCTCACAGAGGCATGAACAACTTTGCTCGTTGGCTCAGCTCTGGCCAGCGGTGGGTCCCTTTTGGATCCATCTGGAGCTGGCTCTGATCTGACATGGGGCAGCTTCTGGAATCTTCTCACAGAAGCCACCCCTGTGGCCCCCCTGCTACAAACCTTTACCATGTAAACCCAATACAGTGTAGTACAGCGTTTCTACCAATACTTGTCTGAGGTGGAAGATGAACCTGATTCCATCTTGCTCAGGATCCTTGTGGTCACTTGCTGCAAGCACAAGATTTACTGGTTTGAGCAGTCTCCAGAAGCAACATTGTAGTACAACAGATCAATAAATGTCAGGCAGTGTGAGAAGCCAAGATAGACTCCCCAAGCATCCCAATGCAGGGCAAACTTTCCCCACTTTCTCCTCATGATGGAGATCTCTTTCCCTCCCTCCCTGACTCCTTCGCTTCTCCTCCATCACCTGGTGGGACTCCTTGGCACCCAGGCAAGGGAAGGAGAGCACACCTCACTGGCACTTACACCCCTTGGAAGCAGCAGCTCTCAGGCTGATTTAGAACAGCAAATAAAGCCTGGGAATTTTGTAACCTGTCCACAGACAATCCACAAAGAGGAAAAAGGGCTGCACTCCCCCAGCACAATCTTAGCAGCCTCAGCCATCTGGATCAGGCAGAACAAGGTGCTGGAAAACCAGCAATGCAGTGTCCGGCTCCGGACCTGATTTCCCTTATTTGTATATTAATGGGAGGGTGTAAAAGGGAGGAGTAGAATGTCCAGACAACATCACATTTGGGCTGCAGCCACCTAGTGAGACTGGAGGTGCGTGACATACATGGGATCTGAAAAGGACAGAGGACAGGACAAGGCAGTGATGGCGGTGGGAATGATGTGGATACAGCCAAGTGCTTTAGTTCATTGAACAAAGGAGGCTCGTAGCTTGTCACGGCTGTGGGTTAGCTCTTCCTGTCATTAGCAGGCTTCTACGTTCAGTTAGAAATATGATGAGCCATAAACAGCTATCCAAGCTTCTTTCCATGGAGGAGGAGGGTCCTTGCTGAGACCAGTGCTAGAATATTCTCCCTGGCTTTGCTGAACACATTTTTAAGAAGTTATTAAAAACTGGAGAGGGTGGAAAATCATGGAAATTGCTCAAGTTTGAGGGAAGGATTCCTTCCAGTCAGAGACCTGCAGGGCTGGGTTGCCCAGTCTGTCAGTGCAGGAAAAGGATTTCACCACCCACCACGATGGCAGGCTGGAGTCGGTGGCCTTGGAGAGTCTGAGGCCCTCCCTCGGCACCACGTCCGATTAGAAAGACTGAGAAGAGTCTTGTGTACACTGTGTAAGCACCTTTCAAGGGAGAGAAAACTGGGAACATTAGAGCCAAGACATTAGAGCCAAGGTCTGAGAGCTGCAGACAGACAGGCTAAAATTAGAAATAAAGACACAGATATTCACCAGGAAGGATGACTGGCTAGTCTGGGAGGCTAGCAGTGCAGGCAGGTGTTTGTTCTCCTGGTTCCCTTCAATCACATCAGAGGTACTTCTGAAGTGAGTTTTTAACCATACCCAAGTTACTGGGACTTGGTGTGATAGTAAAGTTTAAAGGCCGGTGATATACAGAAACCAGCCTAGATATTCTAACAGCAAATGTGAAATAATGCTGTACCTCTTTGACTGAAGGGTATTTAACAGAGGAATAAACTCAGTCACATTGCCTCAGAGGTGCAGCAGGGTAGGAGCACCCGCAGGGACAGTGACCGCAAGTCAGCTGACACAAACAAGATAACTTACTTGTCCTTCGTGCCCTTGACAGCAATGGCTTGGCTTTGTTTCCTGGACATCTGTGGAAGGAATCAACCTAGTCACACTGGCTGGGAGAGCAGAGAGGCTGGCAGAAGAAACCTCCCCTCTGCAAGCCCAAGAGTGGATTTGGGAAGGCTGAAGAGCTTTGGGCTAGGACATACACACCAGTGCAAGGGCATGTCTCTGCCAAGGATATCAGCTGCAATCCCCGTAGATGCTAGATAGTTTTCAAAGCTGCCACTGTGGGGTGGAAACCTGGCCCCACCAAAGCTGCTTCAGTGAGCTCCGAAGAAGCCAAGAGAAAGTGCCTCATCCCAGTCTGGAACATCCCCACAGACCCACAGGACCCAGTATCTAGGAGTAAATAAAACACAAAGTACACACAGAATGTATATATAAAAATAACTAGTTATTAACTTCATCTGTTATAGCTCCAATAGAGAATTTTGTTCAGCTGTGAGCAGATGTATATTAATGGTTGGATTTAAAATGGCTAAGTTCAGACAGATCACAAAAGTATTTTGGCAATGTAATCCACAAAGTAATACTTACGGCAGAACATGCACAATAACACTAATATTTCAAGAGGGATATAGAAATGGATGAGATTTACTAGTTGAGAGTGAAAAATAAGATTTGATATTTAAATGTACAGGGACTTACACATTTGGATGAAGAGGTAGGAGAAACACTGTGAAAGGTTTGCAAAGTTCAAAACAAAAGAATCCTGAACTCAGCTCTTCTTAGCAGGATTGGCTGAAGAGAGTTATGTATGCTCGTGCAACTAAAGTGATTTCTGTACGTGTGCAAGAAGTCAAGCTGCTGCACATTTGTGTGCACTTGTGGTCTGTTGTGGTTTTTGCTGGTGGTAAAATTTTTAATGGTTCTCAGTACCTTATAGACACCAGTATGAACAAGACGGTTGCTGCAGTGGGGTTAGCTCTGTTGAATGAGTATAAGTAGCAACGAAATTATCAGTACCAACTAGTTTTAACTCTGTATGGATTCCTTGACATCAGCAGAGTATCTGATCACTAACTGAATAGCAAAAATCTTTAAGCCACAAAACAAAATTCAAGCAGTGTCGTCTTTCGGAGAGATGAAAGCTAGCAATAGCTGGAGGCCCTGTCAGGACAAAGTCCAGTTACAGAGCTGTAGGGCTACGTTAAGTTTAGAAGTGTCTATACCAATGGAACTACATACGTGGTGATGGGTTTTTACACATATTCATGGTTAGTAGCATGCAAACAAAAACAAAAACAAAACCAAACAAATACCTCTTAAGAAACAGAGATATAGACCTCACAAAAAAAAAAGAACATTTAAAAAAATATTTTAAATTGGGTTTAATAGGCCTGAGCAACTACTGCAAAACATATTACGCAAATCTTTCTACTGTCTTGTTATAAGCACACACTTCTGTCTGTGCTGTTGTCAGATATTGTATGCGAAAGACTGACTATTGAGTGCTTTCACTGAAATAATGAATGTTGCTGCGTCTGCAGCTATCCAGAGGAATTAGTGTATGTGTTAGGGCCTGGATTCATTCCACCTAAACTTAGGTACCTAGCCGAAGTCTCCCAGTTAAGAGTTCAGCTTCAGTAGTTGACCTCAGTTCCCAATGGAGAGAGGTGGGTTATTCTAGGAAGCAGTTTACCTAAAATCTAAGTAGTTGGGAACACTTGGCTCTTCCTCTCATACAAGAACGCAGGGGGCCTCTGTGCAACTGTGCAGCAGAGAGGTTTCCTGACTCACTGTGGGTCTGGGCCATCAGTCACCTGGACCTTGGACTGGCTGGGAGACTCTCCTCTCCCTTCTGCATACTGGGAAATCTCCTGCAGCCACAGGTTAAGCACCACCAGCATTTCTCACTTTGGGAGCAACACTGGGATTGACCTTATTCTGAAAGCTACCCCCATCCATATCATTTCTGCACTCATTCTGACTTAATTCACTCCATTACAGTTCTGAATTTCGTACCTTGCTGCTCCCAGTAAAACCACCCACAGGTAGGTCAGGTCCCAACAGTAAACATGGGTCGTTTAGCAAATCATTGCAGTTACAGAATAGCACGAAGGAAATTCTAAGCACAGAAGCTCTGCAAAAGAGCGTTAGAAACAAATTTCACCTCAGAAGTTGCTCAGTGCAAGCTATTCTCTTCCCTCTAGACTTCACAGTGCCCAGGCAAGCAGAGCCACACACTGCTGGCAAGAGGTCCTCCAGTGCATCAGAAGAGGAATTCCATCCTAAACAAACACTTTCTCAGGGGCTTGAGAAAGATTAGAAGCCCTGGATTTAGGCAGAGTTTGAAGAAATGGGCTTTGTCTAGCTCTCATCTTTAACTTTTGAAGGAACCATGCATAAAAATGAATGATGCCTCTACTGATAAATGTAGGTAGGTATTCACATTTGCAAGGATTAGAAAATGTGGCTATGGTGTATGTGATTAGGAAGAGGCAGCAATGAGACAGTGTATTCTGCATTGGTAGTAACGATATCAAAGTAAAGGATTCAGTAAGGGAAAAAATAAGAAGCATAACATTGTTAGAGATGGCCAACATGGTTTTATGAGTTATAGGTAATACTTAATTGAGTGACTGATTACTTTTCAAAGATATAGTCACCACAGTAACTATGGAAAAACAGAGACGTTATACAGCAGAGTATTCAAAGACACTCACCAAAGTCATTTCTCATATTATTAATGAATGTACTGAGAATAGCCTGTTCAGAGGAAAACTGGGTCAAAAGGATAAGATTTTAAAAAAAATAATACATTTACAGGCTATTTTGGGGACATACAGCTTCTAAAAGTTCAGAAACAGTTATCTTCACATTTTCAACTTGTTCATATTCTCTCTGCATATTGGGAAGGCATAGATATTTACACAGCTAACATCAACAGAAAAAGGAGAGAGAGTTTCAGAGAGAAATGGTCAGGAGGCCCCCCTGCTCAGTGCTTTGCTGGAGTTCGGAGATGAATCTCCCCATGTTTCACAGGTTGTGGTGCCCCCCTTGCCTATGGTCTGTGAACATCTATTAGTCATTGACTTCCCTCAGTGGTGAAATAATGCCTCCAGTAGAAAGCCGAGGTCCAGCCAGGCAATAAGTTGAGTTGAGCAGTGCCCAAGTGAGATAGTCTTTGCCCATGGTGCATGCTTTGGTCCAGCTACCAGAGATGGCACATGTGTGGCTTACAAGCCCTTGGGTCACTCCTTACAGTGAAAGTTGGAGTTAAAAGAAAGTGGTACAATTGCAGAAATAATACGAAATTTTGGTATATGGATACTATTTTTCCCAGTCTCAAGCAGATAATGAACCTGCACGCTAAGAGGACATTTCAAGAAAGTTGTCATTAAGAGAACAAAGAAATAAATCAAGACTTTGGTGTTTAATAACAGTTCGTTTTTCCTGGCATTTACTTTGAACTTTGTCTTGAATAGTAGCCACTTTCCAAAGTACTGGGCAGAAAGTTTCCTTCCTGTCATTTATTTTATATCTGCTTTTCTAAGACTAGTATTTTACAGATTTTAAGGTCCAGTTCTTTAGCGATTTCCCACCTGACTGACATTTTACAATGTTGGCTAGCAAAAACTAGCAGATCAGCTTTTTTATTTTTATTAAAGGTTTCCTCTGTCAAATCAAGAAGGAAACCTTATGAAAGATTGCAGAGTGGTAAAAGGCAGGAAAAGGGAAACTATAACCTCCCTGCCCCAAAATTCTAACAACATTTGGAAAATATTAGAAAACACAAAATTTGGAAATATTTTATAATGCTCCAGACCATGGGAAAAAGAGAAGTGGATATAGAATTGTAAAAACTAATGCAGCTCTGTTTAAATCAATCCAAATTTGTGACATATGATGATCTGGTCCAGAGATAATATCTTTTAAATTATATTTTTTCTTATTTTTTATATATGCTGATGAAGTCACTGCTTCATACCAAAGTATCAGTGTGGTATGAAATGAATCCTTCATTTCATGGGAAGAAACATTCCTTGTTGCATTAGCTCTCTGGCTTCCTGCAAAGTATTACGCTTTGCATTTCAAATTAAAGGATGGATTCGGACACTAGCTTTCTGATTGCCATTTTATTTGACAAGCTGTGCCAATCTATTATGCTGATCAGACAGAGCATCAAAATTATGAATGACAATTTTATAGGCAGGAAAGACTGTAAAGTTCATTTAAAGAACCACTTCCAAGGAGATACCTCTGGCTGGGAATAATCCTGCTGTTGGGGCTGGGCTCCTTCCTAGCCTATTGGGATCTGGCTCTGTCCTCAGTGATGAGACAGAGGAAGGAAGCACAGACCATCTGGCAAGGCTAAGAGAGGCTGCTTTCCTAGCAGAAGAGGAGTTTTGAATTGAGTTACCTTGGGAGTTACTGTGGGTACAGCTGCTGGCCAAACCCAGCCCTCTCACATCTGCTACAAATGGGTCAAAAAATGAGCAATGGTGTAACATTTTTTTTTTTTAATATGATTTGCATACCACACTGGAGAGGCACCATATTATGAGGAAAACAAGCTTCATTTAACATTTTCCTCTAGCTGCTGGGTTAACGTAAGATTTTTCCATTTTCACTTACATTGCACAACAGATGTAGAAATGCAGGGAAAAAACGTAATACAGTCCATGAGGTCATGCTAGACAACTTTAAGATATTTATCTGGTAATTTAGACAAAGCAACAGGGCTATAAAATCCGTTTGGACTTCACTGTGTCATTTGATACAGTCATGTTCAAGAGGATGGGAGAGATTTGAACAAGGACAGTGGTTGAGCTGGGACAGTAGCTTCTGAGGAGCTTCTGAGGAGATATTAATTGCTTGAGTCTAACCAGAGACTATTGGCTACAAGAGGACACCACTTAACACTCTAGGCTCAGAATATTGCACAAATAGCACTAAAAACATGCAGAAGATGGCACAAGAAGAACACTAAGGTCAGTAGTATAAAATGCACAGTCAGGTATTCAGGGGTGAACAAAAAGCAGAACATGAAAAATAGGAGTTTATGAAATGGGTATAACATCAGGCAAGGATGATGTATTAGTTCCAGAATGATCACAATACACTAGCCACAATACACTAGTAACAGCATGAAAAAAGCGAAGGTGAGGCATTTGCAGGAGGGGTACGAAATGCTGCTAGACTGTGCAAGTGTCTGGTAAGTCTTCACCTAGACAGGATACACACTGCACAAGTCGTCTGTGCTCCAGGTTGGTGAGCTCAGACCAAATCAGGGGCAGAGGACAAAGGCAGATATTGCAAGAGGAGACTTAGGGCAGCTTGGGTTTATTCCTATTGACACTTCTGACATTTAGTTGGGAAATAAAATTCGCTTTCAGTCTTGTGGAGGGTTATTTTGATAGCAGAAAAGAGGATGCAGTAATGCAATCCTTTGGACATGAAAAGGGCTAGGACGTAAATCTTCAGTTGCTACTGCGTAAGAATTTGACTGACCTTAATATGAATTATAGGGTTCAGCTCAGGCCACTGTTCATGACAGATCACATCAGTTTAAAGTCTTTCACATAGGACTAGCGCTCAGTGATATGTTGTAAATCTGTAATAAATATATTGATTTCCATGGACTTACTTATTCCAGAGTGATATGGCAATGCATGGGATGACCTGAGGTGTCTATACAGAGACTTAAGATAAAGGAAGCTTAAGGAAACTGTGCCACCTCTTCCTTTAGTAATTTTGAGATGACCTAAATTAACTGCCATTTTCATAATGATGAGTAGGGTTTGAGAAAACTGGTTGAGATGATGCTGAGTGTCACAAATTCGTCTAGCCAACTGGTTTGTATTTGCTGTTTTGTATTTTACTCATCTGATTTTTCCATCCCCCACCTTCCTGCTTTTTGCATGCAGCCATGATGTCTCCTCTCACAAACCAACTCTGATTTTGGCCTTACTTACATTGTATTCCTAACAGCTCAACTCTTGACTCCATGGTGAGAGATGGCTATTCACACATTATGTAGCAAATCTGTGGACATGGTGAAGTCCCAATGGTATCTTGATAGCTGAAGAAAGAAAAGATAATTTTTAAATGTGCTTTCTCAGACAGCAAATCTTTTAAAGTACCCAGCCATGGGACCCCTGTGATTCAACAGGTTACCCGTTTCCCCTGATTAATTTAAAAGGAAGAACCTTCTGCAACACTTGGGCTTCTTTTTTTTTTTTTTTTTTTTTTTTTTTTTTTAAGTTGTAGCATACCGCTTTATCTGTCAAAAGCCAACTTGTTAGTTATACAGTGATGTTTCTAAAAAGTCAAAGAAAGGACTAAACATGTTCTTTTGGCTGAGACACTACTCAAGAGACATGGTAGTACCACAGAAATAGGACAAGAATTCAAGGTTTGGTGCAATTCTAAGGGTGAGTCTGTGGATTTGGAAATAGAATTGCCCCTCCCTGGCTACTTGCTTGCTCTGCTGCAGACTTTCAGAGCTCTCAGGAAACTGAAGTTTTTGCTGAACTGGAAAGCTATACTAACCTGTCATCTGGAACAGGGACCAGGCTTGGTTAGAGGATTTGGCTTGCCTGCAGTGAACAGATATTTTATTTTAACTTCAGGACTCACAGAGACATGCTAGCTCTCCCTTACTACCAGAATCACAACCTCTGTGATTTTGCAGTGGCAAAACTGCTCAAAGCCTGGCTGGCATGAATTGAGTTGGTTTGTAACTGTGAAGTAGTGTCATATTGACCCTCACTGGCCATTCAGCATTACAGGTTGAAAACATGAGCCTTTGTCATCCAAAATAAAGGTGGGTTTGTCAACATTGTGGAAGTTGGATATTAAACAGAAATTTTGCCAATGAAATATGATTCTCATTGGCAAAAAATCTTCTAAACTGAGTACAAGATGATCAACTACCACATGAGGAGAATGTTCAGTCATCCAAAATGAAAAAAAAAATCTCGTTTCATCATACAGATATTTGTTATCTACATCATCCCTAGATGTTGACTGCCACTCAGTAAGAAACCTCAGCATGCTTCCTGCAGTAAATTTACAACCAAAAGAGAATGCATAAGACTGGATGTGGCCCATGGAAGAAAAATGTACATCCTTTCTTGGTATTTAAATTCCTTTCTTCTTCTTCTTCTTCTTCTTCTTCTTCTTCTTCTTCTTCTTCTTCTTCTTCTTCTTCTTCTTCTTCTTCTTCTTCTTCTTTTTCCTTAAACTCAGCTCTTTAAAATATTCCATGTAGCATATTTTTTGGATATCCGTTCTAAACAGGACAAAACAGTATTATGATAAGACAGACTTGGCTTTGCTTTTTAGCCCTTAACAAGCTTGTCTTTCCAATGAGCATCGTGGCCTAGAGGAATGTGGCTTTCTCCCAAAACCAAGTCCATCTTCAGGCTTTTGCTTTACTAATGCACTCAACTGCAGCCAGTCAGTCCCTTCACCTTTGTGCCTGCACTCCTGGACACACCTTGAGGACTATTGGTCTTCTCAGGCAGGATCTTGTTTTGGGCAGCAACTTCCAACTGCATCTGGTCTCACTATGCAAAGAGGCTCTTAATTGCTGCTTGCATTTAACACAAGTGAAAACTAATTTGCATGCCTAAGACTGATGCCCAAAACTAAACCATGTGTTTAACAGCTGCCATTAGCTGCTTTGAGCAAAGTGGTGGGGTAGTTTAGGTGAGGTCTGGGGAAGGAGCAACTGTGCAATAGGGAAAGTAGAAATGTCCTCAAGCGCCTCTAGGTCCTATATCAATTGCTTTATGGGACTTGCATTTTTAAAAGTGCTGCTGACAGCTCAGAGCATGCACTTGGGACAGTGCTGGCTTCCGGAGTGGCCGAACAGGGCTGAGAGCCTGGAAAGCCCTGGTCCACAGCAGTCTGGGCTTGCAGGCTGGGATGTCTCCAGGGTGGACGTGAAGTGCAGGGCTGGGTGCAGGGGGTGACAGCAGTGACAGGGTGTGCTTCCCAGGACAAAGACCTGAAGAGGCTGTGACGAGGCTTTCCAGCCTGGGGAAGCAGGCAGTGCAGATCACAGCTGCAGAGCTCAGGCTCATGCACCAGCTACTGCGTCTTGGCAAGTCATTTTTAGCGCACAGTGAATGTGTGGTAATTCAAGTTATCTCTGCTCACACTCAGAGAACTCTTGCAAGCAGTCACCTCTCCTTCCCTTTGCCCTGGGTTAGCAGCACATCTGTCAGCAGTTGCTGCCATTCAGCTGATGCGTGGTGACTTGCTAATTGGTGACTCCGAGAACCTAAGTGCCAAGAGGTTCACTCTGCCCTGGGAGCCACGAGGCAAATGGGCAGAAGGAAGGAGCAGTAAACTGGACCTTAAAGACAAGCACTTCCATTACTTTGAACATACAGCTTTACATTTGTTTATACATTATATTTATATAAGATATATATTTACAAAAGTTTACATATAAACACAAACTCACTTTCTGTGTGTATATATATGTATGCATGCATGTGTATGTATGTATGTATGTGTGTATGTGTGCGTGCATATATAAAGTATATATATGTACACCTGCACAGCACGTGAACTAGATGTTTGAATTCAAAGTATTCGGATTCAGAGTGCTTGTGCTAGGAGTTAAGTTAGATGAGGATTTACATTTATCAGCAGTTCTTGACTGTCCTTTGCCATAGGAATGAGAGCAGTGCTTGGCTAGAATGACTAGGGTTAACTAAGCTGACTGCTCCTCTGAGAAAAGCTTAAGCCAAAGAAAGTCAAAAGAAGGTGGAGGGATGGAGGGGAAGATATATGAATGATTAAAGTATCTGAAAGGAAATCGGTAATTTTGGAAAGCCAGAGCTGGAAGCAATTAGTGGCTGGCTGGCAGCTCGCAAGAATCAATAAAAGAAGGATGCGATTTCTAATAACTCAAAAATAAAATCTGCTGATAAGTTAAGAAGGAGCTATAAAGGAAAAAAAGAGGTGAATAGGAAACCAAATCTGTTAACAATTATTGTCAGTGCCAACACTGCCTTGGAAGAGTCACGTTTGTTCTACCACCTCCACCCGGCCAATTACAACAATATGTATCCACCAGGCTCTCATGACAGGAGCACCCACCAATCCCACTAGCGCTAAGAAGCTGCTGGCATTTGTTTTTATTTTAATTTATCACTCAGCTGTTTCAAATCACATAATGCTAAAACTTGGCTTACAAGTTGTCAGATCCAATGCTAATCTTTTGTGCTTACTGCATATGTGTGTGTGTGTGATATGTATATTTTCTGAACTGTAAAACTGCCATGGAAATTTCCCAGTCTGGGTATGAATTCTCCTCTCAGTCCCTTTACTGTGGAGACTGATCATGTTAAAGCTATTGACATGTGTTTACACCCCAAACAGAAGCCTGCCAGATGATGCAAACTATCTGGGTCTATTTCACTGTCCCTTTGCACAGGTTTAATAAGCTAACCCGGAGTGGTAGATCAGATCATGTGTGTAGGGTCATCCCATGCAAAGTGATGATATCCATGCGATTTCCTTAATTTCTCTAACCAGGTGATAAACACCACAGCCATGTGATAAATGGCATTTATTTTTCACCTTTTGAACTCCTCACTTGTCCTTTGCCCACTAATCCATTTCTGCTGGGACCACTTCTGGCACTGCAAACCTCTGAGCAGAGCACAAACAGCCAATGCTCAAAAATATCCTGTCACAGACAGTTTCTTTCTTTCCATTATGAGCATGGAGTTTCTCTTTTTATCCCCCTGCCCCAAATTACACTAGTCTAGAACAGAGACCTGCGATAGGTATGGGACTTTGGGGTTCGGTTCATCAGCCAGAGCTGGGCAAGTCTGTATGAGGTGCTCAGCTTGGGGATACAATTTTTCTGGCTACAGTTATGCAAAAGCAATGGTCACAAATCTTGCAACACTCAGGATAGCATCAAAAACTTATTTTCGGACAGTTGGAAAAACTCTTTTTTAATTTCAAGGCCTGTGTATAGTTCATGACGGCTTCTGGACTTCCCAAACATGCATAATATCAATAAAAATGTATAAATGGTAAATATCTTGTGAAGTGCTTTCTCCAGAATGTGGCAGAAACAAGATATATGATGTCTTTTGCTGGTATAAATATTATGTTACAAAAATCACTCATGTCTTCAGTGCTTCGGAAGAATTTTGCTGGTTTTGGCCCCAATCCTGCAACATGCTCTGTATGGGCAAGAAGTCCTTCCTAATAGACTAACTGAATTGAAGCTGTATTTGGACTGTGCAGTTGAAAGCATTCAGCTGCTTCTGAGCACTGATGAGTTGCCCTTCACTTACATCTAACATAACTGCAAGTTGCATTGTAACTGTTGTACTGGGATTTTGCATTCCGTTTGCTCTAAGACATAAATGTGCCTCACCGGGGTCCCACAGCCCATGACAGAGCTAGGGATGAACCATGAGCCTCCAGCTTCCTTTTTCCAGTGTTGTACTCCGCATCATTTCATCCCGCCCAATGTAAGGCTGTTTATCTCTTGATCCTGATGTGACAAGGGAATCACTGCAGTAATATGAACTTGCAGCAATTCATTGTATGCTCTGCTAGGTAGGTGGGGAGCAACAACGGTACTCTGGGTGCCACTGACATTGCAACTTGTGAGTGTGGATAATGCTGCTGGAGTGACTGCACATATATGACACGACCCATGAGTCTGCACACGCTAATGACAAGATGTACAGACGCTCTGCCCATCTAGTGCCCAGCCGAATGCATTTTCTTAAATAAGCTGGTAAAAATAAGTGTTTTATTCAGATCGAACCAAGTGTTTTATCTTGGAGAATCAGTCTACACTGATTTGCACAACAAACTAATGCACAGGCTTTGGAAGTTTTGTTTGTTTGTTTGTTTGTTTTTGTTTTTGAAAGGTTCACAGACCACTCACTCTTTCAATAGCCCAACAAACATACAAGAGGCAATGAGTGCAATCTGAAAGATCAGAAAGCACCTTACCGTGGGGGTGACAGAGCACTGGCATAGGCTGCCCAGAGAGGCTGTGGAATCTCCCTCCTTGGAGTCTTCAGGAGCCGCCTGGACATGGTGCTGGGCACCCTGCTCTGGGTGTCCCTGCTTGAGCAGGGGTGGGACCAGGTGGCCTCCAAATGTCTCTGACAACCTCAACCATTTTGTGATTCTGAGAAACATGCAAAACAACTAATTCACAACAATTTGGTGTGTATAGTTCATGAGCATGGTTTCCTCTGTGCTCCTGAGCAGTCTATGGAGCTAGATTCAAGAGTTCACTCTTGCATGTGGCTTCTCTTTTGAACTGTGGGCTGCAGTTTTCTGCCTCCCTCGGCTGTTTCCACAATTAAACCAGACCTTTCACCAGGAATGGCTTCAGCCTCATCAGTCATTGTCACACTGGTCTCCTTGTTCTTATGTTCTGTTCTCCACCGTCAGGCCATTTTCCTGCGGAGATGTTAGAGAACAGTGGTTGCACCTTGCATGCATCCAGCTCATTTTCCCATGTTGCTTGTGCCTGAACGGTGGCAGCTTATTCCCATAGTTTCTGGGCTGGAGGAGACATGCCACAGGCAGTCATAGCAGGGCAAGGCTGATTCTGCCTAACCCGTGCCATATGAGGGAGCAACATTTTTGTAAGATGAACTCTTACTCACAAGACTTTATGTATACAGGCTCCCAGCCAGAACAGCACAAATTCTTTTTGCACTTAGGGGAAGTTTACAGGAGGCTGCAAAGTTACAGTGTTTTCCTACCTGCCTACAGACTGGAGAAAGTTAAGGGGAGGAAATACATGCATTGACCTATAAGGGCTTTGTTTAGCTCTGATTTATTAAAGGTCAGTCAGCATGAAACAATTAAAAAATAACTCATGTCTGATAAGAGTTTGGATTTTTGGAGATACATTACCCCAGCTGGATAAACACAATTTCTTTGGATTTCAGGAATGAATTTAGTGCTGTACCACACATTGGTGCAATCTCAGTAAGTCAGAAAGCATTAGAGGGACGGTAAGGCAGGAGCTGTCAAAGGGAACAGTTTGGCAGTGGGCTGGGGCACCATGAACCTGTAGAATACAAGCAGAAGTGTGAGATATTCACACACTGTAAACTGTACAAACATTCAAAACCCACCTATTGCTCAAGACTTGGAAAAGAAGTTTCTCAGACTTGGACCCAAGCAGAGATTTCTTGCATGTCTGTGCAAGGATAAAAGTGTGACGTGCTGCCCGGCTCCCCAGGTGATCAGCTTGTATCACCAGAGCTGGTCGGGGTGCTGGGGGGACTACAGAGCCTGCCAGCTTCACCCCCATGCTCCTCAGGCCAACGCTGGGGCAGGCGAGGAGCTGTGAGACTGCAGCTGAGTGGTTTCTCTCTCCCACGCTTCAGAGGGGACGTATCAGATTGTCAGGCACAGTCTGGTCAACGGTCTGCTCCTGAGATTGTGCAACCACATACTGTCCTTATTTGGGCTGGATTGCAGGGTTACGAGCCAGCCCATGGGCTTTTTTTCCCTCTTAACAAGTTCATTTTGGTGAGACACTTTTTTTCCCCTGTAAGGAAAAACCCCCAAAATATTTTTAGAGTTGGTTAAATTATTTGTTATAAACAGAATGCCCAATGAAATTTGGCCTTTTTCTGAACATGAGTCATTCACAACCTTATTTCAGTGGATGTATTTGTTATTCACAAATATTAAAGGAAAAGTTTGTGCAAAGAAACTTCTGTCTCTGGGTTATTCCAGAGCTGCTTGTTTCTTTTTTAATGTCTGCTTTTCCTGGTGCAAGATTGTCTATCTAAGATAAGAAGCACTACATCTTCGCTATCAACAGCAATAAAGGACTCTGAACAGGTGAACAGCAGTAAAAACAATTTGAAGGAATAGAAAATCAAATTGAACTAGTACTTGTGCTGAAAGCATGTTAGTATTTGGCTTCAGATATTTTTGTGGATATGGCTGCAGTCATTGAAAACATGGCAAACACAGCAGTATCATTCAACAAATCACATCAAGAAAAAAAATCTGTACGTCTAGACACAAGAAGATTGGGTTGTATACTCAGCAAAGGACCTGGACAGGCAAAGTTTCTGCAGGGCAAAGGAGTTGAACTCCTGCATAGTACATGGACTCACTCTAAGTCTCCTTCTTTGGGTTAAAGTTTTCTAGATCACCAGAGCTTTGCCCTTGCCTCTACCTGGACAGCTTAGAGCAGTTTGGCACTTGCTTCTGGCATGGGTTGATAAACCAAAAGTTCTTTGAGCAGCAAGAGCTGAGTGATCGGATCATCACTTTCCCCTTATTCTTAGCACATGACAATCAGATTATACTCTGTACTCAGAAGAGGTGGGGATACTTTCTTTTTAGTCACTGCCTGAGGTGTTTGCATCCCTGTGGTTAAAACTTTCACCCACGTGTGGGTGGCCTGTGTTCACTGTCCTCCTTAGACTGAGATGGCTCAATCCTGCTGCACCAGCACTTTCTCATGCTGTGGCAGGTCTTAGTGCACCCTCAGTGGGTTTGCAGATACACCAAGTTAGGCAGGAGTGTTGATCTGCTCGAGGGTAGGAAGGCTCTACAGAGGGGTCTGGATAGGCTGGATCAATGGGCTGAGGCCAACGGTATGAGGTTCAACAAGGCCGAGTGCCGGGTCCTGCACTTCGGGCACAACAACCTCATGCAGCGCTACAGGCTGGGGGAAGAGTGGCTGGAAAGCTGCCCAGCGGAAAGGGACCTGGGGGTACTGGTCGATAGCCGGCTGAATGTGAGCCAGCAATGTGCTCAGGTGGCCAAGAAGGCCAACAGCATCCTGGCTTGTATCAGAAATAGTGTGGCCAGCAGGACTAGGGAAGTGATTGACCCCTGTACTCAGCTCTGGTGAGGCCGCGCCTCGAGTGCTGTGTTCAGTTTTGGGCCCCTCACTCCAAGAAGGACATGGAGGTGCTGGAGTGTGTTCAAAGTAGGGCAATGAAGCTGGTGAGGGGTCTGGAGAACAAGTCTTACGAGGAGCGGCTGAGGGAGCTTGGGTTGTTTAGCCTGGAGAAAAGGAGGCTCAAGGGAGACCTTACCACTGTATACAACTACCTTAAAGGAGGCTGTAGCGAGGTGTGGGTTGGTCTCTTCTCCCAAGCAAGAAACAACAAGACAAGAGGACACGTCCTCAAGTTATGCCAGTGGAGGTTTAGGTTGGATGTTTGGAAAAATTTCTTCACTGAAAGGGTTGTGAAGCATTGGAACAGGCTGCCCAGGGAAGTAGTTGAGTCACCATCCCTGGAAGTATTTAAAAGATGTACGGATGTGGTGCTCACGGACATAGTTTAATGGTGGACTTCGCAGTGCTAGGTTAAATGTTGGACTAGATGATCTTGGAGGTCTTTTCCAACCTAAATGATTCTATGATTCTATGTTGTAACCGTAGGGCTGTTCCTACAAGCTGGTGGACACCATCAGCAACTAGTGTTAGAGTAGGATTTAGGCTCTGAGCATCTGGGGCTTATAGACCAAGTTAACTGCTGGACCATGACAAGTCCTCAAGGCTAGGATGACATACTTCAGCAGGGGCAAAAGGATAGTAGTTTGACAAAGTCCTGATGGGTTACAGTTGGAGCTACTGCTTGGGACAGTAGGAGATGCAGACCTATTTTATTTGCCAGATCCTGGATGTAGATCTGTGAGATGCAGCAGTGAGTCTAATTCCATGGCCCACACCGGCAAGAATGCTTGTCCTCACCCTCAGCTAAATTATACTCCAGGGAACCCAACTGACCTCTGTCAGCAGTGGCCTTGATGTCACTGCAGAATTTTGCAGTAAAAATATCTCTTTGGTGTTTGATGTCTCAAACTCTATTTCAACCCTAATCCTGACCTTCACCATCCCAGCAAGCCCTAGAATCCAGTGAATCACACTGACCTCTTCAGTTTCCAGGCCTGAAATAACGGTTGTGAACACCCTACAATCAGCAATTACTTTCAGATCCCGCTTTTATAAACCCTACCCACAAACTATTGCTTTCCCAATTCAATTAACAAAAATCATTCCTCTTTTCAAACTTACTTCAGTGTAGCTCAGTTGAGCTGATGAGATCCATCAGTAATGTAACCATACTCTTTCAAACCCTAACCTGATCCTTAGGACACTCACTCATCCACAGCCCAATAAGCCCCACTAACCCATTGACTACGTTGGAATAAGTGGTGTTTCACTTAAAGCTGAGCCCATGCTTGGCCTTCATGTTAGGGTTTACAGAAACAGGGAAACAGATGTTGCAAAGCTAAATTAATTGCTAGGTCTTGAAAAGCATGTGTTCAGAAAATGGATGATGATTGTAGTGCCAGTGGTAGCTGTAGGACTGGCAGCGGTAGCAGATGCTACTGAGGAAGAGTGCAGTTAGTGTTTATTTCAGGCCAGATGAGCATGGAAAAGAGCAGGTAAGCAGGGTAGTGACCATTAGGACTTATGATGCCATAAGACTGTGTGTCTTATGTGCACAACTTCCGCTTGGGTTGAACTACCCAAATATAAAGATCTAGAAACTAACAGCTGTGACTGTCTCTGTATCAGCACCCACACCCATGGTATGGCTTTGCATGTGTCCTGGACACACACAAAGTCATTTTCTGCAAGCATATTCCCCTTGGAGTAGTTCTCACCTACAGTCTCATAATTATGAAGTACAGCTCTTGAATCCAAATGCTAATACCAATTTCTGGTACACTCCAATTATGACGACCTTGATTACAAGAGGCCTAAATATATCAATAAGAGCAAGAAATGGCTAAGATTCTCCAGCAAGACTTCAGTTCAAGTATTAGCAAAATGATTTTAAGTTAATATACCTGTAAGCTACCCTTCAGAATGTATAAAGCATAGCTTCTAACTGCTAATTAAATCACTCTTGCAAACTGTTTTTCCTTGCTTATTTTTAACCATATATGCAATAAAGTCTAAAAACCTGAAAGACCTAAAAGTCTTTAAAAAAAACTAAAAATTTTAAAAAAGACCTGAAACGGTATGTTCCATACAGCTAAAAAAGCATAAAAGACTAGATTTATATAGATTTTTGTCTTAAAGTATTGGATGAGAATTAATGGCTTGTGTTTCACCTATTGAACTTGGTAATTTATGCATGGATTGTTCTTCCTTTCCAACAAGTTCCATGCTGAGGGCTTTGGCTAGGATGCAATTGGGTTTGGTGTTCCCATCTCCTGCTCCTGTATTCAACCAGACCTCTTATTCCTGCTCTCATGACTGGATATAATTTTCTTGGTAGCTTAGAGAAGGCAAATGCTAAAGACAGGTGGAAAGGGTTCATAATTTGCATAAATAACCAGAAACCTTTGTCTGATGAAAAAAAAAAATTGGGGATTGTTTTAATATTTAGACCACCTAGTAGACATCATAAACATCAATCAATGTGCACTTAATTGGAATGACTATATATAAATTGTTATTAAACTATAATGGCATTATTGATGCCCTCCAAATCATATTTCCCTTAAGACACACTGCCTTACCCTTTTCAGTTCAAGTAAACTTGGTGAGAAAAGGACACATTTTAGAAATGTGGATGTCTAGTAAGAGTGCTGACCAAAATATACATTATGTCTTTTCTCATATTCAGAGTCTGCCAAACCACTTCTCACCTCTTCTGGGACCTGACAGTCTAGTAGAATACCAGATTGAGAAGTAATGAATGGTTACTGGGTATTTCTCTCAAAATCTGCTGCTCCTAATTGGGTTCAGAATACAGAAAAAACAGCCTTGCTGCCTTTACCCTGGCATTTCTGCTTCCTGATCCATCAGAAGTAGGCCTGCAAATGTAAATGAGACCACTGAACACAGATAAGTGCTAAACACTGTCTGACTTTTTACATCTGAGGACTCTTTAAGCTGCAAAGAGCATTTTTCTGCTGCTCTTTGGCTGGAGTTGGCTCTTTGCTCTTCTTTTACCATTTACTCCATCATTGAAGCACCTACTTATAGTAATAGTTATGGACCATTCCCCATGAAGACCCCAATACTGGAACAAGGAACCATAAGAATCCAGGAAGCTTATTTTAAAAGAGCTTGACCCACACATGCAAATGTTCTCCCAGCTCAGCTTTAGAGATGGCCATTTTTGATGAAGTTCACCTAAACTGAAAAATACAGGCAGCTCGGACTCTGAAGCTCAGCTCCCAGTGATTTGCAAATGTCAGTATCCTTCAGTTACTATAATTATCAAACACATAATGCAGGTTATTGCAACATTTGGACCCACATCAAACTTTGCATTCCAGAACATCTTAGACTTTCTCCATTTGCAAGCCTTCTTACCATGTTGTTCAGCCCAGTGAAGTGATAACCTTCAACCTTACACTTAATGCCAGGTCCCTACTTGTTTTCTGTGTCGTTGTTTTCCTCTTCGGCACCAAAGCCCACAGCAGGCTACCTGTGACAACTCTTTGAGTGAGATCTTGCTCACAAAATATAGTATGTTTCTTTTCAAACTGAGATTATTCCTAATGTGTATTTTCTCCTACCACTGTTAAACATCTTTTTGCCAGAAACCATACAGTAAAAACAGACCTGTAGTGTTTCAACTTACATGTTGGCATTTAATCATATATCAGATACATATGTCATGTACCACATAAGATAGTGTTTCATTCTGCCAGAAATATATTGTCTGCCTTCTCTAAACCAAGTAGATAGATAATATTTACCATTTTATGTCTCACTTTAACAAGTACCAGTAACAGTCAGGTCTTCTGTACTCCCTATGCTATATCATTTGTGTATATCACGAATGGGCAGATGCCAGAACAAAGATAGGTATACAAGTCAAATTACCTGACATACCCACAGCCTCTGACATGCTTATCTTATGACATATTTGTAGGTCTGAAATTCTTACGAACCCACTGCTACACCAAATAAATCTGCAGTGCTGCGAGCAGAATCATTACTACAGCACAAAGATCTTGCTTAATATATCTAGAAATTTGTGCCTGACTGCTTTAAAGAAGGGTTTGGATGTTTTCCAGGTGACCTGCATGCGTGCATATAAATGTATATGTCTCTTTAAAAGAGTACCTTAGACTGTGAAGCTGACCAGAGAATCTGTGAAAATGGTAAATTTATTAAGAGTGGGTTGACTGCTCTCTTTAGTTATGTGAAACTTTTATGGATGATCCCTTAAATCTGGCTGCTGGTTGGATTCCAGGTATTATATGTAGCTATGTATGGTTACAATAATACTGCTGCAGGATTTTCTGTAGGAGATATCAGGGGGGTTGCTTATGATTGCACACACATGTGTCAAATCTGCAGCAATATGGAGGGCCATGTTCAGGTCCAAATTATGAACCAGGTCTCAGCCATGCTAGCTGTAAACCTGTAACTCCACTTGTTCAAGGCAAAATGTAACAGGTTGGGAGATAGTTTTTAGGCCTTGTATCATATGCCCTTGATGCTTTTGTGTTTTCAATAACTTTAAATGCACTCAAATACAGTTAAATGCACAAACTCTCTTCAGAATGAAGGATTTTTTGAAGTCGTCTAACATCAGTGGTCACAGAATATACCCCTCTGAAAGCAGCATACAGAAGTCTTCCCTAAAATATAGCCATTGTGCAACACTCTGGAAATGTTTTCAGTGATTTCTTGAAGAAACACTTGAAAGTGATTAAGTCACAGAACAGAAGTTCGAAATATTTTGGTAATGTGAGGTACTGAAATGATGTAGTGATATCCTATGAAAGGTTAGTTTTAAGTTCGGAATAATGGATAATAACTACCTGTTTAACTGGAGCAGAATAGAAAGAGTGGGAAAATAACTTCCATAGTTCATATTACTTGAAAGCAAAATGTAAAAGTAAATAAAATAAAAATTTGAATTTAGCTTTTTTTTTTTTTTTTTCCACTAGGAAGTGACAAAAAATTTCTCTTTGCTGCCAATAAAAAAGAACATCTGAGAATGATTCTCCTCCTAGTTATATCAGGTTGTCCTGATATAGCTATAACCCTATGAGCCTCACTGATGTTAGTTCTGATCTTCAAGACAATAATGACAAGAAGCAAAAGACTGCTTCTGTCCTGTGTTATGGAAAAACAAAGAAAAATCCAAATCTGAGATTCAAATGATTTTGTTGCCTAACAGCATAATTCATATAAAAGAAAATGTCTACTGGGTGCTTGTGGTGAGCCCTAAACAATTCCTCTTCATCCTGACTTGAAGTACTTCTAGCACACAAGCTTTGAGTGCTGGACATGGATTTCTGAAGAAATGAATACTCTACAGCAAACAAGTTTAATGAAATGGGATGACATAATGTAAAACTTAGATAACTTCTTCTCCAGACTTTTCAAATAATTTGAGAAGACAAAAAAGAGTCTAAAAAGAAAAAGATTTTAGCTAACATTTTTCTCATGAAGTCACTAAATATATGTTTTGTTATTGCAGTCTGGAGCTTTCTGACTTCAGAGATAATGTGTGTTCTGAGTGTTTTTCATTTTTTTTTTTTCCTACGAAAATCCTACTACCTTATGCCTAGTACACAAAACTGAGCTGCTCTTACAAAGCTTCAGACCCTTTCTGGCAGTGTGGCTTGGTTTTTTTTTTTTTTTTCCTGATAATTTTTGGACAAGCAGGACACGGAAGAGCAAAGTGAACAAACTTTTAATTATTTTCCTGATGAATTCCCATGACCTAAAGTTTCTACCTAAAAAAGGAAAAGCATGGCCTTTTGCTTAAACAGAATTTTGCTTTAGGCAAGCTCTCCCCAGTGCACTGAACCAGGGTTAACCTCTGCACTGGAGTTTCATTTGCGGCTTGTGGGGGCTTTGTGATGTACCAGCACTGTGGCTGCAGAAAGGTGCTACAGCAGGGATGGAGTGCCTCCATCCCATGGACCCAAGTGAGCACGTCAGAACAACTGCAGTGTGTGGTCTGTGGTCTGTGGTCTCCTCCCTACTGACGTGCTGGTAAAATTGGGCTGCAGTTAAATGCTTTTTAAATAAGCTGTCACAACAACTTGGAAGGACTTAGCATACACAGGAGGACAGGACTGGAATTCCAGAAGGATTGAAGACTTAGTCTGAAGAAGAGAAAGATGATATCAAACATATAGTATTTTAAGAAGCTTTGAAATGGTAGTGTCATGAGATGCTTTCATGAGATAAGACCACAACCGCTGAAACACAACTGGAAAACAAGTGGCTTGACAGCGGTTCCGTGGAAAAGGACCTTAGACTGTAGTGGATCGCAGACTCCTTTACAGTGGATGCAGCCAGTTGTGAAGATGCAGTGCTGCACACAGAATTTGAATGGTGACCACCATTACTGGACTACTACCAGGCTTACTACCAGGCTAAGTACTCTTTCTGCTCCTCTCAGCTTTGGCAAAGCCTCTGTGGAACTGCTACCTCCCTTTGTGGTGCCATGCTTTGAGATAGATGTGAATCAATCAGAAGCTGGTCTATCTGGAGAATGGTGGGGGTCTGGAAAACAGGATAGGGAAGGAAGACGGAAGGAGTTGGAGTTACTTACCCTGAAGGAGGAAAGATTGAGACTAGAATATGACAGCAAGTATCAAACATAAAAAAGGCTGCTGTTGGCCATAAGGGAATAATTTCTGCTTTCTGTCTGTTGTGGTTGGGATACGAAGTAATGGACTGAAATTGCAGCAAGAAAGGTTTTGGTTAGAGAGAAGAGCAACATGTTTCTGTCAGTAAGGCAATGAAGCCCCGCAATAGATGCCTCGGAAAGGCTTCACAGTGTCCCTTACTGGGAGAGTTTTAAGGATATGTTAAACCAACATCCACCAAGATGAAAAAATATATTTCTTCCTGTGTTGAAGATTTGGATATCCCATCTGGAGGTCCTTCTGAGGCTTCTGAGTCTACCTTGGAGGGCAGGGAGGGACACCTGTGTGCCCACATATTTATGTGCGCCTTCCATCTCTCTCCTGTGGGAGCTGTGACACTGGGCAGAGAGCACTTGACAGTGTGTTGCACTGGACAAGGTGCTGGTCAGCTCAGCCTTCGCCTCTCTAGCCCTTCTTCCACACCTGCTTCTCAGTATTACTCTGCACAAAAACCCGAGGTACAGCATTACACTCGGGAGCAGAGAGCCCCAGGACTGAACACCCAACAGACAAGACCAAGGAGTTGTTCTCATATGCTCCCTCTGTGCAGCACATGGAGAAGTCCTTTCCTGCCCAGCAACAAGGCTCTGGTGTGGAAGAAGGTGTATATCTGCCATCACACCTCCCAGTCTTCCCTGTGAGAAGTGTGCGGTCTGAATCTTGCCTTCTTCCATCTGCAAAGGGAGTTTAGCTTTGGGCTCCACTTATTGGATGGGCTCTCTAAATGCTGTCCTAAGCCACCAGAGCATTTTTATCTGCGGTGACTTTGACAGATTCAGATATGGACTCTGATAATACTTATGAATCATATAGTGATGCACAAAACCTCTGGAAGATTTTTTCTCTGTTATAATACTCTTCCAGTAAATAAACCTGTATCGCTTCCCACATAGACAAAAATAAACCTTCAAAAATGTTTCCCAAGTTCCCTCTCTATCCTTAATTGAGTACACCATGGACTAGGGGCCTGCCTTTTGTACCTATTGTTTCTCATCTCCCCAGGCAGCCTGCATGGCATAGCCTTGGAGGTTTGTGGGCAAGCGGCTCAGATGTCTAAATAATGTATAGATTAGCGTACAGGGTCTTTCACATGAAGTCTGTGTTGTATGCAACAGTAGCATTATAACATAGGCATTCAGGAATTCTGGGTTTGCTCATGTCTGCTGCTTTGCTTGTTGTTTTTATGTGATTGTGTGGGATTTTCCTTGGCAGAGAGTGCTGTGTTAGAGGTGATGTATTAGTGATGATGCAACTTCTTTAATCATTTGAAAAAAAATCTCTGAAATTCTTGCCCTTATCTAGTGTAGTGTACAGTATGTTTTAGTGAGAAGCTCCTGGAAGAGGAGCTGGGAGTGTTTGCAGCTGGGTGATGGCACATTTCAGAAGGTAAGCAGCCTCAGCGTGGGCATGACTCCCCTAACAGCACAGAGCCACCCCAAAGGAGGCCCTGAATCCTGGCCTCAGGTCAAGATGCCACTTAAATGCATACCTCAATGCAACAAAATCCTTAGATTCTATCCCATATCTGGGTGAAATAGTCATTTAATGCTAAAAATGTGGCCATTAGTATCAAGAAAGTTTATCTGGGAAGAATGTCCAGTCCCTCCATACATCTACATATTTCACTGTGGACACATTTCCTGGACCCAACTTTTTCCTCAGCCAAGCTCCACTTCACAAGTTAGTAACTCTTAAAATCTTCTACCTTTCTCCCAGCCTTTTTCACAAGGCAGTGAATTCCTAGGGCTACTTTTAAACTTGTTTTCCATTTTGACAACATGATTTACGCCAATATTTTTGCATGAAATAAGTTGTTGGAAATAACTCCCAGCCTCTGCTGCAAACGAGAACTGGTGTGAGCACAAGGGGAAATAATCCGGTGAGTAAATGTACCCAGTGCTGATGTTCATGATGCTTTGCAAAGGCAAGACATGGCTCTCAACAGGACAGCTGGGTATCTGAAGTTAGAGAGTGTTGATAAAAAGGACTCTTTTGAAACCAGGCAATGCTTACTGCAAATATGGGATGTGATACACCAGCAAAGGTGATATAGGATCGTCTTTTTCAAGTCCAAGAGTTGAGATGACAAAAATATTTATAGCTTTAGAATAATTGACACTCTTTGTTCTTCTCTGTAGCTATGATTAATAAATTAAATCGGGTCAGTTAGGAACGTTTTATTTGTATTGTTGACTCACTGAAAGTCAAATACAGAGGAGAAAGCAAGGGCAGAATAATAATAATAAAAATAAATAAATAAATAAATAATAATTAAAAAAAACCACTTGAAATCTAAGTATGAACACATGCAAGATTTCTGCTGACTTGAGGTCAGCCGGTCAAAATCAGCCTTGCTATAAAGAAGCACAGTGGAAGAAGAGCATGTGTTTGTGAGTACATAATCTCATCTCCAACATATTTTCATCTGAGAAATACGAAACTGAAAAGAATGACAGCCTCTTGACAACAGATTCATCATATCACATTTGCACTGCTATCAGTGAAGAAGGGGGATAAGAATTTTAATACATAACAGAAAGGACAAGGCAGGTAGTGAAATCTGTTTAGCATACCCATCAGGAGTTAACGTAATAGTTGGCTTAGTTTAAACCCACAAATTTAGAAAAATGAGCCCTGACAGTTTTAACAAAGAACATAAAATGCTCTTTCATCGTAACAGAAAATATTTAAAATACTTAAATGCAATAAGGCAGTCTAATGTCTTGATTTGTAAGTTTCGCCATACAGTTTCAGCTTGCCCCTGGATGTACAAAGAGTGTCAACAGGCTAGCCTGGATGGGAGCAGCAAGAGGCAAAGCCTCGAGGTTACAGGAGAGAAATACATGTCCAAGGAGCTGCAGCTAATTCCAGCAACGGAGTCTGAGGATCAGCCCCTGAATTTTACAGCGCATTTAAAACACAGATCTTCCACCAGTACGCTTTGAACTAAAATCTCATTGGTTCTGTGGTGGATTAATGAAAGACCAGCTGTCCAAAGATGGTTGAAACCAGTGGGTACATTTCTGCAGATTCACTCTCCTCTGGTTCAGTTTTGATATCTGAATCAAAGGCTTCAGTATCCCAGGAGATCCTGCTGTCTTCCTAGCCATGTCTGTCTTCATCTCTTCCTTGAAGGGCAGAGTCTGACCCAGGACTGATTTGGGGTCTTAGTTGCTCAGAGATATCAAAGGGTGGTCAAGTGCCTCCACCTGACAGTCTAGGAAGCTGCAGGATTCCCTGTTGCAGGGAAATTGTGTCTGGGCTGGCTTACAGAGAAGGTGTAAAAAGGTGAGACTCCAAATAAACTGGATAAAAGCCCATGACCTGCATGTTCCCTCTTCTAGTCGAGCTGTATGTACAAGCTTTAGCTTTCTGCACAGGTAGAAAACAGTAGCTTCAGCAGCCTTTTGTGAGGCAGATGTCTCATGCAAATACCATATCAGGGACATCAGTGGGTCATAGACCTCACACACCTCTCTGCACCTATCAGCACATGTGGAATGTATGTGATTTGCGATCCTCTGTGATTTGTGACAGCTCTATAAAATGTTCCTCTTAATTAGAAAAAGTAAAAAATTAGTAACAATTTATTTCATGTAAAGATGAGGAGAGTGGCATTACTGACTTAATCCAAAGACTTTTCGCAGTAAAATGGCAGAGCATTTTGCAATATTTAATTGTTTTCATTGTTCTGTCTTCTGATATTTTTTTTTTTTAAGTAAAGGAACCAATTCAAGCCCTTGTAATGCATTTATTGTGATTGATAATCAATACAAGATGACATTTTCAATGAGGAGAAAGCATTTCCCATCTGGTGGGAGGAGAGAAAATATCTTGTAGTCACTCCCATAGACATGTATGCAGTAAAACAGGAGAAAACACTTCCTAATGGAAATAAGAGCAGAATTCTGGATAGCAGTGATTTCAGGCGCACACACCTCCAGCAAACATGTTCTTGATTTGTTCAATACAGACCACATTTATTAATATTGCCAAGTGCAATAAATTGTGAGGGATTTCATGTCGATTTGTTAAATGTAACATATTTTAAATAGCACTTAATGATATTTTTATTTATGCAAGGCTGAGTGAAATGGAGATCTGGTTCTCCTTTTGGCTGTGGCAGTCACAGTGAGAGTCAGAGGCATGCATACAAATCAAGAGCAAAGAAACCACTGATGGGGTGCTTTCCTGCCTGAAGATGCAAATGTTCATGCTTATATGAGTCAAATTAAAGTAATAGCACATTGAAGTTTGGCCACAAGCGCAGCTGCACCATGAGAGCATTTTCGGGTCCTTGTTTACAGTTCAGAAATGATCCTGTGAGATGTGGGAGGGCTTACTGTAATCTGAGCTAGAAATTCACCAGGCTTAGTCAGACTGGGCAGCACTTGAGCGGAAGAGAAGAGTAAACAGGATTTCTTTTTTATTTGTAGTTGTGGACAAAGTGCTGCCTTTCAACATTTAGGGTCCAGAAATTAAGAACAGGTTGTTAAGAATGTTTAATTATTATTATTATTATTATTATTATTATTTAGTTTAAGAAATAATCTTTCCCCCTTTTTTTTTAAGTTTGTTTTTTGGTCAGTTGGTTTGTTAGTTGGTTGGTTTTTGAATGATCATAACAAGAAAACTGCCTTTAAAAACAGAATTACAGAATCACAAAATGATTGAGGGTGGAAGGGACCTCTGGAGCTCTTCTGGTCCAACCCCTGCTCAAGCACGGCCATCTACAAGAGGCTGTGCAGGACGATGGTCCAGGTAGTAAAAACCCTCAAGCACAAAGCAAGGGTAACTCCAGATAAAAGGTTATTTCAAACCTGGCTTTAGAATACCTAAAAGAACAGAAGAAACATCAAAGATGTGCTTGACAGTTTTCCACTGATGTATTTTGAATGATACACATGAACGAATAGATGTAAATTTCTTTAGAATATATTATATTCTACTCTATGTGGCACATTTTGCACAGTCAAGGGTACTGCAGATCTGTGCAGCTGAAAACGTACAGAATTGCTGATCGCACCCTCCAGCTGATGTAGTTTGACTGTTTTGCGCTAAATCTGCCTGGTCCTTGTGCTGGGTGGCTAGGAAATTTTTATAAATATCTGGATGAAATTTTGGACGCCTTATTCTCAATGACAGGAATCTCTGTAGCGTCTCAAAATGTTTTTCACAGAAATATACTGAAAATGCATGAAGAAATGGGGAACCATAGTTCTTCACTCAGGCAGTGCAGCTTGAGGCAATTACTGCTTGTCTTGACTGCAAAATATGTGCTATAGATTTTGTTAGATGATTTTTACAGTTGGTTATCGTAAGTGGGAGCTAAGAAAGATGTGTTCAACCACTGAGCTCCTCCCCTGCAAGAGTACAAGGTCAAGTTCAGCATTGCAATTAGTGGAGAAAGTCTGTTGAACCAGGGAAACTGCTTTCTGCTGAAATCTGGCCTACAGGTCATGGGGAGACTACAGAAAACATTTCAAGGACCTGTCCAAGCAATCTGAATAGAAAACAAAGCAGATCAGGCCCTGGTTTTGAGAAATATTTTGCAATGGCCACAGCCAGGAGACCAGGCTTTACTTTCACATCAAGCGCTGTTGTGGAATACATCTTGATGGCATTTCCAAACAGTGTTGGCCATGGAGGATTTCTGATAACACCGTGGTTAGAAATGACCCCCCAGCTCAGCGATAGAACTGTGAAGCTGCACTCACATCCTAGTGTGATGGAGCCATGCTTGTCACTCTTATTTGAACACAGCTGCAGCTAGTATCCATAATTCAAATTAAGTGCTATTTAGGAGGGTGTTTGGAAACTGGGTTAATGTTCCAGCATCAAGATTTATTGTTTCCAGATTGGTAGAGACTTTTGGTTTAGAGTTTTAACAGTTTAGGGTAATTGGGACAAAGCATCAAGTGGGGAATTTAGCATTTTAAAATGTCTGAATAGAACAAGTAACAAAAGTCAGACTTACTTGAGTAAGCCTGGCTTTGCAAGTTCCACCATCCTTTTCACAAAGCTACGGTTGCTGCCCACCGTTTCCCCAGGGGCCTGAGGGTCCAACTCTCTGCAGAATGGCTGATGAACTATAACACAGGAATCTGGCTTGTGAGCCACTGACCCAGACCTGGGCTGTCCTGGTATCATGCCCATCGTTCAGGCAAACCTCTTGTCCAACAGTGGACACGCAACCTCTGACAGGAGTCATCTCAGTCACTTCTACCTGACTAGAAAGTAGCTGTGTAGTCTAAACTGGACAACAAAACATACAGGTATTTCCATGGAGAGGCTTGTGCCATCCTCAGGTAGCTGAGATAAGAGTGATTAATCACTCCTGGGACATAGAATCATAGAAACATTTGGGCTGGAAAAGACCTCCAAGATCATCCTGCCCAACCTTTAACATAGCACTGCCAAGTCCACCATTAAACCATGTCACTAAGCTCTGAATCCAAACGTTTTTGAAGACCTCCATGGGTGATGACTCAACTACTTCCCTGGGAAGCCTGTTCCAACTTCACAACCCTTTCAGTGAGAAATTTTTCCTAATATTCCACCTAAACCTCCCCTGGCACAAC